>JADRCH010000010.1:23019209-23117555 GCA_019843965.1 Rhynchomys soricoides
CCCCAGTGAAGAATGATGCGAGGGGGGTTAGGCAGGAGTTGGTGGCTGGGTGGTGAAGCACTCTCTTAATGGCAAAGGGAAAGGGGATGGGATGAGGGTTTGTGGAGGGGAGACTGGGAAGGGGGTATTTGAAATGTAAATAAATAAATGAATGAATGAATAAAATAATTAATAAATATATATGTATATATATATATAGGACCAAAATAAAAGACAAGGCAAAAATCCCTCATATTGAGGTAGGACAAGGCAACTGAAATAGGAGAAAACGGTTCCCAAGAGCAAGAAAATGTTTTAGAGACACACACACCTTTTCCCACTGTATGGAATCTTACAAAACCAGCAAGATAAGAGGCACAATATATATGCAGAAGATCTGATTCTAACACATGTAAGTCCCATACTTGCTGTTTCAAGATCTATGGGCCAATATGAGCCCTGCTTACTTGATTTAGTGGGTCATGTTCTTCTAGGGTTCTCCATTCAACTTACTCCTGTAGATTTTATTCTTTCTCATTTTTGGGGTTCTCTGAGCTTCAAGCATACGGATCAATGGAGACTACCAAAGTACATGGTCTCTCAGCACTATATGTGGGTGTGTGTATTTGTACCTGTTCCCATCCTCTGCCAGAAGAAGCCTATCTGATGATCACAAGGCATGGGTCTATGAGTATGGCAGAATAACATTAGCAATAACATCACTGATATTTTTGCCAGCCTGGTTCTATCATGGTTCTCTAGGTGATCCAGTCTTTAGTGAATGGCTATATGAGCAGTGTATGGAATGGGTTTTCTCTCATAGAGTGGGCTTTAAATTAAACCAAACATTGGTTGGCCACTCCATGTTCTATGCTACCATTGGACAATACATCTTGCATGCTGGAAAGGTTATATGTTAAGAGGTAGCTATAATTTAGGGGGGGCATTTAGGGAAAGGCAGGGTATAAACCTAATAATGTATAAATTTTCTTGAATCAATGAAGATGAACCCAGTAATGGAGAACTTATAGTCTTAAATAGCCATCTTTTGTAACCAGGCACGGATTCCAGTGGTGCAACTGAGTTGCATTTGATTTACTTGTTGGTCAAAGGGGTCACATGGGGTTCCCTAAACAATTCATACTGATGCTAGGACAGGGTCACTAAAAATGGGCATCAGAGGCTAATTGTGGATGATATCCACACAGCTCATTGGCCACAGAGATGTCAAGCTGGTGGCTTCATTGAGCCTATGTTCTAGTCTTTATGCTACTGAAAAGTACTCTGCAGGCTAAAGAAATAGAAACCTGGACAACAAGCAAAAATTGGAATTTTCATCTGTAAATCTAGCCAACCACCTACAGCTTTGGAGGTCAGGAATCTTAGAAGGGAACATATTACTTCCACTTTTCCAAACTTTAATATCCTTATCCATTTTAGATTAGTATCCTGATGACCATAGATAATTATAGATCCCACCCAGTAGCAAAGAAATTTATTTTTACAGAAGGCAGAGACCATTACAGAAGAAAACCACAACTAGGCCAAATTCAGATAGGAGCTGACTATGTTTGAAGTGTGCAATTCTAACTGATGCATCTGCAACACAACTCCTATACTTAAGATACCAAGAACATGGCAGAAGAGAAGACAGAAAGATTGTAAGAGACAGGAGACCATGAAGACTGTACCTTCTAGATATGACAGATAGACACCCGTGAAATGTCAACAACATAGCCTCTTAAACAATGAAAAAAGCAAGTTACATACTAAAGTGGATGGGACCCCACCACTAAATGAAGAGCGACAGGAAAATAATAACTCCCGAAAAGGAGAGTCCCCAGGAATAAGCCCTGTATATAACTATCCAATCCCTAGCATTAGGCCATAAAAACATAAACTTGCCACACGAACAACAGTAAATGGACTCAGCACATTGCGTTTATATTTTAGGGTGAGTGAGTCTCTGTGTGTGTGTGTGTGTGTGTGTGTGTGTGTGTGTGTGTGTGACAGTAATAATTTAAGAAGACGAGAGCATGTATTTGACAGATAGCAAGAAGGGACATGAGAGAAGCTGAAAGTGGAGAATGGTGGAAATGATATAATTATATTTTCCTTAAAATTTTAAAAATAAAACGAAAAATCACAGTAGTCAGTGATCTAAGAAGCTAAATGTAGTGGTTAATTGGTATGGCCAATGTAAAGGGGGTGTTGAACATTTATATTGTGTTCAAATCTTTCCACTTAAAGAGATTTCCCAAAGAGAAAGAAAAAGATACTTGTAGAGATATATTCATAAGCTAGCATGTTCATCATAGCACAAGAACATGAATATAAACAAAAAAGCCACATAATGATGCTTACATATTCTGGGGTACCTCTGCATCCAGACATATTGTCTATCAGTAGTGTTATGCTCAAGATTTTTTTACAACGAAGTAAGAAGGTAACACTGTATCAGCTTAGTTATCCATGCATTTTCCAACTTTCTCATGAATATTACAACTGGATAAAACAGATTATCTTATTATTGATGGTTATAAAACCCCACTGCTTATTGGCCAGTGCCTTAGTGATCAAAGAAAATATAATAGTAGCTTTTCAAAATTATTTAGATTTTCTGGTTCATATTTTCTACTCTGTTCAGTCTTAACAATGATGAAAAATAACCTTTTCTTAGCTTACCATGTTATTTTGTTGAAAATATGATCCTTTCTAATGATAGTTAATACATGAAAATATAAGTCTCTCTAAGTAAGGGATTCACAGACTATTGGACTATAGATGAAGCTATATTTTTACTCTTTATGCTACACTCTCAAATTATCTCACAGAATACACACTGTACCTATCTTTTACAACTTATTTTAACTACAGCACATAAAAACTTAACAAATTGCTGACATGTGTGTTGTACTGGACTGTGGAGCTGTTATAATCTACTACATTGAATTTTCTCCATACCTGCATCTCATAATTTTTCAAAAATACCCACCTACTTTCATTTTTTTGTCATTGTTATGTTTTTCTCTTCCTAATTGGATTAAAATAGTAGTCTGTGACACAAAAAAGCGGAAAAAGTACACATGAGTTAAATAACACAGTGTGAAATGATCCCCAAACCTCTCGAAATAAGCACACAGTTGTTGATGCTCTCAGTGTTGAAATAGCAACTGGAATGAGCAAACTTTAGTGGAACAGAGGTATATGACATGCTCTTAAAGATACATTCAAACTTAAAATTTGTTAGTGGGGAATCATATGTTAATATCAGATTAAGTGAATGAATCATTGTTCTTATAAGGAAATATTTAAGTTTATAAGGACGAGAAGTATATTTATCTCAGGTTTTGGATGCTGAAAAACCAAACAGCATGGTACAGGCTCTGGCAAGTTCCCCACTCCTACCCCTTGGCATTGTCATTTCATAGCAGATGGCAAAACTGGGAGATCATATGTAGGGAAAATTTCTCATTGCAAGCCAAAAGGAAAGGATGGAAAAGCTGAAGATTCACATCTCTTACTGTGTGTTCTTTCTTCTCCCCATAGTGACACCCTGGAGACAAAGTTTTAACACATAGACTCTGTGTCTTATATAAACAAGCCATAACAAACAAATTCTCTCTCTCTCTCTCTCTCTCTCTCTCTCTCTCTCTCTCTCTCTCTCTCTCTCTCTCTCTCTGTCTTCTTTCTTCTCCTCTCCTCTCCCTTTCCCTCATTCTCTGTGTTTTATTACCTGCAGTTGGAAAAGAAAGGAAGTGACCGTTCTGTGGCCACCAAAGTCTTCATTGTTGTATCATACAATGATTGAGCTCACAACTTTTTGAGACCTACACATTGTTGAGGTAAAGCAGCCTTCATTCAAATTTGAGATCTTTCTTCCTAAAATGTACTCATGATTTTAAATCATTGACAGCAGGTCTATGAGATGCTGGTTCAAATGCAGACCAAATAAACTGTGTTGATTTTATCTGCTTAGCACCTTAACAATTCTGCAGACCCTGGACTTGGGATAGGGGTTGTTGGGACATGTTAAGTGTGAGGTTTCACTAGCATAAACATTATCTTGAAAAAAACGTTCTGTATTTCCGTACTATTGTAGCTCTAGAAAACTGATTTTTTTTTTTTTAACATCCAATGCTGCCATAGACTGTGGTAATTATGTTGAAAACAGACACTTGGACAACAAACCTAATGATATAAGGTAGGTTTCACCTGAGTTCATTGGCTTTCAAGACTTTCACAGTCTCATCAGTGTAGCAATAGTCATGATGAAATTCTTAATTACTCATACCCAAACACAAAACTCTTCTTTAAAAGTATACATTATTCTTCTAGATATTCCCTCATCGGTTTTCCCTCATATTTGTATGGTATATCTATGAGGTGTGGCCAGGGAAATATGTGCTCCCTGACATTGGAGGAAGAGTGCTAAAAACATTCCTTTGGCCACCAAGGTTTATGCTAATAGAAACCTATCTCATTCTCCTTCTATATAGACCTGTATAGTCTCAGAATAGGGAGTGTATTAGGCTTATAACAAGACTGGCTTCTGTTGATTGAGAATTTTATATATGTAAGTAATATGCTTAGATGAAATCTGTGCCCCATTCCCTGTTCTTTAATTCCTTACCTATATCTTACTAATTTTCATCCCAGACTATTAGTACTAAAAATAAATTCATTTATTATTTGCTTATTGTTTATGTTTACTGTTTGTGCTATTTTTATTAAGCCACTGAGGTCAATGAGTCACTTTCATATGTACATGAGCATAGGGGCATCCACTAGGGACTGGGTAGTAGGACAAAAAAATAACGGTCATATCTAGCTGTGAACTCCGCCTGTCATTTGCCTGTGAAGATATGCCCTATGATTCCTATTTTTCCACTGAAGTTTTTAAGTGTCTTCACTTTTTCCTTTCCCTAAGTATCATATATTAAAGAGCACAAAATATACAGATTTTTTCCATGTTTAATCTGTCACTTAGTAAAATGGGTGTTTTCCCTTTGTCTCCTCAATGCATCTTTATTTTGGTCATATTCACTATTCCATCAAATGTTTCTAAATCGTCCACACACACACTTTTCATACACACCAAACTGTGTATTCTCATATGTTTCTAATTCTTTCTTGCTTAATTTGTGCTGTGTGTATGCTCTTGCATGTGTGGCCATCCTCAGAACTGTGCTTATTTTGGCAGTTATCTCTGAACAATGGGAGGAGGGTGTCATGTAGATGACCTATTTAGAGTTGAAGGCTCTGAAGTTTCTTATTCTCTAAACTCTGATTATGTGTAGTTCTCTGTCTTCCCCCTCCTTTTAAAAATCAATTTATTCTCTCATATATTACATCCTGACTGCAGTTTTCCTGCACCCCTTCCTTTTTCCAGGAGTTGCCCTCCTCCCTCTTTAACTTCTCCTCCTCCGTTTCCCTTCAGAAAAGAGTAGGTTTATTAGGAATATAAACTGAACATGACTTATCAAGTTGCAATAATGATAGGCATATCTCTCATAGAAAGACTAGAAGAGGCAAACCAACAGGAGGACAAGGGTCCAAAACCATAAGAAGCAGTTCTGCTCTCTCAAAGTACCACAAAAACAACGAAGTACACAACTATTACATATATGCAGAGGGCCTAAGTTAGATCTATGTAGACTCTCTGTTTGTCGGTTCAGCACCAGTAATTCCCTGTGAATGCAAGTTTGTTGATTTTGTGGGTTTTCTTGTGGTGTCCTTGAATCTTCTTGATGCTACAATCCAGGATTCCTGGATCTTCTCCTAATGTTTGGCTGTGGTTCTCTGCATCTGTTTCCATCAGTTGCTAGATGAAGCCTCACCGAAGGTGGGCCTCTGTATTAATAACCATCTTTTGCAAAAATATTCTCTGATCAGATTTGAGAGATATATTACTTTTTCTTATAAATCATCATTAAATACTAATGTGATTTATTTAATAGTATGTCTATTTACCAAAGTAGTTCAGTTATAGTAGGCCTTATGACATTTTAGCTTCAGATTCTTTTCCTCACTATTGTTGCTAGACATGGACTCTATCTTATGGAGTAGGCATAAAATGAAATCAGAAAGTAGTGAGATATTCCCAAGTCAATCATGTTGTGAATGAACACTAGCATACCTTGCTAGGCCAGTGGTAATTGAAACTCATGGGCTTCATGTGTAGGTAAGACAATGATTACTATATTCCTATTGTAAAACACATTGCACCTCCCATCATTATAAAAGTCAGACAGCAGAAATGAAGATTCCATGTCAGTTCTAGCTTTATTTCTCTATGCACTATGAAAAAACTGCATACTTCAGCAACAGGGTTTTACCTTAAGTTTCTAGAGAGTAACCAAGTGCCATAATTTTTGATATTTTTAAAGAATTATTTTTTATATTTTTATGAGTAAAATATAGCATTCTTCAGGTACACCAAAAGAGAGCAACAGATCCAATTACAGATGGTTGTGATCCTCCATGTGGTTGCTGGGAATTACATGGTTTAAAGTTTGTTAATATTAATTATGATTATCAATTATTATTTTTAATTTGTTGTATCTTATAGTTAGTAAGCACTTGTCAGATGTGTAGTTGGTAATGCATTTGATTTTAGCATTCTATAAGCTGCCCCTTTATTTGCATGCTGGTGTCCTTTGTTGTACAGTAACAACTTAGTTTCATGATGCTCCATTTTTCATGGGTCTTAGTGCCTAAGATAACATGGTTCTCTTAGACAGCTTTTATCTGTACCTGTAAGTTCAAGCATAGTGTGTACTTTCTCTTTTATCAGGTTCAGCTCATCAGATGTTATGTTTAGTTCCCTAATCTATTTTCAATTCAGTTTTATACAAGGTGATAGATAAGTATCTAGTTTCATTATCCTACATGCACCTTTTGTGTTTTTCCATTACTACCAACTCTAAAGATGAGATTGGGAGAGCTGACATTTTCACTCTATGGATGATTGCTGTCCATGAAACATCTATCTATTAATATATGTAAATAAATATTTATCTACTTACCTCTGGAGCCCATTTCCAGTTATTAATGGTTTCCTTTGTAAACTCAATGGCACTGTGCTTGAACTTTTCATTTCAAATGTACTTGTTTGTGTCTGGTAAGCAGAAAAAATATTGACCTTGTAAATGCACCTTATACATTGAAAGTTTCCTCTTGATTGGCTATACAGGTTATCATGGTATTCATGAAGTTGTATAGGACTTCCCGTCCAATATGGTATACTGTGTAGAGAAAGGATATAGTTGCCTTGTCCTTTTCTTTCTCTCAATTAATTAATGAAATAATTTATTTATTTTATATACCTATCATTGCCCCTCCCCTCCCAGTCTCCACCTCATAGAGTTCCTCCCTTAACCCCTCCCTTTCCTAACCCAGCTATACTGCTTCTGGGCATATAAACAAAAGATGCCTTCTTCTTGGTGTCGGATAGGTTCTAATAACTTCTAAATGCATAATGTTAAATAAAATATTCTGATGTTTTCATAGATATTATTCAAAAAGTTGATATTGGGATATACTATAACATTTCTGATTTTTCTCTCTACTTGACTGAATTATTGATGACAGAAGTATGTTTAGAAGTTCACATATACTAGGGAATCAATCTATCTTACATGCAGACTATATATATATATATATATATATATATATATATATATATATATATAAAATGCTTTTTCTGTGTTTTAAAACATTAAAACTTTTTTTTAATTTAAAGTTCATCTAAAACTGATAGATAAATATTATTCATTGTGGTGCTCTATTATAAGAAATTCCTATGTATTTACATTTTATTTGTGTTTTAAGTCAGATAAAACACACATACTTCTTCAGTTAGCATTTATCTGTATAAAAACATTAAAATATTTTCTTTTAGAACTTTTTAAATTTACTGCATTAGTGTTATGTGTAGTTGTCTAAGTATAGAATAAAATACCTAAAATTGTATCTATGCCTACAATATAGTGCCTATTCAGCTCTCTTGTCCTAGCTTCTAGTATTTAAGATTTACTCCCAATTTATTGATGATGATCTGGATCATTTTCCAAATCTGAGTAAGATTATCTGTGACTGGCTTAATTTATTTAATGTGGTCATACCTAATATTATCTATAAATGGTTATAATAAGTGACACTAATTCATTCTTGCTATAATTGAATGTCAATCCATTGTATGTTCAACATATACTTTATCCATTCTTTAGTTTATGACCATAGCTATTGTTCATTTCATGACACTATTTCATAGTATTCAACTGAATATGTTAATGCAGATGTATTTTGTTGTATCCTGTTAATTTTCTTTGCTACCATGAATGTCTCTAGAGAAACAGAAATACAAGTATTAATTTATTTCATGAGATTGGTAGTACATGGATTTTTCTTCCTAAATCAGATAAATCTATAGATTCTCAAAATTCTTCTAATAGGGTGAGCACTCAAAATTATAGCATGAATTATTTAAAGACTCTTGAATTCAATAATCCAAACTATCTTCTTTTGGATATTAAGAAAATTAGGCCCTATTAAATTATTGAACGTTTTTGGAAAAATACAGACACTGACAATGATGACTGGTTACATTTATTATCTCTGGACAAAGAGTTAAAGGAAAAGAGTGAACTCAAGGACATGAAATACCCCAGATGCACCTGTGCATAAACACTCTAATGGCTTCTATCTATGTCCTTTCCAATAGCCGAAATAAAAGATTACTCTGTTTAATTGTTTTGTCAAATATTATATCACAACAATAGTAAAAGGAACCATGTTAAAAAATAATATGGAGAATTGGGTTCATTGCTCTGACCATGTGAGATTTAGTCTTTTGAACCTTGTTTGTAAGAGGAATGTGCAGAGTTTGAAGCAATAACTAAAGCCATAGAATGCTATAGACAGAGTTTAATAAAGCCTTATAGTGGTAGTTAAGACCAGAAGGTTAATAAAAATGTGGGCTGTGGAGGTCTGGCTCATGAGGTTTCAAAGAGCTATAGAGACTTTACTAAGTTCCAGGCTAGAGGTTATCAGGTTATACCTAGGCAAAGGACCTGACTAGTCTATTATAAGTTCAAACAGTTAAATATAAGAAGTCATTATTAACCATGGAAAGATTACATTTACATAACATAATTGATTGTGAAAAGGTACCTGGCACAACATTTAAAAAAGAAATCCTATAATATGAACTTATTGGATAAATTTGTATGTATAATTTTATATGAAATTAAAATGATTTTTATATATGATGAGAGTGTTATATGAGATAATTATGCACATATAAATTATGTTCCCAGAATAGGTAAAAATATAAACATTCAAGTGCTCAACATCATTAATTGTCAATGAGATTTTACAAATTAAAGTTGAAGTAGACACAGCTAAAGGAATGATCAGATTTTTGCTAATGAAAATATAATGATGTCATTCTAGATCAAACTTTCAGGACAGAATACTAATCTTTATTTAAAGAGTAAAATTATATTTAATATGGATTGGAAAAATCACTTAGCATTAGGTGTGTTATGAAGGAAGGATTTTGGTTTCTTCAGGAAAATGATAACCAGAAGATCACTCAATTAATTATGTTCATTTATTAAGCAATTGTTCCTTTTAAATTATGAATTCATACATATGCACATTTTTAAAAAATAAACAAAGCTTGTTGGTAGAAATTTGTCTAGCTCTATTTTGTGTTCTATTCTAACAAACTTTATGGGTAGAAAAAATAATTTTAAAAATACTTTCATATGTTATTAACTAAAATAATAACTAGAAATGCAAGTAAAATGGCAAGTTATGTCATTTAAAATTCACCAGTTTCAAAAGAATAATCAAACGGAGTACTGGAGAGACTATTCAGTTATTAAGAATTTTTCTTGCTCTAGCAGAGGACCCAGTTTTCTAGCACTCTTAAGTATACACTTGCTTTTAATTTCAGTTCCTAGAAATGCAACACTTGCTTCTGGCCTTTTTGAGCATGGTCATTACACTGTGAACACACTGTGCATGTGTGTGTGTGTGTGTGTGTGTGTGTTTGTATGTGTGTATGTTTGTCTGTATGTGTGTATACATGTATGTGTATGTGTATGTGTTATGTGTATGTGTATATGTACATACATACATTTAGACACACATGAAATAATCTTAGAACTAAATAAGTCATACTACATATACTATATCTAAAGTGATTGTATATTATTCTATGTGTTCAGCACATTATAAATTATATAATGTGACAAAAATGTACAGGGAGGTTTTATAAACCAATTGAGTTTATTTTGATAGCTACAAAAATCTGTCACATATTTTCCATGAACTGATCAAATTTATTTTCTAACATATCTAGAAATATTTATTTTGTTGGCAATAAATAATCTTCCATTGCTGTATTTAAGTAGATACAGATTATTTTGCTTAAACACATACACTTTTCTTACAACTATGTCAAGAATTGTAAAAATGCTAAAGAAATATGGGTGTTTAGGATCATTTGCTGATTATCGTACATGGGATTTGATATGAGAATTGGATTTCAAATTCTGTAACATGAATACAAGAAATTAACTGTTTTTAATGGAGGTCCTTTAAAAAGACAAGTCCAATCTAGTTTCACCTTTGTTATGATTCTTTCTGCTTTTCACTGTGAAAATATAAAAACACAATTGAAGGTGAAATGAGAAAATTATGAAGAGTGGGTGTTTTGCAAAGTATATAGAGAAGTTTCTTAATGGTATATAAATTTCTAATTTTATGTAATGAGGGAAACATAAGCAATGATTATTGTTGGTTATACATCTAATATGTAGTATATCTAAACACATAAATTACTTAAAATTATAAGAATAAATACCAAGCATTTTAATGTTAGTAACAGTCTTGCAAGCAAACATTATTTAAAAGTGGGATTTTTTTTTCATATGAATAAATCCTGTATTTTTTTTTAAATTTTATTGGTTATTTTTTATTTACATTTTAAATGTTATCCCCCCTTCCCCTTGGGGGGTTTCCTTTCCGAAAATCCCCCATTGACTTCCCCTGCGTCCTTGCCCACTCCCAACCTACCAATAGCCCCTAGCATTTAGTGGCAAAGTGGGAATTTAAAAGCTGAATTAAATTTCTTAATTTTGAGAGGGATCTTTGGTTGAGATGTTTTTTAAAAGGATTCATTGTATTATCCTTTGAAAGATACATTTGTTTGTTTATTGATTGATTTTTGGGGAGAAGAAAACTGTTTATTACATTTTATAGTTCAGAATCCATGGTGGAGGAAAGCAGAGTAAGGAGCTCAAGGCAGGAACCTGGAGACAGGAACTGAAACAGAACCCTAAGGGAAAGCTGATTAGTGTTATTCTTCATTGCTTGCTCAGCCTGCTTTCTTATAGAACTAAAAGAATCCTTTAATCTTTTCCCTAACTCTACCATAGGGGTCTCTGAACTCGGTGCAGTGGTTTGCATCTGTCTCAGTCAGATGCTTGTAGAGCTTCTCAGAGAACAGGCATGCTAGATTCCTGTCTGCAAGTACATGTCATCAGTAATAGTATCAGGGTTTGGTAACAGCCCATGAGATGGATCCAAGTTGGGCCAGTAACTGGAAGACCTTTCTGTAAGTCTCTGTTGAATTTTGTCCCTGCTTTTCCTTTAGACAGAAACAATTCTTGGCAAAAATTTCTGAAGGTAGGTGGGTAGTCCCATCCCTCAGCTGGGAGACTCATATGGAGGTGGTCTCTTCAGGTTACATCTCCTCACTCTTGACATGTCGGCTGAGGTCACCCACATTGAGTGTTGGGAGCCTCTAACATCCCATGGCTCTGGGACTTCTAGAGGTTCCCCGCTCCCACCCCCACCCCTGCTAGCTGCATATTTTCATTCATCTTCCTGCCCTTCAGAGCTTCTCTTTTGTCTCCCTTCATATCTGATCCTGTCCCCCTTTTCCCTCTACTTCTCCTCTTCTATCTAGGTCCTACCCTCCCTCTGCCTCCCATGACAATTTTGTTCTACTTTCTAAGTGAGATTGAAACATCTTCAATTGGGCCTTTGTTGTTGTTAAATGTCTAATAGTCTGTCAGTTTTAACATAGGTATTCTGTACTTTTTGGCTAATATTCATGTATTAGTGAGTACATACCATGACTGTCCTTTTGTATCTGGGTTACTTCATTCAGGATGATATTTTCTTGTCGTATCCATGTGCCTGCAAAATTCACAATGTCCTCTTTTTAATAGCTGAACAATACTCCATTGTGTAAATGAACCACAATATATATGTCCATTCTTTAGTTCAGGAACATCTGGGCTATTTCTCGCTCCTGGATATTACAAATAAGGCTGTCTTGAACATAGTGGAGGATATGTTATTGCGGTATGGTGGAGTAACTTTTGGTTAAATACCCAGGAGAAGTATAACTAAATGTTCAGGTAGAACTATTTACAAATTTCTGAGGAACCAACAGATTGATTTCCAGAGTAAGTGTACCAGTTTGGAATCCCACCAGCAATGGAGGAGTGTTTCTCTTTCTCTACATCCTCTCTAGCATTCCTATCCATTAAGTTTTTGATCTTAGCCATATTGATTGGTGTGAGGTGAAATCTCAGGGTTGTTTTGATTTGCATTTCCCTGATGATTAAGGATGTTGAATATTTCTTTGACTTCTTTTCGACCATGCAAGATTTCACTACTGAGAATTATCTATTTAGCTCTGTACCCCAGTTTTAAATTGGTTTATTTGTTTTTTGGGACTGTAACTTCTTGAGTTCTGTTTATATTTTGGATATTAGCTGTCTATCAGACCAGACCTTCAAAAAAGAGCTAATCATAATACTTCTCAAACTATTCCACAAAATGCAAAGAAGAGGAATATTACCTAATTCATTCTATGATGCCACAGTTACTATGATACCTAATCTACACCAAGACATAACAAAGAAATAGGACTTTGACCAATTTTTCTTATAGATATTATTGCAAAAATACTCAATAAAATTCTTGCAAAACAAATCCAAAACACATCAAAACAATCATTCACCAAGATTAAGTAGGCTTCATCTCAGGGATGCAGGGATAGTTCAGTATAAGAAAATCCATCAATGTAACCACAATGTAAACAAACTCAAAGAAAAAAAAAAGCACAGGATCATCTCATTAGATGCCATAAAAGCCTTTGACAAAATAGACCACTTCATGTTAAAAGTCTTGAAGAGAATAGGAATTCATGGCACATACCTCTACATAATAAAAGCAATATACTGCAAATCAACAGCCAATATCAAATTTAATGGAGAGTAACATGAATCAATTCCACTAAAATCAGGGACAAGACAAGACTGCCTACTCTTCCTGTATCTATTAAATGTAGTACTTGAAGTACTTACTAACTAAAACAATGAGACAACAAAAGGAGATCAAGGTGATATAAATTGGAAAGGCAGAAGTTAAGGTATCAGTATTTTCAGATGGTATGATAGTATACATAAGCTACTCAAAGAACTCTTCCAGATAACTGCTATAGTGGACAATCAACTTAAGCAAAATAGCTGGATATAAAATTAACTCAAACAAATCACTAGCTTTTCTTTATACAAATGATGAATGACTGTAAAAGAAATTAGGGAAACAACACTTTTCATAATAGCCTAACCTAATATGAAATATCTTGGTATAACTCTAACCAAGGAAGTGAAATATCTGTATGACCAGAACTTTAAATATCTCAAGAAAGAACTTGAAGAAAACCTCAGAAGATGAAAAGATTTTCCCATGCTCATGGATCAGCAGGATTAACATAGTAAAAATGGCGATCTAAAGTAATCTATAGATTCAATGCAATCCCCATCAAAATTATAACTCAATTCTTCAAAGACATGGAAAGACCACTTCTAAACATCAGATTGAAAAACAAAAAAACCCAGGATAGTGAAAACAATTCTCAACAATTAAAGAACTTCTGGGGTAATCACCATTCCTGACTTTAAGCTATACTACTGTGCAATAGTGATTGGTAAAGAGACAACCATGTCAGTCAACAGAATATAATTGAAGACCCAGAAATAAACACATACACCTATGCATACTTGATCTTTGTCAAAGAATCCAAAACCATACAGTGGAAAGAAGGAAGCATTTTCAACAAATGGTGCTAGTCTAACTGGAAGTCTGCATGTAGAACAATGCAAATTGGTCAATATTCATCACCTTGTACAAAGTTCAAGTCCAAGTGGATCAAGGAACTCTACATAAAACTAGATACATAAAATTGAATATAATAGAAAAGAAAGTAGGAAACAGCCTCAAACACATTGGCACAGGGAAACATTTTCTGAACAGAACACCAATGGCTCAGGTTCAAAGATCAACAATTGACAAATGGGACCTCATGAAACTGAAAAGCTTCTGTAAGCCAAAAGACACTGTTAATGTGACAAAATGGCAACCTACAGTTTGTGAAAAGATCTTTGCTAGTCCAACTCTTATAAAATATCTACCAATTTTTTTCCACAATGTTCCCTGAACCTTTGGTTGGGGAGTTGCATTTTAATTTTATTCTTTGTGACTGGACTCCTTAACACATCAATTAGATCAGTTAAGATTTTTTTAAAGTAATTGTTTTTATTTCAAAAACAAATTTCTTTAATGAAGTATAAGGGTTGCATTTATCTTTGGTAGAAGGAAATACATTTAAGATATAATTAGGGATTATTTTTGATTTTATAAGATGGTGTTTGTAGGTTCTCCCAGATACATGATTTCACTATCTTTTTGGCTGTTTCCTATTAATTAAAAGAACAGTAAGTCTCAAATAAAGGAAGAAAACGCCTAAGAACTATGCCAAAAACATGCTTAACCCCTAGAAATTAGAGAAATAGAATTAAAACAACTTTGAGATTTCATCTTATGCCAATTGGAAGCTAAAGGTTAACAACAACAACAACAACTGAACTTCAATTGCTGGACGGTGACTGGGAAAAAGTGAACACTCAGTTTTTGTTGGTAGGATTCCGAACTGGTCCATTTACTCAGAAAACCAGTGTGAAGAGTTTTCTAAAGGCTAAAAAAAAAAAAAAAAAATCTAAAATATAATCCAGCATGATATATCACTCCTTCATATATGCTCTAAAGAACTGACATGCTATTCCATAGAAAACTGGAAAACCATTTTCATTTTGACTCTTCAGAATAAGTAGGAAATGGGAACATAATTAATTTCCTTCAGCCAAAAATAATTTAAGAACCCAGGTCAAATTTTACTGATATTAAAGAAAGTATTCTTTTTATTTTTTTGTTACAGAATCAATAAAAGGATTAAAGCAGGATGACTTATTCAGTGCTTTATTACTATGAGGAGATACTATGACCATTGCAACTCTTATACAGGAAACAATACAACTGCAGTTTGCTTATAGTTTCAGAGGTTTAGTTCACTGTTGTTATGGTGAGGAGGATGGCTTCATGGAGTCAGAATTGGTGCTAGGGAAGGAGCTGAATTCTTCAGCCTGATCCACAGGCATCAAGAAGAAAACAATTATGGCTTGTAATGGTGTTTTTAAGGTCTCAGAGTCCAGCCCCATTGCCAACTTCCTCCAACAAAGCCACCTAGTCCTTTCAATTTGTACAACTCCTGGATGTCTATATATTGAATCTATGTAGCTATGGAGCCATTCTCATGCAAGCCAGTGTATATGTAGACTAGGGAGATGTGTCACTGTACAATACACTACCTTAAGACTCAGTGTTCTGGAGACTGAGACAAAGGCAAACTAACTAGTTAGACTACATCAATTTGACTACTCTGAGTTTAGCCAGAGACTCTGCCTCAGTAAATAAAGTGATTTGTGACTAGGAAGGCACTCAATTACCATGTCTGATATGAATACATGCATACCTACACATATGGATAACTTCCAACACAAACACAGTATGCAAATACACATGCAAATTAAACAAAGAAAGATTAAGATTAATTTTAGAATAATTTTATAGATTTGAAGACATGAACAAACTCTTTCTACTTTCTATATAGTATTAATTGGTAAATAGGAAGACTTTAGAATAAATGCTCTAAGCTTAACTAAATAATTAACTCATCACTGAGGGGAAACACTTAATTACATTAATAAAATGATATACTGTTAAGAAAGTACATCATCCCTGTACAAAAATTGTATTGGTGCTGAAGCTTTATGTGAGTCCATTTGTAAAACTACTGACATAAATTTGTAGATGCAGTTCTTTTAGTAATTTTATCAATACTAATACTGTGTCAGTTCTAGACATAGGATAATAAGTGAGCATCAGGGTTGTTTGAAAAATCTGATTTCATATCATCGATTCAGAAGCTGACTGTACTATCCGTTTTGAAAGCAAGAACCATTGAGAATTGTCAGAGCTTATATGGGTTTAATGACTCTTAGTTAAACATCACTTCAATATGATTTCTAATATTAAGAAAAAATGTGGCTATATATTCTCCATGGAAATTTTCTATCTTCTATTGCAAAATTTTGTTACAAATAAATTACATCCACAGTTGCATTTCTACACCCTCAAATAGTCTAAGCATCAACAGTATTTCTTCAACAACATTGTAATATTTTTTTCATTATTCATCAGGAAAATTATTCCAAGAAATCTTTGTAAAATGAAGACACTAGCAAAAAGTTGTTATTGTAATTTTGGTGTATTTATTTTCTTCAAAATGAAAGAATGCTGTGCTTGGACTTAAGATATGTTTGTTGTTAGATAGCCTTCTCTATGTTAGATACTATCACAATATACATAATAATCTAAATTTTCATGATGAATAATGTCTTATAAAGCTTTGCATTTTGTAACTGGTGTCAATTTTGTTCAAATACTTACCTATGATGTATTTGTGACAACAGAATGAAATTGTGTCTGTGTACAATATGAGAAACTCAGAGTTTGAAATAGCAAGAAGGGAAAATAGATGTTAAAACAATTAAGACAGCAACATCTAAATAGTTGTTCCAAGAAGACTGGAGCTAGAAAAACTCCGTGTAAATTAAAGAGAACAAAACAAACAAACAAACAAAGCAAACAAGCAAACAAACAAGAAAGTAGTGATCTTTTGAGTCCTAAGTCAATTTAGACATAGCTGAGAGTAAGATTTGCCTTCTTGTGTCCTAATCAATGGATTTTCAATTGATGGAGGAGGACACATCTTGCACATAAGGTTTTTTTTTTTTAAAAAAAAAAATGGTTTTTTTTTTAAATAACCCATTTAGGAATAGATGGGTTTTGATAGTTTAAATCCCAAACTGACTATCTTCATAGACTATCTGTACTTGTCCACAGTTGATGTACAACCAAAATGTATTTGATAAATTAGTATTTCTCAACACACACACACACACACACACACACACACACACACACACAGTATCCATATATCATGATGTCTGAAAAGACTTAAAACTCAGAAATTCTTTGTGAACTTGTTCATACCCTTTCTTCAGTGTTTCTAAAACTATAGAAAAATAATTAAAATATTTATTTTATATGTACTTTTATCATATGAGTTAAACAAATCTATACCACAGACATGATATTCTATTGGCAATAAAGGGAATAACCTTTAAATCACAAAACATGAATATGGTGAAAGTCTTTTTTCTTAGGGGTAAATAGTAGAATGTATCTCATGGTAGAACAACAAAGTTGTCAGACAGGATTTGCTTTAATAACTAGGATACTCTAACAATGACCTATGACTAATTAGTCAATCAACTTATGAGTTGATTAACACACGAAAGTTGTACCCTATGTTTTCCAAAGACTCAACCTCATTTCTGATAAAGTGGGGGAAAAGGATACACTAAGTATATTTTGAGAATATATGGAATCCATAACACTCTTTAAAATTATGTTTCTCCCTAATTATGTTCTAAATAATTAGTATAAGAGAAAAACTGTACAAGTGCTCTGTGAAATATTCTACCCTTGTGAGGAAAAAATGTTTTCATTTAAACATCATATGTATATAGGATATTTATAAGTATAAAAGTAGATTTCTACTAATGATAATTGATTCATTTCTGTGGCTAAGTTTTATAACTTTTCACTTTTTATACCTAGTTAAAATTACCATGCTTTTAAAAATAATGCTCTATTAGAGTAGAGTCACTCAGAATTATACAGGAATTTCACAATAACACAAGCAGATGATCAAATATTCATAAAGACAGGTCAAATAAACCACCAGACAGAAAGAATCTTAACAAATCATCATAGAAAAGAAAGCGATATCCCAAGAAATGTGCATATTTGTTATGTCCAAGAAAGATTGTTTTTTGATTACTGTATTTTTATCACTATGGGTCTATATACTATATAATATGCTTTATAAAGATAAACCAGTAGTATGAAGTGTTGGATGAGTATTATTATCAAAGTTTAGAGTGATTTGGTTATTCAAAATAAATACACTCGATTGATATATAAAAAAGTCAAATATTCATGTTTTGCAAAATGCTATTGACCATCATTCTTCAAACATGAACTCCAATTTAATGTAACTGACCTCTTTAGCTTAGTTGCTCAAAGGACTAAAAAATGTAAAAGTACAGTTCCTTAGCTTTTTTTTTTCACTGAAAGCATTTGAGGGTAGAAATAATTCAAACAAACACAGCTGAAGTGCTTATCCAGTTGTCAGTTTGGTTCTATATCATTTTGTTTGGTTTTATAACTCTTTACACATTGCTTTTGCTTATAAGTATTGTACTTGGTAGGAATTTGATCAGTCATTAAATTTTTGGTAAATGTTTTCTTCAGGTGCCTCTAAATATAACCTAAAAACAAAGCCACAAAAAGCAAGGCTAAGCTTGAGTGATGATTTGCCCTAATGGTTTCACAGTATTTAATGGTACAGTAAGAGTTATGTTTAGGGGATTTTTCTCTCTTAAAGATTTGAGAAATATATGAGCAAATATAGCTGACTTTCCACAAGAGGGCTTCATGTTTCAAATCAGAATTATCATATGTATTTGGCAACATGCCCAGAAAATCCTATTGCTTGTTAGCTTACTGAATCAAGAAATTTTGGATGGAACATTTTACCTGTTTTGGAGAAGGATATTTTAGAATTACTTATTTGGATTTACTTTTAAATTTTAAGAAAACACAGGAATATATGTATAAATATTTAATTAATATTCTTCATGGTTGAATATTTATATATTATCTGCATACATATAATTGTACTCATTTCTCTTTAAGAGACTCTTTCAAAGATAATTTCAATTGCCTTTCTAGGTCAGTGTTATTACAAAATAGAGAAGTGTCAGTAGGTTACGTATTTCTGCCTATATACACACAAATCTTATCAAGTTCTCACTCTCTCTTAATATGTAAACATATATTATTGGCATATATATTATGAATAAATGGACTATTCAAATTAATTTGTATACCTATAATACATTGTATGTTTATGTACACATATAATATGACTGTATGTATCAGAATCTCTACCTATTTATAAATAAATTAATTATATGAAAACAGCTATTGAGTACTCAGAGTTTAATGGCTTTTCCTGTCATAGAAGACAAAATTCCTGAGAAAAATGTAAATTGTGGAAGCTTACCTTATGAAATTTAAGAGTGAAGTTTGAGAAAAATCCATAAGGAATATTTATATGATATTTTGAATTAAATATCCGTAACTTATAGTTAGCTAGAGCTTAAGAATCAGCTTAGATAAATATGGAGACTACACAGAAGTGAACCCTTTGCTTCTTAACCCTTTGTTAAATATTAGGATATTTAACATTACTTGTCTTTTAAATGAAATCACCTGGGTGAGCACACAGACGCTGTGGTCAAGGCTAAATCTTAAACTGTAAGTCAAATTTAGAAATGTGTAAGAGTTTCCAGCATGATAATGGTTTTGTAGCTAAGAAGTGACAGACAGCAGCTGAAGCTCTCCATTGTAAGATTCAGTAGAATCATGGGTTAAGTTACAGCCACAGTTGTAGTGGGGATTCCTTTATTTTGAAGACGCTGTTACCATGAGAATAGCACCAACAATATAGGAGCTACGAAGTGGAGATGCCTTGAGCCTACCATGTAAATTGTGAATGTTGTGGATGGCAAAGTCTCAAAATTGGAAATTCCAATGCCTTTTTGTAGCCGTGAAGTTTGTGAGTTGTAGATATTGACATTGAGATATTTATACTCTTGAAAATTACTTTTGCTTTTTTATTATCATGATTGTGAGCTGGTTCTTCTGTCTTAGATTAAGAAAGATTTTAAACTATGGATTTTACAGGAGACCACAGTTAAGAGAACCTGATCTTTATGGTTCTGAAGTTTTGAAAATACATAAGATTTTTCAAAGTAGGATTGGTTTTCATATTGAGATGTTAACATATGATCTTGGGAAAAGAAAGGTGACTGTTTAAAGTGGTGTGTTAGTACATCAAAATTGACAAATGTTGAATGTCACAGTTAGCTTCAGTTGTCAATTTAATTATACCCAGAGAAGAGGGAACCGCTACCGAAAAATTATGTCAATTAGATTGGCCTGTGAATATATCTCTGGTTTATTTTCCTAATTGCTAGTTGATATAGGAGGTTCCTTCCACTGTAGCAATGCTGTACCTGGACAGATGGGACTACCCCAGGAAAGAAAGCCAGTAATCCTTTCCTTATCATTTTTGCTTTGGTTTCTGCTTCTAGTTTTCCTACCTTGGGTTCCTACCTTGATTTTCTACACTGTTACATTACCCATTGTAGGTTCCCCTACCCACTGTTCCTCATCTTTCTTTTCCTCCCCCTGGCCTCTGAGGGTGATTCATTCCAACAGACCTCCCTCTTTCCTGGGGCCTCAAAGAGGATTAGACATATCTTCTCCCACTGAGAGCAGACCAGGTAGACCTCTGGCTATATGTGACAGGAGTCTCCAACCAACCCCTGTACCTGCCTGATTGGTGGCTCCGTGTCTGGGAGTCCCCTGTGTTTGGGAGCCCCCCGGGTCCAAATTAGTTGAGAATGCTGGTCTTCCACCCTTTCAGCTTCTTCAGTCCATTTCCTAATTCAACCGTAGGGGTCTCCAGACAAATGGTTGGGTATAAATTTCTGCATCTGTCTCACTCAGCTGCTGGTAGAGCATCTCAGAGGACAGCAATGATAGGCTCCTATCTTTTGTCTCTATTCAATTTTTGTCCCTGCAGTTCTTTTAAATAGGAACAGTTCTGGATCAGAAATTCTGGCTGTCGGCTAGTAACCTGTTCCTATCACTTGGGGCCCTGTCTATCTAATTGAGGTGGACTCTTTGCAGTTCACACTCATATTTATTGGGCATTTTGGCTAAAGTCACCCCCATTGAGTCCAGAGACTCTCTTACCTCCCAGTTCTCTGGTACGTTCTAGAGGGTCCCCCCATCTTTCACATCTGTGATACTGCACATTTTCATTTATTCTAATGGCCTTCTAGGCTTCTGTCCTCTACAACTCACCACCTATACTTTAACCTGTCCCCTTTTTTCCTCCCCTCTCCTCTCCCACTGACATCCCTCTCTACTCCTGCTTCCCATGATTATTTTTCCACCTTCCAAGTGGAATTGAAGCATCCATTTTAGTGCCTTTCTGCTTGTTATACTTATTATGGTCTGTAGGTTTGTTTTTAATTATTTTCCTTTAAATTTAACTTTTATTACTTTTATTGTTTACAGTCCAGTCAGTAACCCCTCCCAGTACGCCCTTCCACTGTTCTTCATCCCATTCCTCTCCCCCCTGTCTCCAAAAGGATCACCCCACCCCAACCTCCCATCAGGCTTTCCCAATCCTCTGGGCCTCAAGTCTCTCAAGGGATAGATGCGTCTTCTCCCACCAAGGCCAGACCAGGCATTTTTCTGCTGTATATGTGTCAGGGGGTGGTGTTCTTGGACCATATAGTGTATGCTGTCTGATTGGTGGCTCAGTGTCTAAGAGATCTCAGGTGTCCAGGTTATTTGAGACTGCTGGTCTTCCTATGGGGTTGCCCTCCTCCTTAGCTTCTTCCAGCCTTTCCTTAATTCAACCACAGGGGTCCCCGGCTTCTGTCCATTGGTTTCATATAAGTATCTGCATCTGTCTCAGTCAGCTGCTTGTTGGGCCACTTGGAGGGAAACCATGGTAGACTCCTCTCTGTAAGCACACCATAGCTCCAGTATAGTGTCAGGCCTTGGAACTTCCTTTTGAGATGGATTCCATGTTGGGCCAGTCACTGGAACTCCTTTCCCCCAGTCTCTTCTCCATTTTTGTCCCTGTAGTTCTTTTAGACAGGAACAATTCTGGGTCAGAGTTTTTGACTGTGGGATGACAACCCCATCCCTCTACTTGATGCCCTCCCTGTCTTTCTACTGGAGATTAACTCTATAAGTTCTCTCTTCCCACTTTTAGGCATTGGTTTTATCCTAGGGATTCTTTACTTGTTGGCTATTATCCACTTATTAGTGAGTACATACACTGCATGTCCTTTTGGGTCTGGGTTACATCACTCAGAATAATATGTTCTAGTTCCATCCTTTTACCTACAAAATTCATGACATCCTCATTTTTAGTAGCTGAATAGTATTCCTTTGTATGAAAGAACCACATTTTCTGTATCCATTCTTCAGATGAAGGACATCTGTGTTGTTTCTAGCTTCTGGCTTTTATGAATCAGGCTGCTGTGAACATAGTGGAGCACGCATCCTTGTAGTATGGTAGATGTTATAATAAATTTTTAAATACTTCTCTCACAGCCAGGTAATCATATGAGATCCAGAAAGCTGATATGACAATGAGATAGGGTCAGCCAAGATCTGATTTCAGGAAAATCAAGCAAAAAATTCTAGAGATAATAATAATCATCATCATATCATATTATCATTGATAATAATAATATATAATCAATATATATAACAAATTAATATTGTTATTAATAACATTATTATTGTTGTTGTTGTTGTATTAAAGGATCTAAGGAGAAAATGTGAGTGAAGCAATATGATATACAGAAAAATATCATAACTGAAGATAATGAAGATAATGAAAGATTCAGGATGAATTTGAGTTCCTAAGAAACAGTTTAAAAGGTTTTATGTAGTAATTGCCAAACTTACAGAGCATAATGTTTTTACATAATAACCAGAGGATGGATTGGATGGAAGAGTTGAGCTGGAAAGTGTGATTCAAAAAGGTAAAAGAAGGCAGAGAGCACTAATGAGATTGTCAGTGACAGATAGAGGAAAGCAGCCATAAGCACTGCATAAGTGAATCCTAAATTAAAATGCTATTGTCTCTAACCAGGTCATACAAGCAGTCTCAATACAATATAAAATAAATACCTCAAAAATGTTTCAAATTGCCATGGCTTTTGATTTGAATTTTAAATGCATTTATGGATATTTTTACGTAGGACATAGAGAATGCAGTAAATAAATTATAATATTTTTGTTTAATTGTATGTTTTATTTTGCTTTGTTTTTACATTTCATTTCTTTTCTTTGTTTTAACTGACCTTGCATATCATATATATAGCAGGAGTCATTTCATCCAAAACCTATAAATAAAGATTATTAGTAATGATACTTTAAAATAAAATGAAAGATATTTTTAAAAGATATTTAACTTACAAACTGTGGAATGTTTCCTGTCTTCCATTTAATCATATTATCTTCAGCACATTTTCCTCAACTGTGTCTAAGATACTTCTGTACTTTAAGCATTCTGGTTGTTCATGACCAATTTTCCTCCTTAATAAAACCCTTCTTATTTTCAGAAAGCGGCTTTCAAGCTGACGAGCAGTTTCCATTTATTATCCTCATCAGAAAGCCTTTAGTGGAACGCCACTCTGTTATCATTAGCGACCCAGGTGAGTCTATTGAACCTGTATGGTATGGACAATCTGCCTGATGAAATGCTTCAACTTCCAGTTAGGGAAATTTCGTTCAATCAATGTAAAG
Source organism: Rhynchomys soricoides (assembly GCA_019843965.1). NCBI lineage: Eukaryota > Metazoa > Chordata > Mammalia > Rodentia > Muridae > Rhynchomys > Rhynchomys soricoides. Next base: position 23,043,156 of record JADRCH010000010.1, read on the forward strand.
TGCTGAGGTGACATATCCTGCTTTAAACTGTGCACAGTGTTTTTAAGTAGTCAACTATGATACTCAGTGTCAAGGAACTACAATGATGTATTTAAGTTTGAAATGGCTTACTGACTGTAAGTGCTATAAATTCACCATTTGTGAGTGATAATTATAAGTTTGACTTTACAGGAGTTTGGCAGAGTCTCACCATTCTTCCAGCAAATACCAAGAGTGAGCTTTATTTTACTTAATGGTCTATTTTAGTGGAATCTTTTCAGTCCTTTCAAGCAAGTTAACAGAATAAAACAGCTAACTCTTCTTTATTTGTATGTATACAACCCACTTTGAGTTTACTATAAAAAATACCCATATTTTCACAAAAATGAAACAAGGCAGAACATTTAAGGTGTCATCTAAATGTGGAAAAAATCGTGGTGGAAGATAAGGCAGTTAGACATTTCTATTAAGTAGACATAAAGGCAAAACATCTATATCCAAATGAATAAGCCAAGTGGTAAATAATTGAACCTGGCACAATATAAACATTGTAACTATTTCTATGCTCAAAATCAATTGAACAGATTAAAGGGAATAAATAGAAAATGATTTTATTCATTTTATCCCAAAAATATATTGAAATAAATCTTTTTCTAGAATATGGGGAGGTATTTTCATCTAAATCTAGAGTCAATATTCATTAAGGAATTATTCCTAAGGAAATATAGCAATTTTAAATTCTGCTAGCATTGTGTTCAGAATAAACTTTTTTTTTTTTAACATTTATTCTCTGTCCATTGGCATTTCTCTCTCCAACAGTATTGGCTATTTTCTTGACACATCTTTATTACTGGAATCCCCTAATAGCAGACTGAATTCACACATCACAGAGAAGATGTTTCCAAGCTAGATTTATAAAATAAATAAATAAATAAATAAATAAATAAATAAAATTTCTAAAGTTTTTACTTTTGTTACTGTAGCAGTATGATAGAAATTATTATATCACCTTGGATTTAATTAAGAATACCCAAATGAGACATTTTTTTCTAATTTAATTTCCTAAATATCAAAAGTAGATATACTGATATCCATAAATGATTTATTAGAATTCTGTCTTCTTGTACATTTCAATTCAAGTTGGAAAACATGAACTTTTCACAGAGTGAAAACAAGAATGTAGCATGTGATGTACCTATAGCACATTCTGGTTCAAAATACAGCTAACGAATACACATGGAGAGATCCATGGTGCTGACCACAAATGTGGCAGAGGAGGGTCTTGTTATCCATCAGGGGGAGGAGAGGCCCTTGGGCCTGAGGGTGTTAGATCTCCCAGTATAGGAGAATTACAAGGAGGAAAGACGAGAGTGGGTGGGTGGGTGGGAGGGTGGGTTGGAGAATATCCCCATATTGGCAGAGGGAAGGCAGAGGGAATGGGAAGGTTCCAAAGGGGAGATCTGAAACATTTGAAATGTAAATAAAATATGAAAAACAAAACAAAACAAAAACAAAAAAAAACCAAAACCAAAATACTAACTTCAACAATGATAGCAGCTAGACGTCAGTTATATACTGCCTAGTATTTAAGATTTTGCCAATCAATGAATAGATTTGCATTTACCAAAAGCAATTATTCTATTGCAGTGATTCTGTGTGAGACTATTCTATGGAAGAAATTAAACAGAACACTAGAAATCTTGATAAATGCAATCCTACATAATGTTCAGTTCAATTCTAATGCAGTAAACTGTTTAATAGTGAAATTGAATTTCACTGAAAGTCATTTCCTATCATTTGCAGCCTGTGAAATAAGTTCATGATGAAAAATACGTATACTCTATATTAATCTGTGGATTGGAAATAAAGTCCTCATATTTTCATGGCAACTGTGTAACACCCTTAGTCATCACCTCAGCCCATTTAACTATTTTAGTTTGCATCCGAATTATTCTCCAAAGATTCTGGGTTAAAACTTTGCTCCGCAGTGTGACTATGGATGGGTAATATATTTAAGTTCAGAAGCCTCAAGAGAGATTCTTTGATTCTTTGGAATACTTTCTTATACTGTATGATGGAACTCTGGCCCCCTCTCTTCTAGAGATTTTGGACATGAGGTAAGAGATTTGCTCTGCCACTCACACCATACTAGTAAGTAAATTTCAGAAATATTAAAATTAGGAACAATGTTAGGGTTTCCCATCCTTTTCTAATGCCTCTTGTTAGGGTATAAAATGCTCATTTGGACCAGCTGTTGAAGTGTTTCCAGCACTTAACATATTCCTAAACTTGGCGATGAGGTATAGGACTCCTAAAGTGAGGTCGGATCAAGCTTGTCCTCTGGCTAGCCTGAGCACACAGACTCCAAAGTCTCTGACTAATGGAGTTTCAGATAGAGGAGTTGGAGAAGGGACTGAGGGAGCTGAGGGAGTTTGCAGCCCCATGGAGGGAGTAACAGTGTCAACTGGCCAGAACTCCTGGAGCTCCCAGAGACTGGACCACCAGCCAATGAACACACATGGAGGGACCCATGGTGCTGGCCACCTATGTGGCAGAGGAGGATCTTGTTGGCCATCAGTGGGAGGAGAGACCCTTGGGGCTGCAGGTGTTTGATGCCCCAGTATAGAGGATTGCAAGGGAGGGAAGACAAGAGTGAGCAGGTGAGTGGGGGAGCACCCTCATAGAGGCAGGGGGAGGGGGATAAGATAGAGGGCTTCAGAAGGGGAGACCTGGAAAGGGGAAACATTTGAACTGTAAATTAAGGAAATATCCAAAAATAAATAAATAAATAAATAAATAAATAAATAAATAAATAAATAATGTACATAAAAAGTGATGGAAGCTGGATACTAGAACCTAAAGTTGTCCTCTTACCTGTACATGTGAATTTCCACAAAAACACATATCACAATGAAAAGAAATAATTAAAATGAAGACAGAAAAGTATTTTAAAATTTTGTCTCTTTTTGATTGAAATACCAATGCATATAGTGAGCTGTTGTGAGAAAAATATTTTGTTTCTGTTTTAAATATGTATTTACTGTGTGTGGGGTGGGGGGAGGGATGAGCAGCGGATAAGTTAGGTATGTATGTTTCATGCTACTATTGAAAAAGGCAGGGGGCAACTGGAGAGTCTTCTATCTCTCTTTCACCACATTGCATTGCAAGAATATCAAACTCAGGTTGCCACATTTGAAGACAAGAGCCTTTACCTTCACCAATATTGCAATGGTCTGAAGTTTTATGTTTTGAACAAAAATGTAAAAAGGCTACAGTAAAACCTGTATGATATAAGTTCTACATCAGCAGAATCAAACTGTCAACAACTTTGGGGAAAATGAAACTGGACAGATTATGTCCACACTGCTATGGTCTCATTTCCTAAGAAATGCCAAAAAATCAAAAACAAAAACAAAGAAACAAACAAAAAAATCCCAAAAACCAACCAACCAACCAACCAAAAAAAAAAAAAAGACTACATAGCGTTTACATTGTTGAAGTTATCTGTGATAGTTAATCTTACTTCCCATCTCACATTTATACTTTCCATAGGAACATGCCTCTGAGTATATGTATATAGTAAGGTGTTGAAATATTTATTAATAAGTCCCTGAGACACTACCTGTCTCAATGCTTTATGTTCCTGAATGATAGACACACACAGCCTTTATATTTTAATATGCCTTAAATAGCACAATAGCTGAGCCACTGTCTGACCTCCATGTGGTTAATCTATCTTCTACTGATAATCCAGCATTATCACTTACAAAATTCTATACTCTTACTCTTCCCTGGACCCACTTGGGAAGCCCTCTGGGCCTTGCTTTCCTGGCTCTTTTACATTATGAATATGCCTTTGTCAGGCACTCTTCTCAGGCATGGTATCTCGTTTCCTCTCCACACTCTTTCAGCATGGTGGATCTTCCTTCTCCTTCCTTTTTCCCAGGCCAAAGCCTAGGGAATTCTAAAAGCCTGCCTCTGTCATTTCCAACTATTAGCTGTTTACATCTTTATTTACCAATCAGAACCAACTGGGGACAGGTTCCCAGAAGCTATATGCAGACACTCATGAAAGCACTTTTTTGGGGAACATAATTAACATTCTTAATATAGTCAGCTACATGAAGCAAAAAAATTCATCTAAGTAGGGAAGACTAACCCTGAATTTAAGCAGAACCATGGCTCTGATTTTATTCCTAGACATAACTGGAAGGAGAACACTTGTTGTGGCTGTTGTTGTTGTTGTTAACAAGAGGCTTAGGCATAAGCATATGTTAGCATTTGATGGATCTAGACAGATAGGCTGCTATAACCAATATTACTGGATACAGCAAGAAAGACAACTTGATAATTCTTGATATTAGTGAAGAACGAAGCAAAATTTCAGAACTGATTCAAATTAATGCAGTAATACAAGGGAAAAGAATAGAAACAATATCAATTTTAAGTACACATAGCCTTCCATTTAGAAATGTTAAAAGAAAGCTTGTCTATTTGCATGCAAATTCCATGAAACATTTGAATCCATTCTACATTCAGGCATTGAATGATCACTGTGCTAGGTATGATAATGAAAGAACTGCTTTGTTATTTCTTTGATCTTCTCTATGGGTTCATTAAGTTGGTTTTTTCATTAATATTTATACGTTGAGAAAAGGAGATTTAGAAAGGTAAAGTTAATTGCTCAATATCAGTCAATTAGAAAAGTAGCAGAAGGAAGTTTTTCTCCCAATCTATATTGAACTGATAACAGTAGCTTAAATGTTAAAAGAAATATTATTCCTTGTATAATACATTTCTTCAATAAAAACTTTTCAAAAAATAAAATGAAACAGTAACACCAATGTGAAATTCCAGTTGACTGCATCTTGTAAAATTCTGGGAATTTTATTAAAGTTATAAATATCCCAATATGTTTTATTTTATCTGAAGATCCTTTAATCACGTTTATTTTATGTGAATAAATGTTTCTTCTGCATAGATGCAAGTTCATTACTTGCATGCAATGGCCATGAAGGAGTGAAAGATCCCATAGTCCTAGAATTTCAGATGCTATAGTTGAGTGCTGGAAACTGAACCCAACTGCTGTGCAAGGGCAGTAAGAGATCTCAACTGCTGAACCATCTCTCCACCCTCCCAATTATACATTGTAAATAAAACAGTTCGAAAACCACTTCCTTAAAAAAGCACTTCTATAATTTTAGGAATTGATAAATGTAGAAGACCATTTAATTAAAGAATCCAGACTCTCTCCAGAAATGTTACTTAGTAGGTTATCTTTTAAACACTCTGGTATTACTCTTCTTCAATAAGCCTTGGGTCAAGAAAACATTCTCAGTTCCTTCAGTAAGAAATGCATCAGGATTGCCTATGTTGATCACACCTGTAAAATGTGAGATAAATGTTTCAATAAACATTGCAATGCAACATATGATGCAGGATAATCTCAATGCATAAATGTGATTTATTCTTTTATCATGCCTTGATTTTTCAGGCAAGATAGACAGTAGCTAATCTTACCGATATAACATCACAAGAAAAGAGAAACAAAACTGGGGATGAATAGTAGATTATATCTTTTACAACCAAATCACAAATCCATTGCCATTCTTAATCCTAAAATGAAAAAAAAAAAATCTGAGACAATTTTTGAATCATCTTAACTAATTGTTATGGCTCTCATTGATTTTTCTTTGATTGTCTTCAAATGTATGCTCAGGATACTTACACAGACAGATCCACATCAAGTAAAATTATCACTTATTTTCTGGTAACAAAGTACTTAAAACTCAGTATATAAATTATTTGCCTAACACTGAGAAGAACTGACCCATTTTAAAATCAGATAAGTTTTGAGGATGATGTATTTGCATTTCTTATCTTGCCCTAAGTTTTGATATCACTTTGTCTATGAATCTATTTATTTATGAATAAAAACATTCTAATTATTTCCCCATAAAATATCATAAATATATAAACATTTGTTTCTATTAGATCTTTTAACATTCATAGTCTACTTTTAATAGTATGTTAACCTCAAAGGGAGTATCTTTTTAAAAAATCAAGAATGTGATTATTTTCTAGTTTCTATACATTTAAACAGGTCTCTCTTCCTATTAGTGAGATGACTTCCTTAGATACAATTTAAAGAAAGGTTGTTATTTTTGTTTGAGAAGAAATCAGTCACTAGATGAATAAGAAATGAAAGAAATGTTTATATTCACATAAGAGACAAGTGTGAATCACATGTTCAACGAGAAGTGCATAGGCAGACATTGAGAGGTGTGTGTGTGTGTGTGTGTGTGTGTGTGTGCATGTTCACATATGTGTTTGGATATATGTGTATGAAGCTGCACATGAACTTGTGAGCACATGCATGTAGAGGTCTGAGACTGACATTGGGATTCTTTCTCCGTTACAATCCACATTCTCCATTAAAGGAGCACTGCATACCTAACCAGAGCTTGCCCAGAAGAGCAATGTCACCAACCACCTTGGTTTTGTGATTTCTTGTCTCTACTTTCCAGACACTCCAAACAGTGGAATTTGATGTCCATCTGGTTTTTACATGGGTTCTGGAGACCACAAATTTACAGGTTCTTTATCTATTCAGTTATCTACTAGCCCTAGGCAAGTATATCATGTTTTCACTCAGTTAATATATAACTAAAAATTAAATGACCCAAATCAAAAACATACTTGAGAGGATGGAAAGATTGCTCAGTGGTTAAGAGCACTGACTGCTCTTGCAGAGATCCTGAGTTCAATTTCCAACAACCACATTGTGGCTCACTACCATCATTCCATGTGATGGAATCCAATGCCCTTTTCTGGTGTGTCTGGTGTGTGCTGATATACATAAAATAAATAGTTATATGTTTAAAAAATTAAAAACAAACATACTTGAGATGAAATACGAGAAGAAGTGTACCAAGATGGGAAAAAGATATACTGACCTATGTAACTGAAACACAATGGTGTACAGTTAAGAATTTCTACCACTGGCTTAAAGGATCAAATTATATCACTTCAGCACAATACATGTCAGGCTATCGTCCTTAAGGTTTATTTGATTTTAGGGACTATTGTGTACATGACATGGAAGCAGACCCATATTTCATGTGCTTGCCATTAAGATCAACAAGAAAATAGGGACTTTAAGCCACTATGCCTCAAAATAATTTCAGAGGATCTTTTTTCTCTTCTGGTTCATGTGTCTCCACATAAAAAAAAATTACGTAGATTAAGAAAATAAGATGTCCTGTTCAGCTTTGGCCCATAACACTTACAACAATTGAAATCTCTATGCAGATCACTGGAATAGGAAAAGAAAGTGAATTTGCTCAGACGGCTATTATGGAAAAGTCATTGGAAGGGTCTAGAGAGATGGCTCAGTAGTCAAGAACTGTTACAACTCTTGCAGAATATTAAGTTTAGTTCCCAGAATCCATAACTCTTGATTCACAACTATGTACAACTCCAGATCCATGGGTTTGACACCCTCTGTGGGCATCGATAGGAATCTCCAAGCATGTGCTCATACACACAGAGAGACACACTACATTCTCATAAATAAAAACAAAATAAATTTAACAAAAATATATGAGTGGCAACAGAAGTTATGCACAATTCCTAATACAAAAGCAAGTTAAAAAAATGACACATTCATAATTCATTGATAATTATAAGCACACTATTACGTTTGTCACCCACTCTGATAAGTGTTATTTAGCTACTGAAGCCAGATCCAAACATGGAATTTTATCATATTTTAAGTGCCTTTTATTGGGTCTGTATGTCACAAGACTACTTAACAGTTTTACTTTTAAGATATTAAATGCAGTGGGTAGAATAACAAATAGAGAACAAGAAAATGAAGGACAGTACTTTATATTTGGAAAATAGAACTAGGATAAACCATCCAGAATAAGACATTGCTAAATTAAGTGTCATAAATGTTTTCTCAAAGGGAGTGTAAAAAAAGATTAAATAATAATAATTTAAAAGATGAAAATAAGTAGTAAATTAAAATGAACTAGAAAAATGTTTTCTTGAATTGTTTGGATGACACTTAATTTTGTATTATATTCTGTTTTAGTTACTTTTCTATTTCTGTGATAAGACACCATTACCAAGACAATATAGGAGTATATTTGAAGCTTAGTTTCAAAGGTGGTTTTATTTAGATGGGAAGCATGGCTATAAGAAGGCCAGCATAGCACTGGTGTAGTAACTGAAACATCTCACCAGACAGATAGAGCTAACCCAGAATAGAATGGTCCTTTGAAACTTTAAAACCTGGCTCCAGTTACAGAGCCTTTCCAACTACCCCAAACCTCCTAAACCTACTCAATCAATCCTTTAACTGCAAACTAACTATTCAAATATATAAGCCTGTAGGTTTCACTGTCATCCAACCCATGTCATGTTAAATTATTGCAATCTTAAACTTATTGGTAATTTATATTCATAAAAATATGTTACCAAAACATCATTAAAAATAAGTAACATACATTTAAAACATCAATTTTCTGAACTTCATAGACTTTTAACTTTAGAGTATTTCAAGAAGACTATTAGGTATTATTTTGTCTGTATTTTGAATAAATTATACCCAGATTATTTTTACTCATTTAACTAGATTATTATTTATATTATATATCTTTTCTCCTTTATAGCCCTCATATACAGAAAAATGGCTTTTTCTATCATGGTTCAGCAATTACTCATATTTACACTAAAAAGCAAAATACAATTTCCAATAGAAGAATAACCTGAACTCATAAAATAAAAATCCATGTCTCTGCCTAGAGGAGGATCCATGGCTCTCAAATGCAAAGTAGCTCAACTTATGCTCCCGGGGCATCTAGAAGAGATCATTACACATAGCATTATAATGCCTTGAAAAGAATACATTGCACAGCAAGAAAAATCAAGCTGACAGATAACTGTAAGATCACACAGTGAAGTCCACAAGATGCTCACAGGTTGACCTCGGAAATCCCTCTCACCATTTTCTGAAAGAATTTGTTGAGTGTTTACATTGTAAAAGTAAAACCCATAGTTAGATAGTAGTGGGAATGGCAAGGAATAAAACAGTCAATTAAAGTAAGTCCATATTTCTCTTATTTATTACTCCAGCAGATAGAACAATAATTAACTGAGTAGTTCATTGCGTTGCTGGAACTGTGAATTGCAAGCTTAGACTCAGCATTAGGAACTTGGAGGACTGTTTATATAAAATGTGCAGCACTGAAGCCTAACTTCCCCTACTAATCACCCAGGTGGACTGGAAAGGAGAAATATGAAAATCAGCACAATGAGTGTCCCTGAGAAAAACAATGCTGTTTCTTGTAAACATCTTCCCAAATAGCTGAATAAGTCAGGCAGCTAGAGCTCAGTAAAAATGGAAATAAAATGAATTAGTATGGAAAACCAAATCAACCAAACAAGATTAACTAATATTCATGCAGTTCCTGAGTGTTGGACAAAGACAAAAGATTGAAAACATCCTGTTATTATGCCACTGATGTTATTCATAATTAATAATGGCAAATTATATGTAATTTTTCCCTTTCCTTAAATGAGGCATTGTCTATAAATCAAATAAATTATATAGAAATACCTTAAGGATTCATTGTATTTTATACTGACATATTTAATTATACTCTGAACATAATACAGTCTATGAAAATGTTTTAAGATCGTTTTAAGAATAATAAACTAATTAGATTTTATTTGAGAATTAAAAGCATATATATATATACATATTTGACATTATTTGCACTATAAAGATAACAGGTTTGCTATCTGTGTGTTTAACTGATGTCATACATGATGAGCTTTTTCATTTTACTTTCATTTAAATATGTTTTTGCTTTTTTTCTATAATCCATAAGGCTAAAGATGGAAGTCATACAGATTTTCACTTTTTTGATGTTTATATTTGTAGCATTGTAGAAATTCTGCAAAATTCATTCTTCATTCAAATGACTTGAAGCTCAGAGATGAGTCTTGTGTAAGAAGACTATTTGTGCAAGCACAAAAAGTCAATTTGGAACCCTAGAATCCATTTAAAAACTAGCTGTAATCCCAGTACCAATGATGAGAAGGATGAAAAACAAACAATTTTGGGGCTTTCTAGCTGCCAGTTTAGTTCTAGTTTCATGAAGAGATCCTTTTACAAAGGAATAAGGCAGATTTATAGAGCCAACTACACTCCTCTGGCATCTAGCTACATATTCATTCAAAAACAGTAACACACAGGCACATACAGACATACACGACATACACACATACACACACACACACACAGAAAGAGAGAGAGAGAAAGAGAGAGAGAGAGAGAGAGAGAGAGAGAGAGAGAGAGAAAGAGAGAAACAGACACAAATACATATGCACACAGGCACAAACACAGTCAAACATACACAGAGACATGCACACAGACATAAACACACACAGAGAGACACTAATAAACACAGAGACTCAAACATACATACACTTACACCTAGACCCACACAAACACCAAGAAACACATACAGAGACACACACAGACACAAACACACACATAAACACACAAAGACATATGCATGCACACAGCGACACACACACAGACACACACAAACACATACAGAGACACACAGAGACACACATAAACACAGAGAGAGAGAGAGGAGAGAGAAAGAGAGAGAGAGAGAGAGAGAGAGAGAGAGAGAGAGAGAGAGAGAAACTGTCTCATTGAGGAGCTATGACTCAGCTTAGTCATTGAGGAGCTATGACTCAGCTTAGTCAAAGTCTGATCTGACCTTTTCAGACTAACTCAAATTCTTAGTCCAGATTCTTCCTACAACCACAGAGATAGTTCTTATGTGTGCTTTGTTGTGGCTGTATATGCTTTGCTTTAATGAAACTTGGCTGAGTGATAAAAGCCTGAATTTCTTGCCATTTTTCTTTAAATTGGCAGAGAAACAGAATCTGTTCCTGCCACTCTAGATGACATTATTATGGTGGCATTATTACCTCATACACCATTACCTTACAGCTGCATACAAGAAGAAGAATACTATCTTCTAGCCCATTATCTGGAAACCCTGGCTAATATTGCTTCTAGGATGTGGTTTGGTAATCATCTGTAAGAAAAAAGAGACAATTACAAAAGTAATGTATTATGTTACTTATCAGAGGTAAATAGCAAGTGTTTTCTGAAATTATCAATGGTGCTACAGACTATAAAGTACTAGGAAGCTTTTGTAGTAGTATTGAATATATATTCAGAGTTGAGAATGAAAGACATATAAGGCTTATGTGATCCCCCCCACTCCCCCAGTCTGGTTCCCTAAATAAAAATTAAGAGTCTAGGCAGGAAGACATTTGAAGACAACTCTTAAAATTTGTGATACAGATGTTGAAGTGTAGTTCTCTACAATTGATAGCTTTTTGGCATGCTTAGGGGTGGCAAAGGACTCAGTTTTCTTTAAGAGGCTGGCCACTTGGAGTTTGATCATGCTCCATTAAGTGGAGCAAAATAAATTGTGTTTGTTTTGATTTTGTTTAATTTTTCTTTTTCTTCCTTCCTTCCTTCCTTCCTTACTTTTTTTCTTTCTTTTTCTGCCTTTCTTTCTTTACTTATTTATTTATTATATGGGGAGATGTTACAAGGAGGGTTGGGGAGCAGATCAGGAAGAAATATGAAGTGAGTGTGATCAGGGAGCATGATGTAAAATTTCCAAATAATCATTAAAAATATTATGTTAAAAAGATATAGAATTGTTGAAGAAAGCCAAACTGAAATGATGGAATCAAAAATTCAATAAGTCAAGTGAGAGGCTGAGAAGAAGGCATAACACATAGAACTTATATGTGGAGAACACAACATAATGGTTTAAACATGGCTTATAATGAGGTGGAGGTAGAGAAGGACTGAGTTTTCTTTACAGGGTTGTCTACTTGGAGTTTGACTATGCTCCAGTGAGTTTGTGGCAAAGTTTGACCATGCTCCAGTGAGTTTGTGGCAAAACAAATGGGACTTGTTATTTTTTTTTTATGTTTTTACTTTTTGGTTTAAGAGGAAATCACAAGGGCAGGGTGGCTAACCTAGAGGGACTGGAAGTGAATTAACAGGGGTGTGTCATGTGGAATTTCCAAATAATCAATATTTTGTTAATTACAAAAAAGGCACTCGGAACATCAGTCTGACTAATTTCATCTATAGACTGAGAATACTAAGACAAGTAAAAAGTTTATTAAACTAAGAGCTAGGGACACTGATGAAATACTTGATCCAACCTATCAAAGGAACCACCAGTGTCAGAATTTGGCAAGCACCTAAGTAAACAAACATGGTACGTTCTCTGGTCTGCCATGTTTTAATTATCAAACTATGACACCCAGAATAGGGGCTAAATCACTATCCTTGAGGCTGGAACATATTTAGTGAGAACTAAAAGCTAGCCATTCATTTTAGTAATATGATTTTAAATAGCAACATTGATGAGGTAATTCCATGACAGTTTTGGGAACCAGTAGCTTGTTCATGAGGCAGGGAAGAAAAGTTGTGAGATGGGCAGGTGATCATACAGCTCTTTCAAAAATGTATCATGTAAAGGAGCAGAGAAATTCATCAGTTAAGTAGTTAACACTCAGTGTAAGTTATCCTTAAGAGGAAATAAATGGTTTAACACTGTAAAAGACTAAACACAAATGTGTCATTTGGGCATAAGGAAATACTATTTTGGTCAGACACAAAGATAGTTTTATTTTTAACTTTGAAGACATATGCAATACTATAATTTGTGCCAGGCATGAGTTAAGAAGACCAGACTTTGCCATAGGGAAATACTCTTTATTTTACTCTTTTGCCACCAGAGTTCTCAACTGCCCCTAATTCTTTTTTCTAAGATTGTTCAGGTTAAGACTTGAGATGACTGTAGGTGGTGACATCCTTCTCATTAGCTCTAACACAAACAGTTCTTCTGTCCCCTAAAACATCTGAAGGCTTAAAAGTAACATTTTTTTTCTGTTGAGGAATAAACCCCAGGCAAGTGGTGAAACTAGGGGAAATATTACTTCCTTATCATTTCTTCTGTGACAGCATATCCAGCACATAACATACATTGATATAGAAACAATTTTTATTTTGTTGTGTTTCAGCTTTTAAAAGAAAAGACATAGGGAAATAATATCATTAGATAAGACTGACTGTGTTTAGGGTGGTATTGTTATAGCCAAAATTTCCATTAGTAAAATAAGATATAATTGCAACCACAATAAAAAGAGAACCACTAGAAAACATTATCGATTCATTTTTTCATTAATTTATTTATTCAATTTACATCACAGATTTAGCCCCTCTTCCCAGTTCTCCTCTCACAAAGGCCCTCCCACCTACACCCTTCCCCTTCTTTTCTGAGAAGGGGTAGCTCCTCACTCTTGGGTATCACCTCAAACTGGCATGTCGAGTCACTGAGCACTAGGGACATTGTCTCTCAGTAAGACCAGACATGGTGAATCAGTTAGGGGAACTTAATCTACAGGCAGGCAACAGGTTCAGGGACAGCCCATGCTCTAGTTGTTAAGGGACCCACATGACGACCAAGCTCTGCGTGTGTGTGTGTGTGTGTGTGTGTGTGTGTGTGTGTGTGTGTGCGCGCGCGCGCACGCGCGCACGCTTGTTCTTGCACACGTGTACATGTGTATGCAGGACCCTAGGTCCAATCAATACTTGCTCTTTGGTTGGTGGTACAGCCTCTGGGAACTGTTAAGGATTTCTTAATCTTTAAGTAGCTATGTGGTTAGTCTTCTTGTAGAGTCCCTATCCTCTTTGGGTCTCTCAATCTTTCCCCCACCTTGGCCATAACACTCTCCAAGTTCACTCAGTCTAATATTTGGCTGTGTATCTCTGCTTTCATTTTCATCAGCTGCTGGGTATAGAGCCTCTCAGTGGACAGTTGATAGGCTCCTGACTTTAACCATAACAGAGTATGATTAAGAGTGTCCAGGATTAAATTCTGACCATATGATGGGTCTCAAGTTGAGGCAGTCATTGGTTGGTCATTCCTTCCATCTCTGCTCCATCTTTGACCCTGCGTAAATGGGACACATTTTGGCTTAAAGTTGTTTTGGTGGGTTGGTATCCTTATCTTTCCATTGAGAGTCCTGCCTGGCTACAAGATATGGACACTTCAGGCTACATATCCCCCAGTGCTAGGAGTTTCAGCTAGAGTCACACCTACAGACACTCTCAGGCCTGCTCATGTCCCAGGTCTATGGCATATCCTAAAGTTGTGCCCAGGGTCCAACAGATTTCTTTACTCCCTTACTCTCCTTACCCCAGATCTCCCCTTCTTTTCCCTCCAGGGACCCTCTTCCATACAGCTCCACTGCGCCATACACCTCTGATGACTATTTTGCTTCCCATTCTGAGTAATATTCAAGCATCCACCCTTGGACACTCCTTGTTATTTGGCTTATTTGGGTCTGTAGGTGGTAGCATGCTTAATCTGTACTTTATGGCTTAATAGCCAATTATAAATGAGTACATACCATACCTATCCTTTTGGGTCTGATTTACCTCATTCAGGATAATATTTTCTAGTTCCATCTGTTTGCCTACAAATTTCTGATATCCTTGTTTTTAATATCTGAGTAGTTTTTACATTGTAAATGGAAAACATTTTATTTATCCATTCTTAAGTTGAGAAAAATCTATGTTGTTTGCAGTTTCTGGCTATTAAGAAAAAATCTGCAATGAACATGTTTGAACAAGTGTCCTTGTGGAATGGTGGAGCATCTTTTGTCTGAATGCATTGGAGTGGTATATCTGGGTCTTGAAGTAGAACTATTTCCAATTTTCTGAGACACCACCAACTTGATTTCCACAATGGTTGTACAAGTTTGCACTCCCACCATCAATGGAGCACTGTTCCCGATGATCCCCATCCTAACTAGCTTGTGCTTTCCCTTAAGATTTTGATCTTAGCCATTCTGATGGATGTAAGGTAGAATCTCAAAATGCTTTTGATTTGCATTTCCCTGATGACAAATGATGTTGAATATACCTTTGAGTGTTTCTTGGTCATTAGAGATTCCTCTGTTGAGAATTCTGTACCCCATTTTTAATTAGGTTATTCATGTTGTTGGTGTCTAACTTCTTGAGTTCTTTATATATTTCATATATTAGCCCTTTGTCATATTTAAGGTTGGTGAAGACATTTTCCTAATTGTTAGGCTCATACTTTGTCCAATAGATGATGTCTTTTACCTTATAGAAGTTTTTTAAGTTTTATTAGGTTCCATTTTTAATTGTTGATCTTAATGTTAGAGGTATGGATGTTCTGCTCAGGAGGTTGTCTCCTGTACCGATGTGATCAAGGTTATTCCCTATTTTCTCTTCTGTGTATCTGTTTATTTTGTTGAGGTCTTTGATTATCTCGCACTTGAGTTTTATGTAGCGTATAAATATGGATCTACTTATATTCTTCTATATGTTGACATGCAATTAGACCAGCTATATATGTTAAAGGGCCCAGGACCAGCTCATGTTTGCTCTTTGGTTGGTGGTTCAGTCTCTGGGAAATGTCTAGGGTCCAGGTTATTTGACTGTTAGTATTCCTGTGGAATTCCTGACCTCTTTGGGTCCCTCAATCCTTCACCCAACTCTTATGCAGGAGTTCCATCTAATGTTTGGCTGTGTGTCTGTGCATGTGTTTCTACTGGCTGCTGGTTAGAGCCAGTTAGAGAACCATTATGCTAGACTCCTGCCTGCAAGCATAGCATAGTATCATCAATAGTGTCCAGGATTGGTGCTTGCTTATGGGATGGGTCTCAATTTTGGACAGTCATTGGTTGGCTGTTCCCTTTGACTCTGATCAAGGTTTGTCTCTGCAAATCTCAGGGCATGATACATATTGGGTCAAAGAGTTTGTAGGTGGATAGCTATTCATGTCATTCTAATGCCTGCCTACAAGATGTGGCTACTTCAATATCCATATTCCCCACTGCTAGTAGTCTCAGATAGAGTCATTCCCATGACTATTTTTGTAGACAGAATTATGCCATTTTTGTTTCATGAGATTGATTTAGTAAAATTATTAGTAGGATGGATTAGACTTTATATAAGCTTAATTTATCTTTTTAAAGGAATTGAGAACAAAAACTAGAAATAGCAGCACAAGTTACTAAAATAAAGAAAATTCAAATCTTTGTTCTGGAATAAGAAAATAGAGCATGGATTCTGGGACATGGACAATTCAGGCTTTTAACTTGACTGTATCTGAAATCACCTACATCTTAGGAAATCAGGCACATTTGTGCAAGAATTTTCTTCACTAAATCATTTAAGGTGGGAAGATTCGCCTCTAAATAAGGATCTTATGAATTGGAAGATCCTGCCCTAAATCAAGATCATTTGAAGCCCAAAGACCCAGCCTGAACCTGGGCTAGACCTTCTACTCTGGTCGTAGCCTATATAAAATGATGGAGAATGAGGAAAACTTTGCTTTTTGCCTGTTTTTCTTTACTTTTCCTCAGAGTTCATTTTTCCTGAGGTTCAGGAACTCAATACTAGTATTATATCCTCTTTCTTTAAGATTCCACTGTGTACTGAAGAACAGCCTAGGCATATAGGACGTTGACTTCAACAACTGTCTGATTTTTCTACTTTCTTCTTTTTATATTTTTATTGAAATAGAATATATACATATATATTATTATGATATATATTCTGATTATGGTTGCCAATCCACCAATTGCTTCTATATCCTACCCATTTCTCCTCTTCTTCTCTTAACCAAATCAACACAGCACACAGAAAATCTCATAGGGGTTCACAGAGACTGAAGCAAGAATCATAGAGCCTGCATGGGTCTGAGAAATGTCCTCTTCATATAATTTATGGTTATATAGCTTGCTGTTCTTGTGGGACTCCTAACCATAGGAATGAGGCATATCTCTGATTCTTTCACTTATTCTTGTTTGTCTTTTCCTCCTCCTATGTTGCTTCATCCAGCCTTGCTATGAGGATATGGGATATGTGCCTAGCTATTTGGCCACTTGCTATGCCATGTTTGTTTGATATCCGTGGGGTGTTTGCCCTTTTCTGAAAGGAAACAAAAGTTGTGCGGATCTGTAAAAGATGGGCAGGATCCTAGCTGATATTCCTAACAGACAGGACTCTAGCTTAACTGTCTTCTGAGAGGCTTCATTCAGCATCTGAGAAAAACATATACAGAGATCTACGGGCAAACATTAAGCAGAGCTTGAGGAGACTTTTGGAAGAGGTGGGGAGGGGAGCTGAGGGAGGCAGAGGGGTCAAGGACACTAGGAAAAGACCTACAGAGTTTCAGAGTTAACTAAACTGATCTTTTCAGGGATCACAGAGACTTTTCCATTAACCAATGAATATTTATTAACTGGATCTAGGCCCCCTACACATTTGAAGCAGATGTGTAGCTTTGTCTTCATATGGGTCCCCTAACAACTGAAGCAAGAGCTGTCTCTGATTCTGTTGCCTGCCTTTGGATACCCTGCCCTAGCTGGACTGGCTTACTTGGCTTCAGTAGGAGAGGATGCACTTAGTCCTGCTCTGACTTGATGTGCTAAGTCAGGTTGGTACACATGGGGGCTTCTCCTTCTCTGAGGAGAAGAGGAGGGGGTAATGGGGAAAGGAAATACAAAAATTAGACTAGAAGGAAAGCAGGGAGGAGAGCTTTGAGTAGAAGGTAAAATAAATAAAGACGTATATATTTAGTGGCCCATACCTATTCCAGCTCTCAAGAGGCTGGGAAAGAAACATTGTGGTTTCTAGTCTAGCCTGGGATACATAGCTAGACTATGTTCAAATAATTACATACAGAACTTCCCTGAGATAAGCACTCAAAAACACCTGAATATTTGCTTAATCCATTTTGCACACACATTAATAAACAAACAAAAAAGAGTGATTTGCATACTCTGTGGAGACTCCCTAGGAGAAACCTCTTTTGCAAGTTGCTATCAATTGAAGATAGTTTCTGGGTTACAGATGTTGATGATGATGATTTGTGTCCAATTCTCTCTAAGTTAGGACACCATCAGGCACAGACCATTTCAGCTTCTGTGCAGACTGTCTTAGTCTGAGAATTTATCTATGTTAGTACTATGTTTTTGATGTCCTTCACTTCCTCTGTCTCTTACAGTGTATTTGTTCCTCTTCAGCAGAGTTCTCTTAGCTCTGAGGGGAGAGATTTGATGGAGACATGCAATAAGGAATTGTGTCCCAAGATCTCTCACTATTTTTCTATCGTACAGTTTTGGATCTCTATATTAACTCTCATCTACTGCAGAAGTAGTTTTGATGATAATGACTGAATAAGGCACTGGTATAGGGATGCAGTAAAATGACTCATTTTAATATTATGTTCCTTTAGTAGAATAAGATTATTTCATTTTTTTCTCTGACCTATGTAGTTTCAAGTACGTGGACACCTGAACATTGCCAACCATGGGTTCCATATAACGAAGTAGGCCTTTACTCAATTTTATATTGGTTGGATTGTCCCAAAAGGTTTGTGGCATTATTACATTAGCATATCTTGCGGGCCAGTCTCTATTGTATATCAAAGACTATGAGCTAGCTTGTTTACCTTTCTAGTTTGGTAGTAATAAGAGTATTTTCTAGTACCATGAACACTAGTCATTAAGGTGAAGGCTCTAGGTAGGAACCAGCTCAATTTTTCCATGTTTAGTGAGTTATCTTCAGTTTGTAGAAAGCAACAATAGCTTTGGCGATTTCACTGTCTTGTTTAGGGGATTCCAATGGGATCCCTTTGGATAAAACTCAGTTACTTGTAACCCATTTTCAGAACGCTTCATTAGAAGACTACATGTGTCCAGTTGGTAGGTAGGTCTCTGTTTCTCCCATTGAATGGTTATTCCCTTGGTTTAAGATGTCCTTTATAATTCCACTTTCATTCCCTTTTCATTTCGATAATTCTATTCCAATCTCCATCCATTGATAACTAATCTATTTTCCTATCCCAAATGACCCTTCAGTATATGGAATGTATCCTGTTTATCAAAGACTTAACAAACTTTATTCAACACTGAATAAAGTCAGGGCAGGAACTCAAATACAACAGGAATTTAGATGGAGAGGCTATGAAGGATTGCTGCTTACTGGCTTTCCAGCTTGTTCAGACTGCTTTCTTATAGAACCAGGACCATGAGCCTATGAGTGGCACCACCCACAATGGGCTAGGCCCTCCAACATCAATCACTAATTAAGAAAATGTCTTAAGGGTTTGTCCACAGCCAGAATGTATGGAGGTATTTTCTATTTGAAATTTCTTCCTCTCTGATGACTGTAGTTTATATCAAGTTGACGTAACACTAACCAGCAAAAGTGGTAAAAAAAGATCATGTGGTAGATCTAATCCCAGATTTCCAAGAAAATGTTAAACTGATTTCTACAGCATTTCTACACATTTGCAATCCCAACATGGATAGATGATTGCCTCTCTTACCCCATATTCTCACCAGCATGAGCTGTCATATGTTTTTCTTGTTCTAGGGCATTTTGACCCATATGAGATGCAATATCAAAAGTGTATTGATTAGCATTTCCCTAATGATTAAGCTGATTAGACATTTAAGTGTTTCTTTGCCATTTTTTCCTCTTTTGAAAATTATGTTTAGCTAGTCTAATTTATAATAAGGTTATTTGTTTTATAGATACACATTGTACATGCACATGTGTGTGTGTGTGTGTGTTGTTGTTGTTGTTTATTTGGTTAGTTTGTTAGTTTTAGTTCCTTGTAGAGTTTCGATACCTGGTTCCATTATTTGTTCTTTCCCTTTGGATGTCCAGGTACTGCATACAATAGGGCCCAGTTCTGTGGTCTGCATCTTCCCTTCCACCATAGACAGTAAAGGATGATGTGAAGTCCAGGATAGGTGGGACAGCAGGATCTTGGTTCAGTAGTGAATTCTGGGGGACAAGGGTTGTCAGTGTAATAGCTCTTTTAGAAAAGCACTCTCTTAGTTGATAGTTAATGCAACAGTTTTTGCTCATAACCTTGATTCCATGTGGGTATGTATGCGTACACTTTATTCAGGGTTAACTAGGGTTATATATATAAACCTCGGAGAATGGAAAGGGGTTCTTCTTAAGGTGAAGTTTCATTGTCTGCAGCTTAAGGTACTGAGGACATCTCCTTTGTGTGGAGAGACATTCCAGGAATTTGAACCTGTAATCTCCCCCAAGGACTACTTAACATTCCTCAGGTAGGCTGTAGTGTGGGATCCCCAAATCAGGCAGCTCTGCTAAAAAATAATCAAGTCTTCCATTTTTTACAGAGCTTAAGAAAGCTATCCGGACATGGTAGACTATAACATTACTAGTGAGGTGCAAAGTGGACATTAGCTCTCTAGCAGATGTGGATTTGCTAAAACTTTCCAATTCTGGATTCATACACTTTTTTTTTTTCAAACTACTTTGCCATACAAAAAACTTTCAAACTAATGAGATTCAAGATTTATCTTAATGTCTATGCTAACCTTGTTCTGTTCAGAAAGTTGTTTTCTGTGTCAATGAGTTCAAGACTTCTCTAATTTATTTTCTGTTAGATTCGGTGCATGTTGTCTTATTTTTAAGTCTTTGATCCATTTGGAATTTGAGTTTTGTTCACTGTGATAAGTAAGGCTATTTTTGCTTTTTTCAACATGCAGCCTTTCACTTTGAGAAGTATCATTTGTTGCAGATGCTATCCTTTTCCAATGGTTATGTCTGTCTCCTATACCAAAAATCAGGGGTCTAAAGATATGTAAAGTTATGTCTGGGTCTTCAATTAGATTCCATTAATCAATTTGTCTGTTTTGCTACATCTCCCTTTTAATCTTTCATTTTGTTAATTTGGATTGTTTCTCTCTGCATTATAGTCAATTGGCTAAGGGTTTATCTCCTTGGTGATTTCATCAAAGAACCAATTCTTGATTCTTTGTAATGTATTTTCTCTGTTTGTTTCTATTTGATTCACTTCAACATGAGTTTGATTATTTCTTGGCATCTATTACTTTTAGGAATTATTTATTCTTTTTGTTCTCATGCTTTCAGATGTGCTACTAAGTTACTAATATGAGATCTCCAAATCTTTAATGTAGACACTTAGCTCTATAAACCTGCCACTAAACACTACCTTCACTGTTCCCATATTTTGTGTTGTGATTTCATTGTCATTCAAATATAAAAAGGGTTTAATTTCTTTCTTAATTTAGGTCTTGACTCATTTTCTTCATTCAGTAGTGTGTTGTTCAGTTCCCGTGAGTTTACAATATTGTAAATGTCACTTTTATTTCCTCAAATGAAATACAGTGATAAGAACCATACCCAAATACAGGAATACACAATGTAGGCTAAGTCCAGAGCATTTTTGTCTCTGTCTCTCTTTTATCATTAGACATAGGCCTGGAAGTTTCTAGCCTCAATATAATCTAATCTTCCAAGATAAATAATTCAATCTAGCTTCTCTCTTGCCTTCTGACTGAATTGCTTTACCTGGCCTCATACTAACTTTAGCAATATGTTCTAATCTTCTGGCTCCTTCTCATTCTCTGACCCATTCTGTCTTCCTGTGTCTTTCTTGTTCTCTCTGCAACTGATCTCTAAAACTTTCCCTGTAAAGCTACCGTAGACAAATATGACATACCAACCCCCTTTTCTCTCTTGCTGTTCTTAAGTAGCCTCTTTCCTCTAATTTTCTCTTGTGAGTTGGGATAACCTATCTCTTACTCAGTCTGTCAAATCTTTCTCTGATTGGGCAATTTATCTGCACCCCAATTATACATAGCTTTTACACATGGCTACTTTCTTCTACAAACTAATCTTACCTTAATTGTTAGGAATTAAAGGGATGCACTAAAGAATGTCTGTAATTCAAGGTGAACATCTTACTGTAATCCAGGGTGCATTTCTATTCTTTCTGGATCATATGGACCTAGAAGGGCTTTGAATGTGATCCTTTACCAAAGGAACCACATTCCTGGATTAAAATTCCAAACATAATATTGCTATTGATTCTATTGTTGATGACATCCAGTTTTAATCCATAGCAATTAGATAGGATGCAGATTGTTATTTCAATTTTTTTTTATATATGGAGAGTTTCATTCCATCTGAGTATATGATCAATCTTGGGAGAAGGTCGATGAAATGCCAAAAAGAAGCTATATTCTCTTGTGTTTGGATGAAGTGTTCTGTAAATAAGTTAGGTGCATTTAGTTTATAATATCATTTAGCCCCAGAATTTTTCTCTTTAGTTTTTGTATGGATGACTTATCCATTGGCTAGAATTATCTCTTGATTAAGGTACTGAATTCACATATTATCATTATGTGAGAGTCCATATGTAATTTTATCTGTGGTAGTATTTTTTTTTTTTTAACAAAATTAATGATCCTTGGTTTTGGTCCACAAATATTTAGGCTTACAATTATCTCTTCTATTTTTTTCTTTGATGAGTAGGTAGTGTTCTTCCCTAACTCTTCTGATTAATACTAGTTTAAAGATTATTATTTCAAATATTAAAATGGCTACACTGGCTTGTTTCTTTGGTTCATTTGATTGGAATATCTTTGTCCATCATTTAAACCCTGATATGAAGTCTATCCATGTTTTTAAGGCATGCTTCTTTGGTATAATCAGAGGATGGATCCCTCTCTTATATCTGACTTGTTAGTCTGTGTTTGTTTGGTGAGATAAATGAAAACCAAGATATTGAGAGTTATCTGTGAACAGTATTTACTGATTGCCATTTTGTTATTATTGTTATTGTTGTTATTTTTGTGTTGTTGTTGATGGTGGTAGTAGTAGTAGTGTTGGTAGTTGTGATAGTCTGTAGATGGAAGGTGGGGAGGGGTCTTTTACCCTCTATTGACTTTATATTGTAGGGTTATTTTTTCCTTATGTTTTTGGGTGTAGTGGTAAGTTTATACAGATTTTCATTTTAGAACATTTGTATACATGGATTTGTTCTGAAACAGTGTCTGTAGATAGACATTGCTTAAATATGCTTTTATCCTGGAATATTTTTCTTTTTCCATTTATTATGATAGAAACTTTTGCAAATTACACTAATCTGGATTATAATCTGTGATATCCTACAATGTGCAGAATATCCATCCAGGCACTTCTGGTGTTTAGAATCTTCATTGAAAATCAGGTAATATCATGGAATACCCAGCACACAGGGACTGAGGAACAGGCTTCTGGTTTCTTTCGGTGGCTGGAGAGCAGATCCTGTGACACAGGACTCCATACTCAAATAGTGCCAGGGGTGCCAACACACCCTCAAGCACAGGCAAGACCATAACTTCTGTACAAACTCACTGGACCAACATGGACCCTTACAGAGCCATCAGAACACAGGAAACAAGGGACAGTTAGGGAATACATCATTCTAGTGTCTGTCTGCACCCCTGAACTGACTCTGTACCACAGTTCTCCAAACCCAAATTCCTCTCAGAGAGAACTGGTCTTCAAGGAGTGTTAACAACTAGGCTTGCAGGAAAGACAAGCCACAGTCAGAGAGAGTAAGAGCAGCTAACATCAGAGATAACCAGATGGTGAGAGGCAAGGGCAAGAACACAAAGAACAGAAACCAAGGCTACTTGGCATCATCAGAACCCAGCTCTCCCACCAAAGCAAGCTCTGTATACTCCAAAACACCAGAAAAGGAAGACTCAGACATAAAATTACATCTCAAGAGGATGGCAGAAGATTTTATGAAGGAAAAAATAGGTCCCTTAAAGAAATATAAGAGAACACAGGTAAACAACTAGAAGCCCTTAAAGAGGAAACACAAAAATCCTTTAAAGAATTGCAGGAAAACACAATCAAATAGAAAAGGAAATGAACAAAACCATCCAGAAACTAGAAACAATAAAGAAATCACAAAGGGAGATAACCTTGGAGTTAGAAAACCTAGGAAAGAAACCAGGATTCATAGATGCAAGCATCACCAACAAAATACAAGATATGGAAGAGAGAATCTCAGGTGCAGAAGATACCATAGAAAACATTGACACAACAGTGAAAGAAAACTCAAAATGCAAACAGCTCATAACCAAAGACATCCAGGATATCCAGGATTCAATGAGAAGACAGAACCTGAGGATAATACGTATGGAAGAGAGCAAAGATTCCCAACTTAAAGGACCAATAAATATCTTCAACAAAATTATAGAAGAAAACTTACCTGACCTAAAGAAAGAGATGAACATAAATATACAAGAAGCCTACAGAACGCCAAATAGACTAGACTAGAAAAGAAGTTCCTCCTTTCACATTATAGTCAAAACACCAAATACCAAAATAAGGAAAGAATATTAAAAGCAGTAATGGAAAAAGGTCAAGTAACATATAAAGGCAGACCTATCAGAATTACACCAGACTTCTCACCAGAGACAATGAAAGCTAGAAGATCCTGGGCAGATCTCATACAGACTTTAAGAGAACACAAATGCCAGCCCAGGCTTCTATACCCAGCAAACTCTCAATAATCATAGTTTGTGAAACAAAAATATTCTATGACAAATCCAAATTTGCACAGTATGTTTCCTCAAACCCAGCCCTACTAAGAATAATAGATGGAAAATGCCAACTCAGGAGGGAAAGTACACCCAAGAAAAAGCAAGAAAGTAATCTTTTAACAAACTCAAAAAAAGATAGCCACACAAACATAACAATATCGAAAAATAACAAGAAGCAAAAATCACTATTCTTTAATATCTCTTAACATCAATGGACTCAATTCCCCAACAAAAAGACATACACTCAGGGGCTGGATGCAAAAACAAAACTTAGCATTTTGCTGCATCCAAGAAACACACTTCCATGTTAAAGACAAACACTACCTCAGAGTAAAGGGCTGGAAAACAATGTTCCAGGCAAATGGAACAGGCTGGATTAGCCATTCTAATATCAAATTAAGTTGGCATTCAACCAACAGTCATCTAAAATGATAAGGAAGGACACATCATACACACCAAAGGAAAAATCTACCAAGAACAACTTTGAATTTTTAACATCTGTGCCCTGAATGCAAGGGCTCCCACATTCATAAAAGAAACTTTACTAAAGCTCAAAACACAGATTGCACCTCACACAATAATAGTGGGAGACTTCAATACCCCATTATCATCAATGGACAGATCTTGGAAACAAAAACAAAACAGAGACACAGTGAAACTAACAAATGTTATGAACCAAATGGATTTAACAGATATCTGTAGAACATTTCATCCTAAATCAAAAGAATGTACCTTCTGCTCAGCACCTCATGGTAACTTCTCCAAAATTGATCATATAATTGGTCACAAAACAAACCTCAACAGATATAAGAAGATTGATAATCCCATGACTCCTATCAGATCACTACAGAATAAGGCTGGTCTTCAATGGCAACAATAACAGAAAGCCCACATACACATGGAAGCTGAACAAAGCTCTAATCAATGATAACTTGGTCAAGGAAGAAATAAAGAAAGAAATTAATTATTTCCTAGAATTTAATGAAAGTGAAAATACAACATACTCAAACCTATGGGACACAATGAAAGCAGTTTTAAGAGGAAAACTCACAGCTCTGAGTGCCCCCGAAAAGAAACTGGAGAGAGCATATATAGCAGCTTAACAACATACCTGAAAGTTATAGAACAAAAAGAAGCTAATACACCCACGAGGAGTAGAAGGTAGGAAATAATCAAATTAAGGGCTGAAATCAACCAAATAGAAACTAAAGAACTATACAAAGAATCAACAAAACCAGGAGCTTCTCAGACCTTCAAAGAAAACTTAATCCCATTACTCTTCAATCTATTCCACAAAATAGAAACAAAGAGCAATACCCAATTCATTCTATGAGGCCACAGTTACACTGATACCAAAACCTTACAAAGATGCAAATAAGAAAATTTCAGACCAATTACCCTTATGAATATAGATGTAAAAATACTCAATAAAATTCCCCCAAACTAATTCCAAGAACATATCAAATCGATCAGTCACCATGATCAAGTAGGCTACATCACAGGGATACAGGGATAGTTCAATAGTTGGAAATCAATCAATGTAATCCACTATATAAACAAACTCAAAGAAAATAAAACCACATAGTCATTTCATTAGATGCTGAAAAAGCATTTGAAAAAATTCAACATTCCTTCATAAAAGTCTTGAAAAGACCAGGAATTCTAGGAGCATACCTAAACAGACTAAAAGCAATATACAGCAAACCAGAGGCCAACAACAAGCTAAATGGAGAGAACTTAGTAGCAATGCCACTAAAGTCAGGGACTAAGCAAGGGGGTTCTCTCCCTATCTATTCAATATAGTATTTGAACTTCTAGCTAGAGCAATTAGACAACAAAAGGAGGTCAAAGGGATACAAATTGGAAGGGAAGAAATCAAAATATTACTATTTGCAGATGATATGATGGTAACTTAAGTGACCTGAGAAACTCCACCAGAAATCTGCTACAGCTGATAAACACCTTCAGAAAAGTGGCTGGATACAAAATTACCCAAGCAAATCAGTAGCCTTTTTATACTCAAAGGATAAATAGGCTGAGAAAGAAATTAGGGAAATGGCATCCTTCACAATTGTCACAAACAATACAAAGCATCTTGATGTGACTCTAACCAAATAAGTGAAAGATCCATATGACAAGAACTTCTATCTCTGAAGAAATCAAAGAAGATCTCAGAAGATGGAAAGATCTCCCATGCTCATGGATTGGCAGGATTAATATAGTTAAAATGGCCATCCTGCAGAAAGCAAGCTACAGATTCAATGCAATCTCCACCAAAATTCCAACTCAATTCTTCATAGACTTAGAAAGAGGAATTCTCAAATTCATATGGAATAACAAAAAACAAAAACAAAAAAAAACAAACAAACAAACAAAAAAACTAGGATAGCAAAAACTATTCTCAACAATAATAAGACTTCTGAGGGAATCAGCATTCCTGACCTCAAGATGTATTACAAAGCAGTAGTGATAAAAACTGCATGGTATTGGTACAGTGATAGGCAGGTAGATCCCTGTACCAATAGAAATGAATTGAATTGAAGATCCAGAAATGAACCCACACACTTAGGGTCACTTGATCTTTGACAAAGGAGCTAAAACCATCCAGTGGGGAAAAAACAGCATCTTCAATAAATGCTGCTGGTTCAACTGGCGGTCTACATGTAGAAGATTGCAAATTGATCCATTCCTATCTCACTGTACAAAGCTCAAGTCCAAGTGAGTCAAGGACCTCCACATAAAACGAGATACTGAATCTAGTAGAAGTGAAAGTGGGGCAAAATCACGAACACATGGGCACAGGGGAAAATTTCATGAACAGAACACCAATGGCTTGTGCTCTAAGAACAAGAATCGACAAATGAAACCTCATGAAATTACAAACTTCTGTAAGGCAAAGGACACTGTAAATAGGACAAAAAGATTGAGGAAAGATTTTTACCAATCCTACAATAGAGTGCTACTATCCAATGTATACAAAGAATTCAAGAAGCTAGACTCCAGAGATCCAAATAACCCTACCAAAAAATGGGGAAGTGAGCTAAACAGAGAATTCTCAACTGAGGAAACTTGAATGGCTGAGAAGCACCTAAAGAAATGTTCAATATCCTTAGTCATCAGGGAAATGCAAATGAAAACAAACCTGAGATTTCACCTCACACCAGTCAGAATGGCTAAGATCAAAAACTCGGGTTACAGCAGATGTTGGTGAGGATGTGGAGAAAGAGGAGCATTCCTCCATTGCTGGTGGGAATGCAAGCTGATACAACCTTTCAGGAAATCAGTTTGGTGGATCCTCAGAAAAAATGAACATAATACTACCTGAGGACCCAGCTATTCTACTACTGTGCATATACCCAGAAGATGCTCCAACATGTAATAAAGACACATGTTCCACTATGCTCATAGCAGCCATATTTATAATAGCCAGAAACTGGAAACAACTCAGATGTCCCTCAACAGAGGAATGGATGCAGAAAATATGGTACATTTACACAAAGGAATACTGCTCAGCTATTAAGAACAATTACTTCATGAAATTTGCAGGCAAAGGAACTTGCAATTATCATCCTGAGCAAGGTAAAACAGTCATAAAAGAATAAACAAGGTATATACTCACTGATAAGTGGTTATTGGCCCAAAAGTTCAAAACACCTAAGCACATCACAGCAACTGTAGGGCAGAGTGTGAGGTCCCAGACAGAGGAGTTGGAGAAGGGACTGAAGGAGGTGAGGGAGTTTGCATTCCCATGGAGGGAGCAACAGTGGCAACTGACCTGACTCCTTGATGCTCTGGGAGACTGGATCACCTACCAAAGAATAAACATGGAGGAACCCATGGTGCTGGCCTCATATGTGACAGAGGAGGGTCTTGTTAGCCATCAGTGGAAAGAGAGGCTCTTGAGCCTGAGGCTGTTAGATCCTCTCAATATAACAGAATGCCAAAGAGGGAAGATGAGAGTGGGTGGGTGAGTGGGGGAATACCCCCATAGAGGCAGGGGGAGGGGGAAGGGAATAGAGAGGTTCCAAAGAGGAGATCTGGAAAGGGGAAGGGGGAAACATTTGAAATATAAATAATGTATCCAAAAAAAAAAAAAAGAAATGAAAAAATAAAAAGAAAGAAAAAGAAAAGAAAATCAGGTGTTATACTTTTTGGTTTACTTTTATATATTACTTAGTCTGTTTTCCTTGAACTTTTTAATATTTTGTCTTTGTTTTGTATATTTTATGTTTTGACTATTGTACCATGGAATATTTCCTTTTCTGGTACAGTCTATGTACTTGATAGTATTCTTCTATAATGTTTCTGTAGTATTCTGTTAACAGGAACCTCCGTCATTATCTTTGCTAAATTTTATTCTATAATTTTATTGAAAATATTTTCTGTCCATTTGACTTGAATTTTTTCTTCTACTACTTCTCTTATTCTTGGTAGATTTGGCTTTTTTATATGTCCTAGATATCATTGGTGTGTTTTTTTGGCCTGGATTTTATTTAGATTTAACTAAAATATTCGTTTATCCCACTATGTCTTCAGTCCCTAAATTTTTCCATTTAATATTTGTAAATTTTGGTGAAGCTGACTTCTGAGTATTTCTTTGTTTGTTTATTGCATTCTGTATAATCTAATTTTTTTAATCTTCATTTTTTTCATGTATTATATCCCAAATAAATTTTTTGTTTCCTCCATAACTCCCAATCCCTATTCCACCTCCTTTATCTCTCAGATCAACGTCTCTTCCACCTGCCCTCCACCCCCTAAAAAGAAAAAAGGAGTAGGTCTTCAAGGGATATCCACCTAATATGGCATAAGAAGATATAAGGAGACTGGGAATAATCTAGTATATCAAGACTGAATGAGACAACCCAGTAGGAAGGTAGGGATGTCAAGCATAAGCAAAAGAGTCAGAGACACTCTCCACTTCCATTGTTGGGAGTACCGTAAGAACTCTAACCTACACAATTATAAGTTATATGCAGAAGACCTAGCTCAGACCCATACAAGGTCTATGTTTGTGGCTTCAGTGAGCCCCAATGAGCCCTGCTTAGTTGATTCTGTGGGCCATGGTCTCATAATGTCAGTATTTTAGATTCCTCTGTATTCCCCAATTTTTATTTCCCCTCTTCTAGGCTGTTCCCCTGGTTCTGCCTAGTGTTTGGTTATGGGTCTCTACATATGCCCCATCAGTTGTCAGATGACACTTCACTGATTATAATTGGACTAGGTATTGCTCAAGTTTGTCTTTCTGGGTTTTTGTTACCTTCCTTAGGATGATCTTTTCTAGTTGCATGCCTTTGCTTGAAAATTTCATGATGTCATTATTTTGAAAAGATGTGCCATATTCTACTGCATACTACAATTTTTCCATCCATTCTTCAGATGAGGATATCTAGGTTGTTTCCATTTTCCAGATATTATGACTAAAGCTGCAGTGAACATGGGTTGTGCAATTATCCTTGTGCTACAATGGAGTATCTTTTGGGGGCTATGCCTAAGAGTGTATAGATAAGTCTTGAGGTAAGTCAATTCTTAATTTTCTAAGAACTGCCATATTGATTTGCATTTTGGCTATACTAGTGTATATTCCCATTACCAATGGATAAATATTTTCTGTAGGAAAAATTTAATACAGCAATATGGCTGCTGAGGCAAGTGATCACATCTGAAGACCTTTTAGGTCTGTTTGTTCAGGCTGGAATGACACAATTTTAATCCCTCTGGCTGGAATATAAATATGCCCTATTATACACCTTTAATCTCTCTGACTGGAATATAGTCATACTTTTAATCCCAAACAATGATGTATAATTGAGGGGCAGACAAAGTTACAGATCAGAGAATGATTTGACAGAATGAGTCAGATAGGATATCCCCAACTCACATGAGAATAACCCAGGAAAGAGAGATTATTTAAAAGCAGTATGAGAGAGAAAAAGTTGGTGTATGGTGTGTATGTATTGCCCTCTTCCAAGGACTCTCTTGCAAGACAGGACAGAGAGAATAAGCTAGTTGCAGGTGAAAAAAAGAACAAGTCAGAGAATGAGAAAGGACCAGAAGATTAGACCACTTACTAAAGTTATTATGAGATAAAACAGAGCGATTTAGTGAAACGCCTAGAGATGCTGGATTGAATGAGTCAGCTTGGAAGATAGGATTGTCTTGATGCTAGAAGCTTCCAGGCCTAGGCCTATAGGTAGTTACAAATACTCTGAACACAGTCAATGATGTTTATTTGTAGGCTTTAATATGGCTCTCATCTGATCACTTCATTTGAGAAAGTAAAAACACATTCACAGTTCCCCTTGCTTTACATCCACCCCAACATGAGCTATAACTTTTTTTTTTCATCTTAGCCATTTTGACAGATGGAATTTCAAAGTTGTTTTGGTTGTGTCTCTCTGATGCCAGAAGATGTGGAACATTTCTTTAAGTTTTCCTTGGCCATTTAAAATTTCTATTTTGAAAATTTTTTGTTTATATCTGTACCTATTTTCTAACTGGGTTATTTGGTTTGTTAATGTCTAGTTTCTTGAATTTATATATATATATATATTTGAAAATCAGTCAGACCAGCACTACTTCATGAAGATACTTTCTTTTTCCATTATGTATTTCTGACTTTTTTTTATCAATAATCAGGCATCTATAGGTGTGTGGATTTGAAGACATCTCATATTAGCACCTTAACAGCATATTTGAAAACTCTAGTAGCAAACAAAAATAGCAAACCCTCCCAAGAGGAGTAGATAACAGGAAACAATCAAACTGATGGCTAAAATCAATAAAATTGAAACAAAGAGAAAAATACAAAGAATAAATGAAATAGCTCCTTGAGAAAATCAACAAGGTAGAGAAAAGCTTATCTAAACTAACTAAGCCAGAGAAATAGTATTCAAATTTAAGAAAAGATGACAACAAAATAAAGGACATATAACACATAGGCAACCCAAAGAATCATTAGGTCATACTTCAAAAACCTGTACACCACTAAATTAGAAAATCTAAAAGAAATGGATAATTTTGGTTAGAAAGATAATACTTATCAAAGTTAAGGTCAGATAAAGTCTATGAATACACCTATGACCCCTAAGCAAATTGAAGCAATAACTAAAATTCTCACAACAACAACAACAAATTTCCTAGGAGCAGAGATTATAGTGAAAGATTTTAGCAGACTTTGAAAGAAGAGTTAATGATAATACTACTCAAATTATTTCACAAAATAGAAACAAAAGAATGTAGCTAAATTAATTTTGTGAGGCCACAGTCATCCTGATTGTCATACTATACAAAGATCCAACAAAGAAAGACAATTACATAACAATTTCCCTTATGAACATAGATGCAAAAATACTTACTATAATACTCACAAACCTAATCCAAGAACACATCAAAAACATCACCCACCATGATCAAGTATGCTTCATTCCAAAGATGTAGGATGGTTCAACATACAAAAATAAGTCAAGTAATCTGTCATATAAACAAACTAAAGGAAAAACAAGACATAATCTTTTCATTAGATATTGAAAAAAAAATGTATAGCAAAATCCAATACTCCTTCATGATGAATGCCTTGAGATATTAAGGATACAACGGAAATATACAAATGTAATAAAAGCAATTTGCAACAAGTCAATAGCCAACAGAAAATTAAATGCAAAGAAATTCAAAGTAACGCTACTAAATTATGGAACAAGAGAAGGCTGTTTACTTTCTCCTTGTCAATTCAATATTGAAACTGAAGTTCCAGCAAGAACAATTAGCCAAGTGAAGGAGGTCAAGGAGATACAACTGGAAGGGAAGTTGTCACAATATGATTATTTGCAGATGTTATAACATCAAAATTTTTGCCAAGGAAATCCTATATCTGATAAGCAACTTTAGTGAAGTAGCCAGATAAAATAGAAAAAAAGAAAAAAAAAATCAGTAGCCTTCTTATACACAAAATGACAAACAGGCAGAGAAAAAAAAATCAACAGAACAACTTTCGCAATAGCCACAAGTAATATAAAATATCTTCAAATAAAAATAAGCAATGTAGTTAATGTATTATATGATAGAAACCTCGAGTCTTAGAAGAAAGAAATTGAAGAAGATATAATATTGAATGGTCTCCCGTGTTCATGGATTGATAGGATTGACATAGTAAAAATAACCATTCTACCAAAAAAATATATATAGATTCAACCAGTCTTTATCAAAACTCCAACAGTTGTTTTTTTCCTCCCTTGAAAGGACATTACTAATATTCATACAGAAAAGTAAGAAATCCAGGATAGTTAAAACAATCTTGTACAATAAAACAACACCCAGCATTATCACCATTCCTATTTTTTCATGTTCTTGGGTTTTATTTTTTTACTAACTAAAATTTTTATTTTCCACTTTTTCTCTGTTTAATTTTACTTTAATGATTCTATTTTTATGTGTGTATTTTGAACTTCCTTTGTTACTTCATTTCATAACTTCTTAGTGTTTTATAGATTTCACTAATGGATTTATTCATATGCTCATTGAGGTCCTTGATCATACTCAAAGCATCTATTGTGAAGTCCTTTTCTGAGGCTTCAACTATTTTGCATCTAAGGACATACTCTAATAGGGTACCTGGGTTCTTGTGAAGCCATATTATCTTAAATGTTAATGACTGTGCTTCTACAGTGGTACCTAGGCATCTGGCTTTGGGATGGTTGTGAATCTAGGTGTTTTCCTGTCTTTGTTGGGTGAATGTTTTGTTCAAAGGTTTCTCTTTCCTTCTCTGGATCTTAGGAAAGCATAGTGGCTATGATTCTAATTCTAGTAAGTTCTGAGTCCCTGTCTCCTGTGGACACCGGGGATCTCATGTAGAATATATTTCTAATTATAATGATAACTCATAGGAATAGTGAGTGGCTAGAAGTGAGTGTTGAGAGGACCCACAGGACAGAGGAAAACTGAGCTTGGGGTGAGGTTTTGCAGAATTATTCACAGAATAGAGTAGAGCAGGAGTACACGTAACTGTAAGTGGTCTTGAATAGGGCTCGGGTTGAGATTGGAGAATTTGAAATAAGGGTAAAAAGAAGAGTAAAAGTACCCTACCTCAGCCTTATGCCTGCCTGGCAACTGGTTTCCCAGGTAGCAAGTACTCCCTAGTAACTTTTTGTTTACATAAAGCAATAAACTCACCTTTTGATAAAAGGTAGTTTCATTCTGTGTTTCTGATGCTGTAACACGAACACCTTGAGAAAAGATTGTCAGTCCTGGAGACACATTTTAATCATTCGTTGAAATAGATCAGCTTCTACTGTAATTATAAATGGTTAAATAGAAACAGGTTGTAATAAAATTGATTTGTTTGCAAAAGAAGGACTGAAAGAGCTGAAGGGGTTTGCAACCCTATAGGAAAATCAACAAAATCAACCATCCAGAACTCCCAGAGCTCCCAGGGACTAAAACACCAACCAAAGAATGTAAACGGAGGGAGCTATGGCTCCAGTTGCATATGTAGCAGAGGATTGCTTTATCCCATGGCATCAACGGGAGGGGAGGGGTGGGGAGGGGAGGCCCTTGATCCTGTGGAGGCTTGATGACCCAGCATAGGGGAATGCTAGGGTGATGAGGTGGGAGTGGTTGGATAGATAGGGGAGCACCCTCATAGAAGCAATGTGGAGAAGGAATGGGATACGGGGTTTGCAGAGGGAAACCTCGGAAGGAAGATGAAATTTGAAATGTAAATAAATAAAATAACCATAAAAATGCATTTTTATTATTAAGAAAGAAAAATGTTTCAACAATTAAATACTGAGTTTACCAGAAATGATATGACCATATATTTTAATCGTCACACTTCTTAGCTGTTAACTGTGTAGAAAATACATAACTGATTCAAAAGTTTTATTTGATAGTAGAACAATGTAAAAGTAACTGCTGTAAGTGAGTTAAGTGAATGTAACAATTGTTATGCAAATTTGTAAAAAGACTTTTATACATATTTAAATTAAACTGTCATAGTAAATGAATTTCATTACTTTCTATTAAAAACTAAGTTTTTACTGTTACCACATAAGAGGCTTTCACAAAAAGATATTTTTATTAAACTAATTGAAATTTTAATTCTTTTATTTGTAACATTTCTAATATGTTTAGGAATCAATGTTCATATCAAATTGAATTATACTGAATGGAAACATGCACCAAAACCCCATTTATTATACTTACATTACTCTGCCTTCAGAATGAATAAATAATGCATACGGGATAACTCAGAAATCTCAAAGTAAATTTTTCTATTGTTCCTTATTGTTCTATAAGTCAGTTTTCCTGAAAGAAATTATTAATTTCACTAAAATAAGGATTTAAAAATTATCAATATTTCATTTTTGAATGCTAAAATAATATATATCAATATATTGTAAATAAGACAGCCAAAGATGGACAGTGATAATTTAAACAGATTATCAGCCCACAATTATCTCCCAGAAAATTTAAGAAATAACTGTGGATAGATATTGTGCAGGTGTTTTTGGCAAAGAAGAAGACAAAAATATGATAGGAAGGAATGTCAGAATAAATAAAAACAAAAACAAAATTATCTGGATTTTAGTCTGGAATTATGAAACAATGTGTTGGTCTTCTGGTATACTAGTATTAAGATAATGAGCAGAAAGATAATACAGAGAAGATAGTAGTGTTCATGAGCCCCATCTTCAGGGAAGACATCTCAAGTCAGAATCTTCCATCTAAAGGATCATTTGACATTTCACCTGTAAACTATGAGTATTGATAACTGTACCTGTTTTGTGAGTTGTTACATCCTGAACCAAGTCATATGCACTTAGAGCAATTATGTTGTAGTATTATTTTGATTTTGTACTATATTGGGGGGAAAGGATAGCATGAGTCAAGTTTGTGTAAAAGTAAAGACAGACTATATATCAGTTCATCAAGAGAATATTTTAAAATATTTTGAAATCACAGTGTAAATATTGGGTAACATTAAACTCATTACCTTTGCGGTTCATGTATTTATTTATTCACTTTTGCCTCTCCTCCCTCCTCTCTTCTCAGTCCCACCCTCACAAGCCCCTCCCCCTACTACCACTTCCCCTTCTCTGAAGGGGAAGGTCCCAATAAGTAGCAACCCACACCTGCACATCAATTCACAGCAGGACTAAATGCATCCTCTCCCACTGAGGCCAGAAAAGGCAGCCCAGCTAAGAGAAGGAACTCTCAAGGCAGGCAACAGAGTAAATGACAGCCCCTATTCCAAATGTTAGGGGACTCACATGAAGACAAAGCTGTGAATCTGCTACAAATATGTAGGAGGCCTAGGTCCAACAGCTGCGTGCTCTTTGGTTGGTGGTTCAGCCTCTGAGAGCCCCCATGGGCCCAGGTTAGTTCACTCTGGAGGTCTTCTTGTGGTGTCCTTGACCACTCTGACTCCCTCATTCCTATCCAGTTCTACTACAAGTCTCCCTGAGCACTATCTAATGTTTGACTTTGGACTCTTTATCTGTTAACTGCTAGTTGAAGCCTCTCCGAAGATATGTATGCTAGACTCCTGTTTGCAAGCATAGCAGAATATCATTATAGGGCCAGGGTTGTCTCCCTCCCATGAGGTGGGTCTCAAGTTAGACCCAGTCATTGATTGGCTATTCCTTAAACTTTGTTCCATCATTATTCCTGAACATATTGGAGGCAGGGTAGATTTTTATCACCCCCTTTCCATTGGAAGTCCTGCTTAGCTACAAAAGGGGCCACTTCAGTTTTCATATTCCTAGTGTCTTGGAGTTTCAGCTAAGGTCACTCCCATAGGCTTCTGGGAGCCTTGCCTGTTCTAGGTCTCTAGCTCATCCAGAAAGTTCAATATCTTTAGCCCTCATGGAAATACACAACAAATTACTTTGAGATTTCATCTTACCCAGTCAAATGGCCAAGTGAAAAATAGATAAATGAAATAACAAAAAAATGCTAAAACATGGAAACAGGGGTCACATATTTACTGCTGGTCAGAAGGTATGATGTAACCACCATGGCAATCAGTGTGGTGATTTCACAAGGAGCTAGAAATAGGTCTACAACATGACCCAGCTTCTTGGTACATAAATATCCACTTGGTATCAAACATTATTAATTTGAGCTTATTTAAAAGTAAGACTTGATTTAATTATATAAGGGCATTAAATGTCTAATGATTAAATTAATAAATGTAAAATATGTTTTTGAAGTATGAACGTAACATAAACAATGCTACAGCAAACTAAGACCATTTATCTTAATGTGAACAGTTATATTTTATTAATTCTCAAAAAATTGTAATACAAGCATTAAATTTGTATTGAAAAGAAAAAATACTATCATGTCTAAGTTTTTGGCCAACAAAGTTATCATTAAAATTGTAAGCAAAACAGTATAATTTAACAAGTATGCTTTACAGAAATATAGACATTTTCTTCCTGAAATTTTACTATTTAAAATTAAAAATGTGAACCTGGTTAAATGTCTAATTGTTCTTGAGTAAAGTAGGGTCTTAAATCAGCTTACTTTTTCTCCCCAAAAGTAAAAAGCACTCAGTAATTTATATGCTATTTTATACCCTACTGAAATTCAAACATGCTTTAGAAGTTTTCAGAAATTATTTTCAGCTCTAAAATTGTACTTGCTTGAGAGCTACTAAATGATATTTCTGGAATTACTCAATGTTATTTGTAATGTATGAAAATGTTATGATTTTCTTGGATTTAGAAAAAACACTTTCTTTTATTGAAGAGTGATTATTAAAATATTTATATGAACATATTAAATAAAATTGTCTATTATTTACATATGTTACAATTGATTTATCTGTATGAAACATCTCTGAATATTAATATATTCATAAAGGGTTAATTTAGAGATTTCATGAATAATTTTTATTCTAAAGCACTTATTGAAGCTCATTTAAGAGAGACTACATTCAATATGCTACCATATATTAAGCTTATATTATAGAAATGAGAGGAACTAGTGATTATTTGTTGTTATAATTTGGAAAGGAAAATCTGAATCTTAAGTAGTAATTATGAAAATCCAAACTATGTTTTAAATAAAGTGTCTGTTCTTGGGGCCTGCTATTTTCCTTTGCTTTTGTGAAGAATAGCCTTGCATTTAATTGTACATGTAATTGCACATCACTCCTTTTTGAACTACTAAATTATTTTTTTAATTCTCTTTGTATTTTTTCTTTATTCTGAGCCAAACTCTCTTTCAGCAATACATTATTACTGATTTTGTACTTAAAATATTTTTGTTTCTCCTTGAACATAGCTAAATAGCTTACGCTTCATCCTGATCTCCTGAGAGGAGAAACAAGTTCTTCTGTATGTTGGAACTGTAAATAAACCAAAAGTCCATTCAATAGTCTTTTTATTCAGCAAGAAAGCATAGACTTCCACAGAGAAAAAGCATTGCAAAGACAATGGACCTAATGCAGAGTTAATGCTTCTCAGGAAGGTTAATGGCTTGAATTGAAAGAATTCCTACATATAGACTGTAATTGGCAGAGTCTGATAAAAGCTTGCAGGATTACACGAAAAGAAAACATCTGCTTCTTCATGGTAATGGCTGTCTTTCCCTCAAAGTATATTTTCCCCTTGTGTTAATAGTACATTTGCCAAAAACTTTATACTCATTATTCTGAAGTTAAAAGAAAACATAAACTTAATAAATTTAAATGAATTCATTTTCTTTCCCTCCTTTCTGTTCTTTTTAGGCCAAAGATTAGAGCAATGATATATTATGACACATAATTTTATTTGACACTGAAAATTATACAAAGATAACATTCTTCTGTTTATAAGGAAGTAGTTTTATCCTTACTTCTTTATTGATTGGAGAATTAGCTATTTTCATAAGAAATAGTACAGAATATTATTAGTGATAGCATTAATCCAAATCTTCAGTATTGTACTTTGAAATTGTAGTGTAGTTGTAGTTTGGAAGATTAGAAAGTCTCTGAAAATTGCATATATCCCCTTGTCTCGAGTGTGGGAAAGCATGTGAATATGATTGCATCCCTTCTATGGTTTGGATACTAATTATGTCACTTTGGGTTAATCAAATACTCATGACCAGGTTGTGGCTTGGTCAAACAAATGTTTTAAAGGAGATGAAACATCGGGTACCTTTTGCTAGCCTGAAAGTAAACATGCAGGTCAGGACCTTCCTGTCTAGTGGGGAGAGTTATGGTAAGAAACTATGGGCAGTCTCCAGGATTTGAAAATAATTTCCAAATGAATGCTAAAAGTAAAGTAGGACCTCCATCACACAGACACAGGAACTCATCTTGGCAATGAACTGAAGAATCCAGGAAGTAGACATTCTCCAACTGAGGTTCCAAGAGAGGTCTGCAATGTGGCAGACATTACACACATGAATCCTTATCCAGTTAACATGACTCTCATTCATGACATAAGCTTGATATCATAATAATTCCTTCTATGCGGTGCAAAGAATATACATTAAGAGAATTTAACATGTAAAATATATACCTAAAATCACAATGCTACCCACTTCCTGCTGTACTAAATCTAATCCCTCACATCTCCTTTTTGGTGAGTAAAATTAGGATCTCACCAGATGTTTGATCAAAAAGCTTAAAGTATTTTTGTTTCCGTAATTGTTAATGCTCTACATGTAACCATTCAGAAATATTGCTAGTTCACTACCTATGTTTTAAATTTTGTTTTTCCAAATTTCATCATCTCTGTTTCTTAGCCCAAACAATGATAGGAACCCGATCTTTACTTCATCTTCACTGGGGTTATGTATTTGACAGATTGCTCTCACCTTTCTACAAAAGACTCTGTGTCTTTTCTACAAATGGTCAAATAGTCTTACAGAATAATTATTCTTCTGGTTAACAGAAGTTATAATTTGCTAATTTATTTTTCATAGAAGACTTAAATTTGAGAGAGATTTGTTCTTTAGCAGACATACTTAAATATATTTTATAACAATATTGTTGTATATTTTTCTTTGAGAAGCCAAAGTAAGGACTTTCATGAGTCAGAATAACTCTATATTGGGAAAAAGAGTAGTCATGGGAAATGCAATTTGTACTTAAGTTTATTTAAGTGTTTTATCAACTTATGTGTTATATCAGCAAAATCTAAGATTAGTATTTCTCCATATTCAATCTCACACAAATTAACTGATTACTATACTAATACTTTAAAAATAAATATTCACATAAAGTATTACCAAACAATTTTTTCAGATGACTCAATATTAATTATAAACCCATAGAATGAAATAATAGCATAGTCTTAAAATGTTTTTATTATTATTAAACTAACTGTTCCTCAAGTATATTAATATTTTTGTTTGTTTTGTGTTTTTTTTTCTTTAAATTTCTGGAGACTAGGAACGTGTCTTATTGGATTTATTTCACTTCCTATAGCCCCCAAAATATTGTTGTCTGTAAACTTGGGTATTGAGAGTCACTTTAGTTGTGCTCTAAATTCTAGTCACCAGAACCTAAAGTAAAGCTTGTTTTTCTCTCATCTTCTGCATCATCTATCCCCAGAGGAGTGCCTAGTCTTCCTATTTCTCTAAATATCCCAGCAAGGCAGCCATCTTGCCAGAGATGAAACCTGAAAGTTTAAAACAAATGTCTGGTATGTATTTTCCATGTTCAGGAAACCTACAGCCAATGAAGTTGAGTAATTTATGTCTTCAATTTCCTCTCTAAAATTTCCATCATTGGCTTTTCTCATGAGACAGTAATTTTTCTTTTTGGTGCTTTTCAAATGAGAGAATGCTCCTTTCTTTTAGCCTCAAAGTTAGTAGAGTCAAAAGACATTGGTATCCTTTTTGTTTAGCTTAGAAAATTCTTTTTTTTTTCTTTTCCTCCTTCAAATTCTCCAAGCTGAGTTCTAAATAATTATGATTATATACTACTCCTAATTTCCATTTTTATTATTATCTATTATCACCAAAATCTACCATTTTTGTTTCTATCTTAGTATGCATTTCATTTTTCTTACTCTGGTCTTAATTTTTTACCAGTCCTACAAACCTGCAGAATTTGTGTCAGAATTCCCCAAATCCTTCTCCAGACATAATCTTTTAAATCTTCTTTACCTTACAGAATTACCTCTTTTTGGTGACACTGCTTTTCTGAGTGTAATATTAAAACTTTCAAAAAGAGGACTAGTGCAGTCCAGGAGCTGTAATTTGCTTCCCAAGTTCAAACATTCTATATATTCTTGAAAACATTGTACCAATGAAAGAAAAAGTGGACATGGATTTGAAAGTGCAAGGGTGGGTTTTATATGGGAAGTGTTGGAGGGAGAATATAGAAGAGGGAAAATGATATAATTTTATTTTAATTCCAAAGATTATGTATAACAGCCATTTCCTATTTGGGAATTATATGTGAATTGTTGTTTCTTTTTGTAAAGCTTTAAGTGTTTTTATTAAAAGATGTGCTTTAGATACATAGCTAAAATCTCTTATCAGAAGTATATTCTTTACTTGTCAATCCCTTTAAAATTGAATAGTGAATGCTTCCTGAAGTGCACTGTGTTTGATCCTTCTGTAGTTAGGTTTTAAAATCCAGTAGATAAAGTGTGACCTGTAAAGTGTACTTCTGGGAACATTAACAAAATTTCATGTCTACTGAGTTTCCTACTTTTGTCTGTCTTCCTCTGCTCCTTGACAGGCAGTATTAGTGATGTTTAGTAAAGTAAATTAAATCATAATGAAGCATGTAAAAGGATAGTTTAACAAAAAGGTGGATAGGGTTGGTGAAATGGTTCAGGAGAAAAATCCACTGTCATGCCAGACAACCTGGATTCTTTCCCTTTAAACTACGTGGTAAGAGAGACACAGCTCCTTCAAGATTTCATGTGGCCTCCATATGTGTTCATATGTGCATGCATACATACAAACACACACAACACACACACACACATACACACACCATATGAAACTGTCCTAAATGCTATGTATGTGTTATAAGTGTAAAAGGCACCTAAGATTTTGAGGGTGAAACATAAAGCATATAGATAATTTTTAATATTTATCATATGTTACAATGATAATATTTTGTATAGATTGAGTCAAATAAGATATTCAGGTTAAAACAAAAACTGGTTCATTATTTTAGGTTTTTCTCCTTAATTCTTCTATTATCTCATCCTCATTCTCTGGTAATGACCTTGCTTCTCACTGACGAGATTATAAAATTTCACAGATATCTATTATCTCAATTCATATTTATGGAAGCAATTCTTATGTGTTCTTTTGTCTCTTTGAAAGAGATTAACTAACATTCTCCAGAATATAAATTGTTCCATATACACATATCCACTATCTCATTTGATATAATTCCATCTTGCCAGGTGGTCAGGACAAATGTTTCAGAGTTATTGTTTTCTGTCTTTCCTTCCTCAGATCATCTCTATATCTTCCTCATTACTTTGGTTTTTCCTTTACTAAATACAATAATTAAAACCAATGTTATAGATTTAGTATCATATACTGGAAAATGTATGACATTATGTAAAATTTGCTCATCAAATTATGTTTCTTAGTATTCCCATAGTCATATCATTTCTTTATATTTAGAGACTGTAGTTTGGCTCTTATAGTGTTTGAAAATTATGTAATATATGTCAGGTCCTATAGCTCCATTCACTTTACTGTAGCAGAGAGCAGAACATTTTTCAGTTGAATAATAATTTTCTGTTTATATCATACATTTTCTTTGTCACTCCATCCTGGAAGGACATCAAGTTTTATTCCATATCTAGGCTATGATGAATGGGACTTCTTCAAAAGTAGCATTTGCAAGTACCACTTTGATGTGGCAATTTCCCTTGTGTTTATATCCAGCAGCAGGAAGATTTTGTGGATCTTTTATTTTTGTGTACGCTTTTCTTTTGAGTAGAGTTCATACTGTTTTCCATAACTGCTATCCTGATACATTTTTCTACCAGCAGTGTGTAAGAGTTCTCTTTTCTCTACATCCTCACTAGCATCTATTATTTGTTGCTTTGTAGTCCACACATTTAATCCTAAAACTCATGAGAGTGATGCAGGTCAGCCTGATCTACATAGTTACTTTCGCAAAAGACAGGGCTACTTAATAAGCCACTGACTCAAAACAACAACAAACAAGTAAACAAAGTCCTTAAATAGAAGTGAAATGCTAAGCAAAGTTCTAGTGGGATAACCAAATTTCTAGATTTGAGAACTTTCATGTGAGAAAGTGCTTTCAGTGTTAAAGGATAACAGGAGGCAAATTGGGGTAATTGCATGATATTTCAATTTCTGTCTCCCTAATTTCCTATTCATTTTGTTGGGACTCCTGCTACTCCAGCTAATGAAGGCTCCTTTCCTTCCCTCTAATCCACAGAATGCTTTGATTTGCTATCTTAATAACTTTGTTAACTGTTCTGGTACCTTGATTACTTTAAATGGCTAGCTCTTATTTCCCTTTTGCTTTCTCAGTGGCAGTTATTTTGAATAGAGAGTAAGTCAGGCCTCCTTCTATTACCATCATTTTGAGTCTTCTTATTGACTTAAACTGTATCACAAGCACAATCAAAATGACTAGGACAAAAAAAGAAGAAATACATAATTTGTAAAATTAGAAAATTACTAGATACATTAATATAACCTTGAAATTAACCTTGAAATAATCAAAGTATACTCAATACACTCACTCTCTCTATAGAAATCAAATACTTTGATTATTTAGAGTAAATTCAACTTTAGCAATATGAGATACTTTTCTTCCATCTTCAGATATTGGAAATCCTATGATACCAAAGCTCATATCTTTGGAGAAGACCATCTTGATAGAGATACCAAACATGACTACATAGAAAATTCCATATGAACTTGTGCAAATGAAGAGTCCCTACTTCAACAACAAAGAAACAAAGAAAAATAAAAACACTTCTTTCAAGAAGAGTTTGAATGATCACTTATTAATACTGAATATAAATAGGCAGCTGAGTACACCTTCTTATCAACAACGGTTTGACAAGTAATTCGTTTCAACCTATTGGAAACTCTGAAGGATTTGAACAGCAGTGATTTTTAAAGGAGATAAGTGAGAGAAACAAATCTATCCATTTTTAATACAATGAGATTTTTCCTAAGGAAATAAAACAATGTTTCTAACAATCTAAATATATCTCATAATAAAATAGAACCTACTAAGTGCTTGTGAGAGAAATATTTCAATTTGTTTATACTCATTTTTGAAAACAAACAAACAAACAAAACCAGAGAAAACCCAAAGTGGAGAATTTGAAGAGAATAGGACTAAAAAAATCTATATAACAGGAATCCAATTGTGTTTACCAGTTGAATAGAGAGGTGGGTCTTAATAAATGGTTCATAATCGATCTGCTTCAGAGTATGGGAGAGGAATTCACAGTTTCCCTCTGCCTTGCCTGTAGCAGTGATAAACTTTATAGAAGAGGTCACACAGAAGCAGGAACTGCACAGAGATTGACTTGGGCTGTGAGAAGTCCCATGAGGAACCTCCTATAGAGCCAGGACCCCAGCTTGTTCTTGCTTCTCATGTGGGATTTTTCTGGAATT
This sequence comes from Rhynchomys soricoides, assembly GCA_019843965.1. Lineage (NCBI taxonomy): Eukaryota > Metazoa > Chordata > Mammalia > Rodentia > Muridae > Rhynchomys > Rhynchomys soricoides. Next base: position 23,087,277 of record JADRCH010000010.1, read on the forward strand.
ATTCTATTACTTTTCTAATTTGGATATTTTGTTAAAGCATGGTTGTATAAAAAAGAACAGTCCAGGTATACTCTGCTCAAGAAATGAAATGTAGCAGGCATTAGATATATTCAAATACGACAGTGATACAAAAAAAAACAAAAAAAAAACCAAAACAAAACAACAACAAAACCAACCAAATAAACAAAACTGTAATCAAAGAAAGGGCACCACAGAATGATTGTGGCTAAAGGTCTCCTTTCTGCTTTCAACAGATGGAAGCTTCCTCATGATAAGCACTGTGTTTGTGATTTAAATATGCTAGTTTGGCAGGTATTAGGATCCTTTATCCTGTACATTACTTTAATGATACAATCTCCTTTGTTTTCCTCCTGGAATCTCAATTCATAGTCAGTATATTCATCAACACCACTATAGAGTCAGGTACCAGAAAAGTAGCAATGTGCTTACTGAATAAAGCCACCTAGATGCCAGGCAGCCTACGTAAGCCCTATTTGCTTGTCGTATATAAACTTTACCTTATTGCTCCAACTGATTGTCAGTCTTAGATTCCATTCCAACTGTAGTCCTCTCCCAGACTCCACTTAATTAGAAATAGATATGTACAAGGAATTTTACTTTCTTACCTCTATTAAGAATCAGCAAACTTGCCTAAAGTTTACAATGCATTACCATTGCCCAGTCAAAGAAAATTCCAACTACAGACTATTTGTGGAAATAATCTGAGTGACTAAAAGTTAAGCCCCATACTCATGAATTAGGTATTTTTTAATCAATATTCTGATCAGTATTGTGTATTAGCGATTTTAAATATGGAAAATGTCAGACATTTGATATTTTGGGGGATCCATTACCCAGGGTGTGTTCTTCTTATAGACAATGGAGATATCCAGTCAATATTACAAACTATATGGATCTCCATAATAGCATGGCCTTTGGACAGTTTCCAACTCTGATAACAAGGTAGAATGAAGTATAAAAGTGCTGTACAGATCCTTGGAATGTAAGTAAACATCACATGTCCTAAAATATTTCAATAGGGACTATACTATACTCTGCCACACAGAGTCACATACACATTATGGAAAAGAAGGAAAGAAAAATTAAAGCATCAGCATTGAAACCAAATGTTTCAACAATTGATTCAAAATAAGTAAATTTTGTTTTTGAGAAAATATTTGTTGTTGTAGTAATATACAATACTATTGATTGAATCTGGTGCTTTAGAATGATGTCACTATAGATGAGGGACTGATATAGTTATACTGTAGCATAATAGACCCTCTATCAAATAATAGTTGTACCAGTAGGCAGACAGCGACATGTGTACATAGAGAGAGACAAACTAGTGTCACAGAGACAATTCTCTGTGAACTGTGAACAATTCACAGAGAAAATATTGGTTGCAGCAATAAAATAGAAGAGAGGCATGGGAAATATTCTGTCAAAGGCTTTGTTAGATTTGAAAAAAAAAAATCTGCTGTCTTCAACTTAAGGTAGAGAAGAATTTATAAAAAATAATAACTATTGTTTTCAGAAATTTTACTTATGTTAGTTTACTAAGAAAACCAGAGGAAATTAAAAGAACTTCCAGTGTTCCCATTCCTTCTGCTAGCCCTGAAATAGAAGAAACCGTGAAGAAAGAATGACACGTTTTGGGCTGGCAGCTTCTAGGCATCCAATTACTGGGCTCAGAAAAAGCTTTAGCTTTAATTTAAACAGAATTCTAATGTTCAACTGATTTTACCTGTATTAAATATGCTAAATACATATTTTGAGTCATGGCCATGTTAATTTCCATTTGTATGTATCTCTATTAAGATACTTTTCAGAAAATACATTGAACTGTGGAAAGCATAAATATGTAACTAATGACAATTAGTAGGCAATCTAATGGTTAACATACATACATGAGTGACTTTCAGTAGTCACATGATTAGTCTTGTTACAACTGGATCTTAATGGGTGTAGGAGGAATGAGTCAGCAAACCCTGACCAGCAGCTCACAGTGGACCACACAGAGTTCAACAATAGCTTCTGTGCCTGCTAACCTCTAAAGCCTGCCTGACACCAGGAGACGAATGACAACAGAGCGCAGGACCAGAACAACCAATCAGATGGTGCCAAGTACATAGACCAAGCAGGCATGGGGCCAATAGGGACCGGTGGAAGACATAAAGATTTGCTCAATTCCTCCATTAAATGAGTTTGCTTTTGCCACTTTTCCTGGTCCTGGAGTCTGTGTCCTTAACTTTATGCCTTCTTACCCCCATCCTGAAGGGTCTTGGTTGGGGTCACAAGCAGCAAACAAACAATTGAGAAACCAAACTCCACTTTAGAGAACCTGACCCAAGTTTGAACTCAAGTAAACTAGCAGGGCAGTACTTAGCATCAATTTTCAATTTACCCATAAACAAAACAGAAGCCTAGCTCCATTTTCTAGGCTAACCCCAACAATACTTGTGTCTCCAGGGTAATCTCCCCTAACAAATCCAGCATTTAGCACATGTTTCCAGGTTAACACCCAACAAGCCTACCCTCTACCAAACAACCACCAATTAGGAAGAAATCAGAAGTTAAGTTTATGGTTTGATTCTCAGCACCAGCCACTTATGCTAAAGGCCACAGAAATACCCCAATTAGATTCTTGTCCAGCTAGAAACGTTCACACCTCACTTGTCCCTTTTTATAAAACCTTGTCTCGATGAATGTTTAGGGCTTTTCCTCCACCAAAACCATCCTGTGGGTCAGCAGTGAGTTAAGTCCAAGCTAGCTCGAATAAAGACCTGATGTGATTGCACCAGCTCCGGCTCGGCTCCTGACTGGCCTTTTGAGGTTCAGGAACACTTCCTTGATACTACACAATGTTCTATTTATTTGACACAATCTTCAGAAAATGAACACTATGAAGGTAGAATGAATAAAGGGAACAAGAAGAGAAAGGTGTGCATGTTTCATGCATTTTCACAATGGTTTAATAGCTTGTAATATATTGTATACTTTATATTTTGGAGATTTCTATTTAACACTGGGTCCTAATTATATTTTATTTTTCATGTCATCATCACTTTAGGCCAAAATTCTTCATATGTTTCATGTCCAAAGCATATAGATTATAGGTATTCTATTTAGAAAAATTAACACTGTTAGCCTAAGTTCCTTTAAAAGCAACTGATGAATTATGTTCTGATTATGTCCACTCCTCAAGTGATATAACAATGAACTCATCCATGTAAGCAGGCCCCATGAGAGACTGACCTTTGCATAAATAGAAAACAATGAGTTTGTTTGTTTGGCTATGCAGCCTGTGTATAGAACTACAGAACATACAGTATATGTATTCTTATAATTGAGAAATGAGATCAAATTCAATCTCTTGCTTCTTTTAACTCCACTTCAGAATTTAGAATTCTTTCAATTCTGCCAATCAAAAATGTCTGACTCAGCTGTCTTTGATCACAATCAATCCTAAAGAAAAAAAGAATAGAATTTAAATCTACCTTTAAGCAAACTCATTTCTTTTTTGTTATTCATGCTTGTGTCATGGAAATCATAAAATAGTGAAATACCTCCATTCCTCTATGCAATCATGTACAATCGTCTAGTCTAGGGCACTTACCAAAATTGTTTGAGTTTTAAGCAGTGAATTACCATCTTTCAGCTGTTAGATGCAGGTGCCAAGAATCCTTAGTCCCACCAAGAATGCTTTGATGTAATAAGCATTCAATGAATACTGTCTGGGAATTGTGAATCAATGACAGAGTTTAAAGACTTACTTGGAAAGGATATGATTTATATTTGCACACAAAACCAATGCAGGGCTCTTCAATAACCTCCAGACACCAAGTGAATATGGACCCTTCTATATTAAAGCCAAATTTAACAATGAATCATAGAACTTTTAAATTTGGAGGTTGGCTATAAACATAATTTAAATAGTAGTCAAATAAGAGCAAAGACAGGTGAACATGGAATCCTAGATTGTTCTTATTGTAGAGTTCCAGAATTATATATGGAAATGTGAATAAGAAAGTGGACTTATGTGTTTTGTAAAAATATTTGAATCTGTGAATGAAAATATTTACCTTAATGTTTAAGATATTTATTTCATATATTAAAATAAGTAAAATTAAGTCCATAATTGCTTTATTTGTTATTTATTATTCATGTATTCTTGTTTGCATTTACAATTTTTTTTAATACTCAGTTGTTTTTCTAAGCACATTGACGTGTTTCAGCTAACTACTCTTTAAAGGCTAAAGTAGAAGCTATCATTTAATATATTTGCAATCAAACCACACCTTCAATAAAACTGTAGTAGAATGACACCAAACAGAAATTGGCAAAGGGGAAAAGAATAGATAAGACATTAATATCCAGTAGATTTACATCACAGACATCTCACTAGACACATTGGCTTCCTGGGAAGCTAGGAGGTTCCACCTATGTAGTTACAGCAATAAGGTGACTGCTGGGATTTCCTGTCTAGACTTTAGAACTGTCTTACCTTCCCACCAGGTTGGAAAAGATCAGTTTTTAGAAGACCCTAAAGGAGCCAGTGGTGAAATCTATGAATATTGGTCTTTTAGGTCTTCCAATACATTTACAAATGTCAAATTCCCATTAATTCCTATTCTGTACCAATGTCTAGCTTGTAAAGTTATAGTCAGAAGACAGATAAGAACTACTGGACAATAGTTTGGTGGTTTGGTGTCTGCAGATGGGATTTATCCCTAGGTGGAGTGGTCTCTGGGTAGCCTTTCCTTCAGACTCCATTCCAATTTTTGTCCCAGTTTTACTTTTGGACAGGAATATTTCTGGGTTAATAATTTTGAGATGTGTGGGTGGCTCCATCCCTCAACTGAAGGCCGTGCCTATCCATTGAAGGTGGTCCCTACAGGTTGCATCTCCTCTTTGTTGGGGATTTTGGCTAAAGTCATAACCATTGGGTCATGTGAGCCTCTCATTTTCCTGGAGTCTGGGACTATTGCTGATGCCAAGAAGCACTTGCTTAAAGGAGCCTCTGAGAGGTTCTATCAGCACCTGACCAATACAGATGCAGATACTCACAGTCAGCTATCAGACTGTGCCCAGGGGCCCCAATGGAAGAGCTAGAGGAAGGAATAAAAGCTGAAGGGGATCACAACCTCATAGGAAGAACAATATCAACTAACTGGACGAACCAGAGCTTTCAGGAACTAAACCATCAACCAAAGAGTATGCATGAAGGGAGCCATGGCTCCAGATACTTATGTAGCAGAGGATGTCCTTATCTGAAACCAATGGGATGAGAGTCCCTTGATCCTGTGGAGGCTTGATACCCCAGCATAGAGAGATACTAGAGCAGTGAGTTGGGAACGGGTGAATGGGTAGAGGAGCACCCTCATAGAGACAAAGGAGAGGGAGGTAGAAGGGGTATGGAATAGGGGGTTTGTGCAGGGGTAACCATGTATGGTGATATCATTTTAAATGTAAAATAATAAAATGATAAATATAACTAACTAACTAACTAAATAATCAATCAAACAAAACCCAAAACAACGACTACAAAAAAGAACTACTCACCAGCCTAATGTCTATTTTCACACTTAAAAACTTAAACACACAGAACGGGAACAGAAAACAGATAATGGCTACTGAAGGATAAGGAGTATATGTGATACCCAGAGTGCTGTGGGAGATGTTCACGGTTCTATGATCTTGGAATAAAATTGAATAAATAATGATATTGATGCATTAGAAAATATGAAAAATTGAGTTAAACAATGTTCTTTGATGTAAATTTCATATCTGAATTTTCTTATTTGATATTGTCTGAATTTACTGTTAATACAACAAAATACCTTAGAAAAATTAACTTCTCAGAAGGAAAGACATTAACTTGGGTTTCAGAGTTTTCAGTTCACATCCTTTGGCTTGATCACCTTGGACCTGTGGTGAGACAGAACATCGTGGCTGAACTTCCTGGTAGAAGAAGCATATTCTCTTCAAAGCAGTGAAAGAGTAGTGTGGTAACAAATGTTGCCTTAAAAACACATTCCCAGGTATTTCATTTTGCTTGACTAGCACCTACCTCTATTAATATTATTATTATTATTATTATTATTATTATTATTATTATTATTATTATTATTTGGTTTTTCGAGACAGGGTTTCTCTGTGTAGTCCTAGCTGTCCTGGAACTCACTCTATAGACCAGGCTGGCCCGAACTCAGAAATCCACCTGCCTCTGCCTCCCAAGTGCTGGGATTAAAGGCGTGCACCACCACTGCCCGGCTAGTACCTACCTCTTAAAGACTATACTACCTGTATACCCACAGGCTAGCTAATGAACCTTTAGTATCTGGCCCTTGGACATCTTTTACATTTCAACCTACAAAAGATATATTCTTTAATAAACACATTTCAGACTTTACTGAGTATGCATTCTCAGTGTTTCTTAAGAGCATTCACTCCTGACAACTGAAAATTAACAGCAAGCATTTCTCTATAATCTACAATTTTCATATGATAAAATTAAAAAAGATACATAAGTAAATGAAGTGCAGGCTCACACTTTGTATAATTACCATATAAGAAAGTGATAACATGGTCAGTTTTGGAGAAGGTGCCATGAGCTGCTTAGAATAAAATATATTCTTTTTATATTTTTGGTTGTGAGCCAAGCCTTTAACAGAGAAGCCTGGTGGTGTGGAGCATCCTCTAGAAGCAAGGTGGAGGAGGAATGGAATAAGGAACTTTGGAAGGGGGGCTGAGCAGGTCAACAACTGGAATGTAGATAAATAAAATAACTTAAAAAATAAAATCCACAATATTCTTTAAAAAAAAATTATATTCTTCTGTTTTTGGATGAAATATTCTGTAGATATCTGTTAAATCAATTTGGTTCCTTACTTTTGTTAGTTTCACCAGGTTGTGTCTCTGTTTAGTTTCTGTTTCCATAATTTGTCAATTGATGAAAGTGGGGTGCTGATGTCTCCCATTATTATTGTGTGAGGTACAACGTGTGCTTTGAGCTTTAGTAAAGTTTCTTTTATGAATGTGGGTGCACTTGCATTTGGAGCATAGATGTCCAGAATTGAGATTTCATCTTGGTAGATTTTTATTTTGACGAGTATGCACAGGGGAAAATTTTGTGAATAAAACACCAATGCTTATGCTCTAAGATCAAAAATAGACAAATGGGACCTCATTAAATAGCAAAGCTTCTGTAAGTCAATTGGACAAACAGCAACCAACAGGTTGGGAAAAGAATTTTACCAACCTTACATCCAATAGAAGGCTGTTTGTATATATCCAATATATACAAAGAACTCAAGAAGTTAGACTCCAGAGAACCAAGTAACACTATTAAAAAGGGGGTACAGAGCTAAACAAAGAATTCTCAACTGAGGAATATCAAATGGCTGAGAGGCACATAAAGAAAAGTTCAACGTCTTTAGTCATCAGGGAAATATAAATCAAAACAACCCTGAGATTCTACCTCACACCAGACAGAATGGCTGAGAAAATACAGGAAACAACAGATGCTAGTAAGGATGTGGAGAAAGAGGAACACTCCTCCACTGTTGTTGGGATTGCAAGCTGGTACAACCACTCTGGAAATCAGTCTGTTGGTTCCTCATAAAATTGGACCCAGCTATACAACTTCCTGACCATGCACCCAAAAGATGCTTCAACATGTAATGAGGACACATGCTCCACTATGTTCATAGCAGTCTTATTTATAATAGTCAGAAGCTGGAAAGAACACAGATGTCCTTCAACAGAAGAATGGATTCAGAAAATGTGATACATTTACACCATGGAGTACTACTTAGCTATTAAAAACAATGACTTCATGAAATACTTAGGCAAATGGATGGAACTAGAAAATGTCATCCTGACTGTGGTAACTGAGTCACAAAAAAAAAAAAAAAAAATACACATGGTATACACTCAATGATAAGTGGATATTAGCCCAAAATCTCAGAATACCAAAAATACAATTCACAGACTATATTAAGCTCAAGAAGAAGAAAGACCAAAGTGTGGGTGTTTCGTTCCTTCTTAGAAGAGGCAACAAAATACTCATGGCAGGAAATACTGAGACAAAGTGTGGATCAGAGACTGAAGGAAAGTCCATCCAGAGACTGCCTCACCTGGGTATCCATCCCATATACAGTCACCAAACGCAGACACTATTGTGGATGCCAAGAACTGCTTGCTGACAGGATCCTGATAGAGCTGACCTCTGAGAGGCTCTGCCTGACAAGTGCAGAGGTGGATGCTCGCAGCCAACCATTGGACTGAACACTGGGTCCCCAAAAGACTGAAAGAGCTGAAGGGGTTTACAACCCCATAGGAAGTACAGCATTATCAACAAACCAGACCACCCAGAGCTCCCAGAGACTAAACTACCAACCAAAGAGTACACATAGAGCTCCAGCTGCATATTAGCAGAGGATGGCCTTCTTGGCATCCATGGGAGGGGAAGCCCTGGTCCTGTGAAGGCTTGATGCCCCAGTGTTAGGGAATGTCAGGGAGGGAAGGTGGGAGTGGGTGGGTTGGTGGGGGAAACAAGCTCATCGAAGAAAGAGGAGGGGGAATGGGCTAGGGGGGTTTCTGGGGGGGGGACGGAAAAGGGGATAACATTTGATATCTAAATATAGAAACTATCTAATAAAATAATAAAAGCCAAAAGAAGAAGAAAACAAAAAAAAAAGAAAATGATTATTGTCATTCATTGTTAATTCTTTCCCTACAACATCCTGATAGAGCAAAAAATATTTCTACTCTTATCCAGTCTTGATGAACTTATATCCTAATTCATGGTAATCAAGTTTAAATGTATAAAACATCTTATGAATGTCCTAAAACAATTAATGATTTGACATTTGCACAGTACTATAGTCCATCTAGCTGCCTCATGTTAAATAATTGATTCTTTGTCAGAATATCCTCTCTCTGGCTATGACTTGGAAACAATCAGTATATTACATCTGTTAAACACTATTTTTCCCATTTAGGATTAAGGCCCACTTATATAAACAACTTTCTATACAAATTCAACTTTCGCTCTTCTTCTGTTTCTTGTCATGACATTGTATATTTATTGAGATACATTTAAAACCACTGAAAATGTGCAATTATTCAAGATAGAATTCAACATAGAATCAGCATACATGTGGCAAGCTCTTGCTTAATTTTTTTAATGCATACATATTCACTCGTAAATGATTCAGGCATATTTAGCAATTTGTCATTTGTTAAAGTAATACTTTCAATTGAAAAGACCAAAAGAGTTAAATGACTCAGGCAAAGCACTTTTCACTTGTTTTCTTCAGCATTTCCTCTGAGAGGACATGTACTTGGACTTGGTGAATTAAGTCCCAGGGAATTTAACATGGTAACATGACAATGATTAACACTGAGAATAAGAGAAAACATTTGTAACCATCAGCTCTCCAGCTGTTCTTTGAATGTTTTCATATTTCTTTCTTGAGACTGTGGGCAAATAAATAGTTGGTGCCATAAATGATACAGTACCAACCCATAGATCTTGCTCTTGTTCACTGAAGCCATAGTGTGTGTTAGAGGGTACACATGACCATGACACCTGCCATAAGATGATTTAGTGGTATCCTGCTCTTTATAATGAAATCACAGCCTTTTACAAAATGCTGTAGATATGGCTGCTAATCTCTTTTGTCATGTTATAAAACACTTGCACTAGATTTTTGTTACCTAAAAACAATAATTTACTCAGACTCATATAAAATAAAAAAGTAAATTTTAGTTTATCTCCCACAGATATATGCATAATGTTACTTGAAAAAGATTTAAAAATAATTTATTCACTGTTTTGATAAAAACATAAGATGAAAAAAATCAAAACCAAAAGTGGAATGCAAATCTTAACATAAAAACTAAAACCTCTTGAAAATATATTTAAAATTTGTCTTCTTCAAGTACACTAGATACCTTACAGAGGGCAGTAAAGTACACAAATCAAATTTCAAAACTGATACTTGACATTTTTAAATTTTAAATAAAGAAACATTTAAAGCTCAGTCTAAAATAAAATAGCAGAAAGACAAGAAGTACTCATGGCAAATATATGTGTAAAACCATGTATCTGCAAAGATCTTGTACCTAACTACATAATTATTTTAGCTCATTTGCAGCTTCCACTTAAAATGAGCTACAAATATCAAGATGTACTTCATCAGAATGTGAAGGTGTAATGTTTTTGCACATATTATGTGTGGATGCACATATATTCTGCATATGAGTATAAGCTCTGGATCAGTACTGGATTTCTTTAGTCATTGGAAATATGCAGACTACGATCATAAGGTTATACTGTCATATACCTATTCAAATGTTTAAAAGTAAAGCTTGTTAATATCTCTGTTGTTAAAACAGAAACCTATAGTATATCTTAATTATTATTAGTAGAAATAGAATAAAACATAATCATCCAGTCTAAATAATTTTATAGTGATTTTGTAAGGATAGCCATGACTTTCAATCAATAGTTTACCACTTAGAAATTTATATTATACATATAATTCATAATATGTAAATTATATCCACAAAATTTATATTCTACTTGATGGAAATATTACTACTTTGGGCTTGGTTGTCATAAAATATCTCTACAAATAATACTATAAATATGAAACATTATTAGATAGTTGAGACAACTTATGGAAAGGTTTGAGACCAGTATTTAAACTTGACCTAGTAGCTAACTCAAGGATTATAAGGTACAGGAAATTTATCCAGAAACAAAGACTAATAATTTTAGAAAAGATGGATATCTAGTTCCACACCCCTGTGTTATACACCTCATACCAGACAGAAATAATCTCACCAGAAAAATGAAAGCAAGTCTCTATGTACTCATTTTGTTTTCTACATAATTCATCATAATTCAGCTTCAATTAATTTTTCCATATAAGGAACATGAAGATAAAGCTTTGGAATTCTATATTATATAGAAGTGTATCTACTGTGCTGTGAGATGCAACATATGCTGGCGTGAGATATATGTAGAGTCTTCTGCCTAATGATAAATATTCAAAGTTTCTATCAGTTCATGGATCATTGCCTACAATCAACCTTCTTGGGATTTAGAAATTTTATAGTAATAATATGGGTCATATTGATTATATTATTCTTTAATTAGACTATGTTTATTAATGATTTATAGGAAATAAAATATTGTATATTGTATAAAATAATCATACAAATAATATTTTAATGACTGATTAGGTTAAAAATAATTGGCAAAAATAATCTTAGAGAACAAATATTGTTGAGATTTTCTTTGCTCAAGGATAGCTATCCTGCTTCTACCATATTTTATAATGTATTTCTTTGCATTAAATTCAGTTTTGCTAAATAAAATGGTACTAAAATTATTTTTATTAATATTAAAATATAATTGTTATCATACTAAATAGAATTTGAGTAAGCATAAACATAAAATTAATTATGGGCATAATTAAGTGTGAGGCCCCAGTTCAAGTCCTTTCCCCATTCTGGGTGGTAGAGAGGGAGGTATTTTAACTACTCACTGAACTGTAAACATGTATTGAATGTGAACATGTATTTCTTGACCAGAGAACACTTTGTTCTCTATTTCCAATCTTGAAAAGTTCATAGCATAGAGCGGAACAGCTGAGACTTGGTAGTATAGATTATAAGCGCCAAACCAGCAAACTAAAATTTTTTCAGCATGGGAAGTTGAGCCAAAGGATTGTGATTTCCTTAGTAACAAAGGTGCTAAGGTGCTGTCCCACCTGAGGATACAGGTTACAGTCTCTGCTTCCTGATTGCCAGCACATTTCTAAGTTCTCCTGTTGCTGCCCAAGACAGGTTCCCACTCTCAATTTCATAATTTCTCAAGAATAATTTTGTAAGAATTATGAACATCAGATAATATTTTGACTTTAAAGTTTTCTCTAAAGAATGAATAAATAATCTTAGAAATCTAGACTAGGTAGTTTTTATTCATTTTTGCCACATTCACAAATGACAGAAACTAAAGTGAAGTACTTTTATATAATTTTCTGATCACTGTTCCAGAATTAATAACAACAATTACTCTTGCTTTTGGAATAGAGCTACTAGCTCAAGTGTAAATATTTAGTTTCACATAAATAGAACCCACTGAAGAGAAATTTTTTAATGAATTGTATTTTAAATATTTTATTTTTATAAATATTCTTTAATATTTTTTCACAGTCCAGTCACTGTCCCCCTCTTGTTCCACCCTCCAACCACTCCCAATCCTACCCCCTCCCTGTCTCCAAGAGAACTTACCCACCCTCACCCCCACCCCACCAGAACTCTTCACTCCCTGAGGCCTCAAGGTTTAAGTGCTTCTTTACTCACTGAGACCAGACCAGGCAGTCCTCTGCTGTATCTGTGTCAGGGGCCTCACATCAGCTAGTATATGCTTTCTGGTTGGTGGCTCAATGTCCTAGAGATCTCGGGGTCCAGGATGGTTGAGACTGCTGGTCCTCCCATGGATTTGCCCTCCTCCTCAGCTTCTTCCAGCCATTTCACAATTCAACCACAGGGGTCCCTGGCTTCTGTCCACTGGCTTGGTATAAATATCTACATCTGACTCTTTCAGCTTCCTTTTGGGTTTCTCAGAGGGCAGCCATGCCAGGGTCTTGTCTGTAAGCACATCACAGTATCAGTAACAGTGTTAGGCCTCAGAACATCCCCACGAGGTGCAGCCCAATTTCAGCCAGTCACTGAAACTCCCCTTCTTCAGTCTCCACTCCCTCTCAGTCCCTGCAGTTCTTTTAGACAGGAACAATTCTGGGTAAGAGCTCCTGACTGAGGGATGACAACCCCATCCCTTCACTTGATGTCCTGTCCTTCCACTGGATACAAATTCCATAAGTTCCCATTCTCCATTCTTGGGCACCATTCATCTAAGATACCTCCATTTGAGTCCTGATCATCTCTCACATTCAGGTCTCTGGTACATTCTAGAGGGTTCCCCCACCTCCTACCTCCTGAAGTTTCGAATTTCCACTCTTCTTCTGGCTCTCAGAGATTCAGGTACTGTTCCCCCACAATACCTGATCATGTTTCCCCCTTTCCCTCCCTGTCCCTTTTCCCACCCAGGTGCCTCCCTCCCTCTGCCCCTTGTGATTGCGTTCTTCCCCCTCCTAAGTGGGATGGAGGAATCCTAACTTGAACCCTTCAGCTTGTTAACCTTCTTGAGTTCTGTGGATTTTATCCTGGTTATTCTGCACTCTTTTGGGTAATATCCATGTATTAGTGAGTACATAACATGAATGTCTTTTGAGTCTAAGTTACCTCACTCAGGATGATAGTTTCTAGTTCCACCCATCTGCCTGTAAAACTCAGGATGTCTTTATTCTTAATATCTGAGTAGTATTCCTTTGTGTAAATAAACCACATTTTTTGTATCCATTATTCTGTTGTGGGACATCTGGGTTGTTTTCAACTTCTGGCTTTCACAAATAAGGCCAATATGAATATTGCGGAACGTGTGCCCCTATGGCATGGTGGGGCATCTTTTGGGTATATGCCCAAGAATGGTATAGCTAGGTCTTTAAGAAGATGTGTTTCCAATTTTCTGAGGAGCCTCCAGATTGATTTCCAGAGTGGTTATACAAGTTTTCAATCCCACCAGCAATGGAAGAATGTTCTTCCTTTTCCACATTCTTGCCAACAGGTCCTGTCATGTGAGTTTTTAATCTTAGACATTCTGATTGGTGTAAGGTAGAATCTCAGGATCCTTTTGATCTGCTTTTCCCTGATGATTGAGGACTATGAACATTTCTTTAAGTGCTTCTAGGCCATTCAAGATTTCTAGATGATGAATTCTTTGTTTAGTTCTATTCCCCATTTTGTGATTGGGTTGTTTGGTTTTTTTGGTGGTTAGTTTCTTAAGTCCTTTATATATTTTAAATATTAACCCTCATAGTGTAGCCCACATTTTGCTGGAACTCACAGGGTAGCCTATTTTGTCTCTGAACTTATGCCAATCCTCCTGCCTCTGTCTCAATCATTGGAATTACAAATATGAGCTCCCACAACCTGTTGTTCTTGTTCTTTGTGTTATTATAAATTGTTATTATTTCTCTATGAGACCTTGTTCTGATCTTTACTTCCACAAAGTACATCTTAATGTCTACTTATAAAACTTGATATAACTTCCTACAATTATTTTAAGTCTACTTTATTTTTGATGTTCAATTTCAAGTATTTCATCTCTCTTGAATTTTCATATTCTCATTAAAAAAACTACCATGAATATTTGGGCAATACATGGTTATTTACTTGTTGCCTTTTATAGCGACTTTCTCCCTAAGTAGCCTAAAAACAGATGGCAAGAAACAGAAAATAGTGGTTCATATTTTAATGTTACTTAGTCACAAAGTAAAATAAAATCCTGTTATTTAAAAAATACATGGAACTAGAAGACATTATGTTAATGGAAATCAACTAGATAAAAAACTAGAGAGATATGTTTTCCATGATTCTACATGCAGAAACAAACAGCAAAACTATGTCCAACAATAAATAGCACAAAAAACCAAAATCAATCTGAAAGTTGAGTAGTGATTCCTAGGGTGGAAACTTGATTAGGGAAGGATGTCAGAGGCAATGAATGGAGAAGTGAATAACTGAACACCACATGCTCTGCACGTGTTTGAAAATAGCATCTTGAATTCCATTAATATCTTAAATTAGTTGTTAATAAAATTTCCCTTTAATGACTTTTCACTCTACTACGATGTTCCATTTTTATGACGATGCCCTGACCTGGAAGGCTTTATGATAAGAACTTACTCCTTTCATTACTGCTTTTATTGTGAGTGTATTTTATTTTTCTATTTGTCTGGACTTTAATCTCCATACAATTAGATTGTAATAATTCACCATAAAGGTCAAATTCTACTTCGCTGTTTCTGTCTCTTTCTGTCTCTGTCTGTCTTTGTCTATTTCTCTGTCTCTCTTTCTCTCACACACACACATACACACAGACACACAAACACACACAATTTGTTGTTACCCAGACATCAACAAGGTTGTTGGTTGTAATGTTTTGTGATGGTAAGGATGAAATCCTGGAATGTTTGTATGCTAGGGAAGCTCGCGAGCACTGAGTTCTATTATCCAGGTCCAAATTTTATTTTCATTAAATTTTTCATGGACAAATAGTTTGATTTGTAATTATTCATCTTTTCCTCTTCCTTTTCTTATCATATTAATTCACTCCTAATTTTTACTGACTGTGTGTTTTATGATTAGTATTTTTAAAGATATATTTTGACTTGATAAACTTCCAAAGATATAGACATTTTTATGATTTTATCTTTGTATTAAGAAAGCCTTTAAGCCTTCTTCTGTTTGCCTTTGGAACAAGAAGTAGAACTTTCACTTGGTTCTCCAGTGCCATCCCTGCCTGGATACTGCCATGCTGCAACCTTGATGATAATGGGCTGAACGTCTAAACCTATAAGTCAGCCCCAATTAAACGTTGTCCTTTAATAAGAGTTGTCTTGGTCATGGTGTCTCTTTACAGGAATGGAAACCCTAACTAAGATAGAAGTTAGTATCAGGGACAGGGTTATTGCTGTGATAGGCCTGACCATGGATTTGTTTAGAGGACTGTGGATTTTGAGACTTTGGATTTGGTTATTGTTTTCATTTGGACTTTTAATCTGAAATTAACTATAATCCAGTAATATGACACAGGCTTTTGATTTAGATCTTAAGGAATAGTGGCCATGTAAAGCTTATGTCCAAGCATGGCAGTACATGCCTTTAATCCCAGGAGACAGCCATGCAGATCTCTGAGTTCAAGGTCTGTGAATAGAGCAAGATTCAGGACAATGGATCCTAGGCAATGAAGGATGTAATAAAACAAGGGACCATGTTCCAGCTCCAATAAGCAGCAGAACTCAGTGTCTTCAGCCATGTGGCTTTGCCTGAGTCAGTAATAGAAGGGATTACTGGGACAATTGATTCTGGTTAGCTGGAGCTAAGAAATTAGCAATGATTAAAAAACCAGCAGCTCTGAGGTGAAATCTTCTGGGAAGTGTTTTCTCAGAGCACATAAAAGCTATGTTCCAGAGATAGCCAAGGTTGTACCTTGTACTGCAGCTGGACTTGATAATGTGTTAAGAGTCATCCATGTGGTATTTTCTTTGAATGTATGAAGGGGTCATATAGAACAGCTGAGGCTTGGCACTTGAGAGGCCATGGAAGGCTATTGGTGAAGGTGCAGTCTCAACTGCAATTGATGGCCCAGCACTGAAGGGGTCATGCAAAGCATCTGAGGCTTGGTACTATGAAGAAAGCCTATCAGCGGCTATTGGTGAAGCCTAGTTAAAGTAGAAGATGCCAGTGTATTGGAGATGCTGGTACCATGGGATGACCACCAAGAATAGTAGCAGTAGAGTGGAGTCAACCATAGCCTAGAGTGTTATAGAGAGCAGAGCTAGAGAAGTGACCCAAACCCTTTGGAAAGCCCAGAAGATCATGTGTAGATCCCAGACATTGGAATAAGAGGCTGTAAAGTTAAAAGTTAAAGTTAAAGTTGCCTTGGAAACCCAAAGTTGTTAGAGATGTCAAAGCCATGGGATACCTGCTGAGGAAAGCGGTTAAGAGGGAGTGGAACCAGCCCAGAAGAATCAAGCTTGTTGCTGCTAAATGCAAGATCTGCCAACAGCAGTCAACAAGGATGAAAGGAATTGGAGATCTGAAGAGTGCTTTGACATCAAATATGGATATGTGGATTTGGAGCTTGCCCAGCTAGATTTTAGTCTTTCTTTTGTCCAGTATTTCCTCACTATATTTATGGAATGGCAATGTATGTCCTTTGAGGTTGAAAGTACGTGATCTGCTTTTCGACTATTAAGTGATTGGATGAATCTCGGAAGAGACTTTCAACTTTTAACAATGATGAGACTGTTATAGTCTATGTGTACTTTTGAAGTTGGACTAAATATATTTTGCATTATTCTATGGCTAGCTGTGGCCCCCATAGACTCATGTATTTGAACGAGACTATGGGAGTCAGGGAATAAAATGTGGTAGTTTGAATATGCTTGTCCCTGGGAGTGGCACTATAAGGAGGTTTATTGTTGGAATAGGTGTATTACCTTGTTAGAGGAAGTGTGCCACTGTGGGGGTGGACTTTGAAATCCTCCTCCTGGTTTCCTGTACATCAGTCTTCCTTTTGCCCTTGGAATAAGATGACGAACTTTCAGTTTTGTCTCCATCACCATCTTTGCCTGGACACTGTCATGCTTCCTGCCTTGATAATAATAGACTTAACCTCTGAACCTGTAAGCCAGCCCCAATTAAATGTTGTCTTTTATAATAGTTGCCTTGGTGTCTCTTTACAGGAATGGAACTAATATGTTCACTCTGGAAAACTGAAAAGAAAGAAAGAAAGAAAGGAAGAAAGAAAGAAAACTCTTCTTCTTTACATAATAAAGAATGAAGTTTGTTTTTGTCATTGGAGTATCAAACACTAACCATATTCCACAGTTAAAACTTTCTAGCTTCATTTCTAAGAGTTCAGATAATGATAGATATGTTAGTCTCTTTCCAAAGTCTCACTTTTTTACCCAAATTCTTATTTTCTTGTCTAATTTCCCCAAAACTGTTAACACATGCTTTACAATTTAGTAAAAATTTACTCAGTTATAAATATATTTTACTTATAATAAAATATCATTTTTTCAGATCTGCCCAGATAACTCATTTTATAAGCATGTTTGCTATACAGTCTGATGAACTGAATTTGATTCTTGGAACCCACGTTGTTGAGAAAACAATCGACTCTTCCATGTTGTCCTCTGCTGTCTATATGTTTACTGTAGCACCTGCAGCCATACACAGATACAAACAGATATACATAAATGAAACAAACTTATAAAATTCATTTTGTTGATAACCTTTTGTTTTCATTGGCATGCATCCTCAGATTACTACCAATGATTGAGAAAGATAGTTTATCATTCCATTTCTTCAAGTATATTACCCATCAGACAATTGTGGTTTAATTCTTCCTGTATTTTTGAAATTATGTATTTTTATCAGACACAGATATGTACTTGATGTATTATGAACACAGAAATGGCAACAGTATGCTTTTGATTTGTTTGATAATATAGAACTGATATTTAAAACAAGTTAAAATTATTAAAAAGCAATAATATTCTGGTGTTCAATAAAAAGACATGACATGTGGTAGGGTCCATAGCCTACCACATGTAAGGGTCCATAATTTGCCAAAGAATAATACCCAAGATTCAAATAGAATACAAAAGCAAAGAGCATTTATTCTGCAGAAATCAAGCATGCAGGGGTCTACTATTCCTTATGAAGGAGATATAAAGGTGAGCTCACCTGCTCAATTCAAAGCAGATTAGGGGAAACCCAGGGAGTGGTAGATAATCTTTAACTTGTTTCATGGGCTGGGTTTTGGATTTCTTGGGAATTGGATAAGGCTCTATGAATTTTCAAGAGCAAGAGGACTAGAATCTCATGTTGACGCATCCTGAGTATTTTTGCGTAATTGGCTGACTATGGGCTATTGTTTTTTTCAGGATCTGATTTGCCCACCTTGGTCCAATTAAGGGAAACAGAAACTTAGACTGCCTTCTAAATTGCCAGTATGGATCAATCTTGTCATGAAGTTAATGTCCTCTCATTTTGAAGTTACTATCATTTCATTATTATATCATTTCTTAAAATTTTGATCTTTAAACTGATATTCCCATGATATTTATTTTTCATCCTGTAATTCTGTATACTTAGTCCAAACAGGTAACTGATTGTAAACCCTTTTATCTTTCAGTATGGGCATGTGCTGGCTCTAATCATATATTTATGAAATATGAACAATTCAGTGTTTCTGGTTCCTTTCTTTTAAACTATATAACATTTCATTCTCCAATGTGGTTCTCTTTTCTTTTTACATTAACCCTATCTATCTATCTATCTATCTATCTATCTATCTATCTATTCATCCATCCACGTCTACTTATTGGCTTTCTTCTACTTTCTCTGGAAATTAAATGTTTTCAGAAAATATACTTATGAATATGACAGAAAGATATATTATTATTTATACAAAAGAAAAAAACCATATATGCCATATTTCTGTGTTCTTATATGCACAGAAAATGTAAATATTCTCTATTGCAATTGATGTATGACAATCACAGGACTAGTGGCTAACAAATTAATAGTCACATATCTATTTTTTTATTTTAAAGAAAAAGTATTCTTAACAATATTAGGAATTAAATTTACCCAAATAAAAACTGCAAACTGCTTTGTAAAAAATATTTGTCTTAAACCAGATTTCCATTCACTTCCATTTTTTTCCACAATCCACTTTTAAAGTTTTCAAATTTTGCAATTGTATTTTCTTCAACATATTTAAAAAGCTTTCTTCTTCTGAAACGTTCTTTCTAAAATTTGGAGAGTAATTTTCTTTAGTAAGCAGAAAATTGGTACCAGTCTGTGCACTAAAACAAGATATATCCAGAAGGCAACAGTAACTGTATGTTCAGCTAATATGCCATTAAGTAAAAGTGTTCAAGTTTACTTTTGCCTCCACTGCTCTCCCTCCCATAGCTTCAATCACTTGTTTTATATCTTTTAATATTCCTTGTAACAGGCTATTAAATTGGATCCTTTTACTTAACTTTCATAAAGTTTTTTTAAATAGGCCTCTTTGTACAGGTGAGAGTAATTAGTAATCGCCAGTCTCCAATCAGCAATTAGCTCCAATTAAGGCTTACCAGCTGCTCGGTCTTGCCTATGCTGGCTTCCTTCAGCTTCTTTCATTGCCAAAGCTGGATCACAAGTCAAGATAAAAATTGAAGGATCATTCATATCTCATCACTCTGATATACAAACTTTATGATTACATCATACCTCTGATTCTGAAAGCTAATTGTGCATTTTGTGTGCTCTCAAATGCATGCAGCTGTAGAACTCTCAGTATCCAGGTGTTAGCATTAGGGAAGAAAGTATCTATTTCAGTGTATTGGGAACAATCTAGTACAACAAAAATTCAAAATAAGGCAAAGGTCAAACCTTTCATAATTTAGCAAGGAAGTTACAAACAATAAACATTATATTGATTTTCTAGTGCAAATAACCCAAAGCAAACAATTTGTTAACTTTTTGTTATTGGGGCAAAATATGTAGGAAAATCAAATTCAAAATAGGGAAGTATTGGCTTCGCTCATGTTTTAGAGTTTCAACACACTGTGAAATAGTCTTGTTAGTTTGGTTTTGGTGAGTGATTATGTCATAGTAGCTACTTACAGTGGAACAAAAATAGAAACATCATGGAAACCTGGAAGCAGAGAAAAGGAGAGGGAGGAAGCTGATTCCTAATATTGCCTTCAAGGTCTCATATCCCTGAAATACTGAGGTTTCTCCAGCTAGGCCCCATCTGATCGAAGTTCTATTCCTTCCAATAGCAACTAGATTTCAATGAATGTGTGGGTCATTGGGAAATATTTACAAATCATAGCATTGTATTTCATAAATATAAAACCCAAGTTCATGTATAAAAGTAAACCATCACAATGAAAATTAATGTATACATAAAAATAGCCACAGTTTTATTGTTATGGGGGTAAACATACTAGCATAACGACAAAAGGCAAAGTAGGGCAGACAAAAGAAAGCAGTAAATCAGTACACATATGTAGACCAGTCCTGCTGCGTTTAAAGGGATTGGTTTCCTTGGTTCCTCCATCTCCACTGACTCTTACACTCTTTCTTCCTCCCTTTCTGCAGTTTACTGAGACCTAAGAGTAGGTATTTGATGGAAATATGTCTTTTTAGGCCTGCTTTTTATTTTAAGCATTGTAAAAATATAAAATACAAATATATATTTATATTAATATATGAGAATGAACTATACTATACCTTGTACAAAAAAGGCAAAGTAAGGCAAAAGTCCAACATTTCGTAATTTAGCTGACTTTTCATGCCTTCCTTCCATGATTAATTCTAGCCCTCATGAAACCAATGGAGTCTCTTGGTGTAAAAACCACAGTGTATGGGAAAACCCATGCCCAGCAGTACATTGTCAACATAAAAAAATACTCCATGGTGTTTTTGGAGATTCCGTGTCTCAAAATGCTTTTTGTTAGAACTTAAGTTTTTCTTCCTTCCTTCCTTCTTTCCTTCCTTCCTTCCTTCTTTCTTTTTTTTCTTTCTTTCCCCCTTACTGTACTTTTGTGTATATATTATGGTTTCCAGTTTGTATTTCTCTCTGTGTATCTGCATCTATGTGTGTTTCTTATTCTTTATCTTCAGCTCTTTTTTTTTCTGTTTCTTTTGTCCTATTCTTTTTATTTGATTATATTATAATTAATTTATTTTTAGATGCTTCTTTTGTGTATTCTCTTTGTTTTTGTTGTACATTTTATTATATTATACTTTTAGATGCCTGTTTGTTTTCTATCAAGAAAGAGAATCAATGTATGCATTTGGTGGGTGGGAAGTTGGAGTGGTTCTAGAAGGATTTGGCTAAGGAGAAAATATGATCAGAGTATATTTTACAAAAATATAATTTTCAATATAAGAAGAACATACAAAAAGTGAAAATAATGAAAAATGCACTGTGCATGTCAGGCCAGTGCTATGCTACAGAGCTCCAACACTAAAGATTGAGCTGTGTAGTGATACTCATTAAGAAGATAGAAGTAGTCACAGCTGGGTTTTGTTTGGATACAAAATTGAGATCCAACTCCTTCTTTTATCACTAAAACTTTATATATATCCTATTTATTTTCATTCTCAGTAATTTTACTGTATAAATTATAATATATACAACAAACAGGCAATTTTAAAAATGCTTGTAATAAAGACCTTTTCACAGATTCAGCACATTCTCATGATTCCCACTTGTAAGTACTAACTCTGACAATTGTTTCCTTGCCAACTATATTATATTTAAATTATTTAACATTATTTATACACACTGATTTTTCTTTCAACCTTTTAGAGGAAATGCTGTCATATCAATAGAATTGGTGAATGAATTGTTTGATGACTCCGGGTTATTAAGGATTCAATTGAAACTTCAAACTAAGCCAAACTTCTTTTCTGATGTCCCCCTCTTACATAATTAATAGATTCTGTTCACAGACAAATAATAATTAGTAATTTATAATTGTTATGTACAGATGAAATTATTCATGAAGAAAATCTGAATATAATTTTGAGAACTATTTCCCAAGTAGTAGCATGTCACTGGGAAATGTACAAGAATTGCAGCATTTTATTCTGGCCCAAATATGCTGGTGATGGAAACTAGTCTTCTCTGTTACTATCAGTGGAAACTTGAGAATAACTGAAGCACATTTATATTGAGATTATTTATTGAAGTCGATGGAAAACTATACCTCTAAATTCCCTGGGGCTTCCAGACTCTTGAGGGTTAGGTGCATCATCTCTGATTGAACACCAACACTCATGAAAACATTGGAGTCTTGACCATAATTTTAACCTATATTTACAGCCGTGAATTCTGTTTCATGTAATTTTTTCAACAATTATTTTAAATTTACTGCAGTGTATTAATATTAATGATAAATATTCTGTTTTGCTTTGTTTTCATTCTTTGATTTTCATATTATTTTTGTCTTATTTGCCTGTCTGAAATAGTATTTTTTTTTCCTTCTGCATTAAAGGATGTTTTAACTGAATATAGAATTATGGGCTGGTATCTTCTGTTTTATTTTTTACTAAATATTTTACATATATCACTTTACTTACTCTTTGTTAAGATTGGCAGCTCTAATCACCTGTACAAGCATGGTTATTTCCATAGCACCTAGATTCCACTGTTTGAAGATGATGTGTTTTATGTTCTGTTTTGTTATATATGCACTTTGTAAGTTAAGAGAGGAGCAGAGTTTCAGCAGCTTGCTGTATGGTTTCTCATAACAATTTGACTACTACCAAACATATCCTTTCTTTTCTAGAGAACCTTCCTTTTCTCATAGAGATACCTTTTATTTTTTCCGAAGTTTTTCTGTCTTTGGTTTTTCTGAAGAAAAGTTTATATCTTACTATAACATTTAGAAAAGAAATATGTCCAATCACTGCATGAACTAATAATCGTAGACAATGTCTTAATAATATCAAATCAGTCATTATTTCATTGATGAGCACATGGCATTACACTACAAAATTGAGTAATCATTTCAAAACAATTTGGCTTACATTGTTTGAGATTATTGTACAGTATTCTTGATCTTTGTTTGAATAGAATACAGACAATGAGAGAGGGGAAATCTTGGTCAGAATATATTGTATGAAACAAATTTATTTTTAATTATAACAAATTAAAGTAGCAATAGTGGGAATGAGTGTGGAAAAATTGGTAATCTTAAGCCACTTTTCTTTCATTTAGAAATTATTCTAATTTAGTAGAGGGTGTTTTTTTCCCCTAAAGAAGGTTTTTCTGTGTAGCATTCTTTTCGAAAAAAACATTATTATTATTATTATTATTATTATTATTATTATTATCATTATCATTATTATTTAATTTTATTGGATATTTTCTTTATTTACTTTTCAAATGTTATCCCCTTTCATGGTTTCCCCCGTTCCAGGAAACCCACTATCTTATCCCCCTCCCCCTGCTTCTATGAGGGTGTTCCCCCATCCACCCACTTCCTCCTACCTGCTCTCAAATTCCCCTACACTAGGGCATCCATTGAGCCTTCAGAGGACCAAGGGGCTCTCCTCCCATTGATGCCTGACAAGGTCATCCTCTGCTACATATGGGGCTGGAGCCATGGGTCCCTCCAGGTGTACTCCTTGGTTGGTCGCTTAGTCCCTGGGAGCTCTGGGAGGTCTGGTTGTTTGATATTGTTTTTCTTCCTATGGGGTTGCAAACCCCTTCAGCTCCTACAGTCCTTTCCCTAACTCCTCCATTGGGGTCCCTGTGCTCAGTTCGATGGTTGGCTGTAAGCATCCACATCTGTATTGGTGAGGCTCTGGCAAAGCCTTTTGGGGGACTGCTATACCAGGCTCCTGTCAGCAAGATCTTCTTGGCATCAGCAATAGTGTCTAGGTTTGATGTTTGCAGGTCGGATGGATCCCTGGATGGGACAGTCTCTGGGTGGCCTTTCATTCAGTCTCTGCTCCAGTCTTAATCTTTGTATTTTATTTAGACAGGAACAATACTGGATTAAAATTTTTGAGATGAGTGGGCGGCCCCATCCCTTAGTTGGGGGCTGAGTCTATCCTCTGGTTATGGTCTCTACAGGTTTGATCTTCCCTGTTTTGAGTATTTCAGCTAATGTCATCCCTGTTGGGTTCTGGGGACCTTTTGCTTCCCTGACATCTTGGACTTTCTAGTGGCTACCCCCAGTTCCCCATTCTCTACTGCTATACACCTTTGCTCAATTTCTTGACCTTCTGTACTTCTCCATAGTCTCCTCCATCAGCTGTTCCTGTGCCCCCTTTATCTCACCCCTCCTCTCACCCTCCCATACCCCTCCCCTCAAATGAGGAATGGATACAGAAAATGTGGTACATTTACACAATGGAGTACTACACAGCTATTAAAAACAATGACTTCATGAAATTTGCAGGCAAATGGACTGAACTAGGAAATATCATCCTGAGTGAGTCAACTCAGTCACAAAAGAACACACACGGTAAGCTCTCACTGATAAGTAGAGATTAGCTACAAAGCTCAGAATACCCACAATACAACTCACGGACCATGAGAAATTCAACAAGAAGGAATACCAAAGTGTGGATGTTTCAGCCTTATTATAAGGGGGAACAAAATAATGACCTCTACTTTACACTGTTGGGGTGTATACAAAATAAAAGTGTTTTCTTGAATGAGAATGATAAAGAGAAGCATATAATTGCCTATCAAACAAAAAGAAATGATTGAAAACTTTGCAATAAATAATTCTGAAAACTGGGAAGACACACATCATAAAACCACTGATAATGAGCTACCAACACTGTCTATAATGAGCTAGTTTATAAATCCAAATTAGACAACATGATGACATTTACTGGGCAATGTGGAAATAGCACAAATCATTCTATGGCCAATAGTTTGATGCTTTGTTGAAATTATTTTTTTTCCTTGAAAAATTAACTACCAAAATTTATATAAGAAGAAATAGACCATCTGTACAAATTTTATATTAAGAACTGTGTAAAAATTAATAACTTTCCAAAAAAGGAAGCATATGTTTTTGATTAGTTGTACTAAACCTTAAATGATGAAGTGATAATTTGTTTTCAATCTCTTGTAAGGAAAAGAAGTTAATATCTTAGGGCTACTATTGTTTGGATTAAACACTATGATCTAAACAACTGGAAGAGGAAACGATTTATTTGTCTTAGGCTTTCACATCTCAGTTTCTTTTCAAAGAAACTCAGGACAAGAAATCAGTCAAACTGGCAGGAACCTGGAGGCAGGAGCTGATTCAAAGATCATGAAGGGGTGCTGCTTAGTGGCTGGTTCCCCATGGTGTGTTCAGCCTGCTTTCATACAGAACCAAAAACCATGAAACCAGGGGTGGACACCACACACAATAGGCTGGGTCCTCTCATATCAGTCAATAATTATGAAAATACCCTACAGGCTTGGCTACGGCTGTATCTTATCTTATATCTCTTATAAATTTTTAGAGGGTGTTCTCATTTTTAGAGGGTGTCATCAGAAGCTAGATGACTCTAGCTTCTGTCAAGTTGACATAAAACTAGGCATCACATACAACTTGCTAAATCTTTCCATAATGATAGTATTATCTTTCTATAATGGCAAATATACACTTTATAAAAAGAAAACTATTGATTAATATATCAAAAACATTGATTACAAACCTCTGAGTAAATTAGTTAGTTGACTTTATATCAAGTGAGATATATCAAGTGAGTTATCCTATATAGTATTGCTTCACAGTTTAGCAATAAATCTCATGTACAACTAGTGAGCTTGCTAAGGAAATGTAATGACCTGGTATCAGTTGCTAGGAAGGGAAAGACTTCTGCTAAAGTCTAACAGGCAACCATGGAATGGAAACATAAACATTTGAAGTAACAGGCAATAGTCAATGGACAGAACAATATTAACTAAAAGTGTTAACAGATAGACAAAGTTGTCATAGTCAAGATAATGTAGCTATGGTAAGAATCACTTCAATAAAAAAAAAAAAATGAAGTATCAACTGCCCATTGACAGGCTTTGGCTACACTGAGCTGACACCTGCCAAAGAATCCTTTCCCAGTGGAAAGCCTTTGATTGTTTCAACAAACGGTGAAGCAATATTTAATTATCAGTCTGAAACAAAATAAATGACACAAACAAAAGTTTCATCTAGAAACAAACATACTTTTCATTAAGACTATTACAAAGTAGATAAATTTTCATGAAATGTTAGTCACAAATCTTAAGGATGTCTAAAGGAAAGCAGAAAAATATTTATTTGGCCTTAACAATATATGAGATTTCAAATCTGTTTCTACAAAAGAGATATGGCTGAAAATTGCTAAGATAGAGTTTACTAAATTAAAATCTTGCAGTATACAAAAGACACCATTGCCAAAAGAAAAACAAAAGAACAGTGTTAAAAAAATTCAAAAAAGTATCATATTCAAAACAAGCACAAAATCTTAGCAAGCAAGATCACACTAGGATGCTTATGAATTAACTGTAGTATACACCTATCATATAATGTCATGTTAATTGATTGGAAAGCAGAATGGATTTCACATGCAAGACATGTATGAATCTCAAATGCACATTTGTAAGTGAACAAGTCTACTTTATAAAGATCACATACATATTATTTCTCTTAACATGGCTTTCTGAAATGAAAAAAAAAATGGTAATACTGAAAAAAATTATATCATAAGTTCCTTGAGGTTTAGAAATGAAGAGATCGTTAGACAGATGGGGGATTTTAAGGTTTCAAAACTATACTCTATGGTTATAATAGAAACAATATGCATATGTCAAAACCATAGAACAATGGACCACAAAGATTGAAAGTCAATATATATAAGATTTTAAAACATTTAGAATATTGAAGGTCTTAGGGACAAATGCAAGCATTGACAAGAATATTCAGGTGGTTACAAATATATGAGAGTGCTAATCTAAGCAAAGTATCTTGGAAGTAAGGATATTCTTGAAAGCTTAGAGATAAAGCAAGTCCACAGAGGTATTGCACTTCACTTAGTAGTGGGTTTACTGTAGGAGTGTGTGTTTACAGTTCTGATACTGCTAAACATAAATCCAACAATGCAGGAAATGAATAATAAATAGTAGATGCTGTAGAAATTATTTAATACTGACCTGGGGTTTCTTCCCCACCTTAGTTAATTTATTTCCCAGATAAAAAACACACATGACCTTTATATTTATGATAATTCTTTAACAGTATAAGAGCTGAGCAGCTGTGACCCTCTATGTTTTCAGATAGAGAATTCTATTTTCCTACTGATAACCCTGAGTTAGTATTTATTGTGCTTCATCTGGGCTGCTCTTAACACCAATTGGCCAGCCCTGAGGACCACATTCTCTTGACTCCTAACTTACCCTTGCTTCTCCTTCCACCTCCTGCCTTTTTTCTCCCCTCCTAGTTCTCTTTTGACCCCAATCCCTGAAAATCTAAACAACACCAATGTCTCTTCTTCCCAGCTATTGATCGTTGTCAACTTTATTTCCCACTCAGAAGTATCATGGGGGCAGGTTTGCTTAGTGTCTTACATGTGGACTCTCTGATCTCTGGGACAACCAGGTCTTGGGAGCCTACATTTTAGAATTACAGTAAACAGCAAAAGACAAAACCTCAAGTAGAAACTGTGTTTCTTTTGAATGTGAAAGAAGTTTAGAGCTAAGGAGGTGAAAAAGATAAACACATCCGTTATAAAAGATTACTTAAGGACAATAGAATGAAATTATATTTAATCTTGTGATTTATTGCATGTTCTTGGTGTAATGATATTATAATAGTAATAATAATGGTAATGAAAATGATCTTGACTCCTATAGCCATATACCAGTAGAAGAAAATAAGATACCCTGAAGAAATTGGACTGGAAGCGTATACAACTGAATGGAGTACTTCAAACCAGATGCTAGGGGATAATGAAAAATATACCAGTGGAGGATCCAGAAACCAAATGAAGGAGAGAGAAATAAATGACCAGTTTGAGCAAGTACTAGCTAAAGTAGAATTAAGTTTTAACTCACACAATAAATAAATATCCATAAATCCATGCTGATTTGAATAAATTATTGCTAAGTAAAATAGTGTATGCGAAGTTACAAGTTGATTCAAAATATTTTTGTTATGTATTATTGCTTAAGTACCACCCTGAAGGAGCTGATATATCATCTTTGATTCTTTGTGTGTAGCATGGTATAAGAACCTTTGCAAAATGCGCAATATATAAATCAGAAGAAAAATAAAAGAAAAACAGAGAAACTCTGAGGAAAACATGACAAGCATTTCTTCTGCAAGGTGATCAAACTTAACATCAACAATGGCAAGTCACTAAAATGTCTACAAAATACCTGTCATGGTCTCTTCAAAACTGTCCACATTATAAACAACAAGGAATATCTGAGAAGCTGTCACAGATGAAAGGACTCTAAGGAGAATTCAAAAATTTGATATGACATCTTCTGTGGAATTCAGGAGTGAAGACAGACGTTAGGTAAAACATAATGGAAAGGATAAAAAATCAGAATAATTTTGATTAAGAAAAATGTATGAGTAAATTTTCATTAAGTGTATCTAATGAATCAAATGGCCATACAGGGTAAGACCATCTTGGTACAGGGTATCTGATAACTCTGTGGGCTGTTTAAACTGTTTTAAATTTTTAGAAAATGCTTACATCACTTAGAAACTATGCTTATTTTCATGAAAGAAAACTATGTGTTAAAGGCATATACGACATTTAAAGTTTCCCTTTAAATGGTATTCCAAATGAATTTCAAAGCACCATCAAAACAATATTCCACCCAAGCAAGGGAATTTTTTCCCATTATCTTTTAATTAGCTTTTGCAGAAATATAACTAAGAACAAGTCTAAATGGCTGCTTTAACAATGCAACAATGCACAATAAATGATAAATACTTTCTCCTTTTCCAAACTACACTGCTCCACATGTGCAGAATTGCTCTACAAAAATGCTATGCTGAGCCCATATGATAAAATACTTACAGTTTAAAATAATTGTGGCCAAAAGAATTATTTTGTATTAAAATTAGAATATGTATTAGTGCAATTACTACTGATACATGTATGAATAGAAATTAGGATTTCCATGTAATCATGCAATCTTCTTTCTGGAAATAACTCAAAGAATTTGAAGTCATTTTCTCAGAGAAGTGCCCCAAGAACCCTATTTACTATAGTGCTATTGACAATAGCCCAGGTATGAAATTAATTCCAATGCCCAACAATAGATGAATAGATATTTAAAAATGTGGTACAATTACACAGTGGGATATTAGTGGGATGAAACAAAGGCCTTTTTCTGTGATCTTCAACAAAATACATCAAATCGAAGAACCCTATGTACATGAAATTACTAGGCACCGTTATCTCCTTGAATTCTTATTCAAAAGATAACTGAAATGTCATAGAAGCAGACCAGCAAGAAGGGACTGAGACAAATGGGATAGGTATGTATGTCAGATGCAAAAAACTCAGGAAGGAGAGTTTCTTTTGAGATGAATATGTACTTCATTGCACTATGAATATTTGAAGTTAGTAATAATTTTTTCCCTAAGCATTTGCAGGTATTGAAATATTGAATATTTTAGGATAATTAAACCTATTGTGATCATAAATTACAATATCTATTTTGCCTCAAAAGAATATATAACCATAAATTGTTAATGTAGACTAATTATTTTAAAAATATTGAATAAAGGTGCCATGCTTAGAAAATACTCTCAGGAATCTATGAAAAGGTCAGTGTTCATGATGTAAAACATCAGCATAAGTCAGTAGGTTGATTTATTATTTATTGTTGACTGTAAGCCCACTGATACTGCTAGAAGTTTTCACTGATTTTATTAATTTAATATTAATGTGTTTTTATTAATACTTTTATTTTCATAAGCTAAACATTCATTCAAGTTTATAATTGTTAATTATTTTCATAGTGAAAAATTACATGAAAGTCATGCTTGATATGACAATATTATTGGAAGGTAGCCTTATATTCATAAAAAGTCTCCCCCC
>JADRCH010000010.1:23117565-23162368 GCA_019843965.1 Rhynchomys soricoides
TAAACACAAAAAACACAACACAAAACACAAACACACACATAAACACAAATAGAAAGAGACAAAGAGATGAGAGTCAGAGAAAGAGAGAGGGAAGAAAGGAAGGAGGGAGAAGGGGAGAGGGAGGGAGGGAAGGAGAGAGGGAAGAAGAGAGAGGGGGGAGATATTTAATGATACAATGCTCTTACCTACCTATAGGCATGCATAAGGGTTTGTTGAAGGAGTGGATTTAGTTCTGGAGGTATCTTATTACATCTTATTTTGTGGATATGATAATTTGTCTGGATGATTTTTTGTCTACTCCATAAGGGCCTATTGTCCATGGAGGCCTGAAAAATAAATTGGATCCCCTGGAACATGAGTTACAGATGATTGTTAGCAACAAGGTAGTGCTGGAACTCAAGTTCCCTGTAGAACAGCCAGTCCTCTTAAATATTTAGCCTTTTCTCAAATCCTTCATCACTATATGATATTTACTTTATTTTTGGCATTTGAAATAATCAATTCTTATATCAAAGTTCTTTGAAATTTTGAATGTACTTCTCTTCTCAATGATCTTTGGTAAATGTGGGTAAATTTGAAAACTTAATTATATGCATTAGATTTCTTGCCATCAGGACACAAGAGAGGTGAGTAACTCACCAGGATAATCCAGTTCTCAGTGAATACATAAAAATTTCATAATATAAGAGAATGTATAATAATTTGATTTTTCAGATTACAAAACAATAGTACTCCCTATTCCCAGTGAACAGGATGTTTAAAAGTATTATCATTTTAAAAGATTTATTTTCATTTCAGTTATGTGTAATTGTGTGTTTGGATGAATATTTGTACAAGTGACTTTAGGAGTCCACAAAGACCAGAATAAGACATTGAATTCCCCAGAGGTAGAATAACAGACAGTTGTGAAATGCCCATAGATGCTTTCAGAACTAGATCTGGAATGTCTGCAAGACTAATTCAAGTTCTTAATCATTTGACAATCTCTCCAGTCTGAAGTGATCATTCTCAAATGTATACTTCTCTTCAAACAACACAACAAAAAAGGATTGACATGTTCTTATAAATTTTCAATATATTTGTATTATTTTAGGAAGATTAGATAGTTTTCATGTGATTTTATTTTCAATTATAACAATAATCACAATTTAATGCTATGTATTTTCATAAGAATCAACAAGCTAATATCTCCTCAAAAGCAGGAAAATTTCAGTCTTATTTACTTTGAGATACTATATATTCTTAGCGCTTTAATATTTCCCTGATTCTATTCAATTTTTATAGACTCAGGTCAAGAATGCCAGTCAGAGTAACCACATTACTTTAAGCTTCTTATGTTAGTTTGTCAATTTCATAAATCAACATTTTCCTCCTGTATTATAATCAATTTTCATTGGATCTAGAATAGAAAAGGGAAACAATAAATTTCTTCATCCTATTTTCCAATGTGAAAAGTTCAACTCATTAAAGGTTATCTGAAAAAAAAATCACTGTATATGATTTTTAGATCTGGTCAGAGTAGCATATCAATAAAAGACAGCATGAACACATTCTAAATGTTACAGGATTGACATGGGTTTGCTTCATCATTTTATCCATTTTTATAGATTCTCAGGAAAAAATGAATTACTTTTGGTGAGTGGGTATTTGTTGAATGAGATAAGGGTAAGATGCAATGTTTGTGTTAAATGAATCTGTGTTAAGAAAATTTAAGCCTTTCACAAACTTACATTTGAGTTCCACACAAATGTAAGATACAAATGTCTCAGAGTTGTTATATTGCTTCATTTTCAGAATGGAGGGGCGTAAGTTACTTGAGCTCACTGGGGCAATTGAAGGCTCAGAAGATAGAGTTAAATACATAGGAGAGACATGCTGGTGAGGAGTCAAGAAAGCGTTGGCTTTTGATAGATATAATTGTATATGAGAAGTTCAGAGTGGGCATCAGTCACACTATGATGGATAAAAGGCCAGAGTGAAAACTAAAATGTCAGTATGCTTTATAAAAATATTTTTACAAAACAGAAAAAGAGACAAAATAAGATAACTTGACCTAAACTCAACATTATAGACCATAGACCCAAACTATTATAATGCCAATTATATATTCTATGTCAAAACTTTATATTTTAGAGACCATTTCTACTTGTTTTTCCTTTTATGAATATCAATTTAAAGCACTTGGTAAATTCATCAAGTTCGAAAAGTATGGTTTTTCTTGTATGTGTAGCATACTATACTTTCAACCCTGAAGATGTTTAATAAAAGCTTGTCTTGAAGAGTCACACAAACAAGGATTCTGCGTGCTCATAAAGTTATATAACATGGAATTTTTGTTTAGCTAGGAAAAAATCCAACAACAATAACAAGTTATAGAGTTGTTAGCTTCTAATTCTTTCTTTCTATGATGGCATATATCCTCTTGCACTATATGAACCTAAAAACACCCTTCCCCAAAATGTTTTGTGATGGTATTTTCTAAAAACTATTATAATGTTAACTAATAAACAGCATAAGATATTATTGGATGAACTTAGGACACTTGCTTTGTTTTTCCTACAAAGCTCAACATGGTAGGTGATATATCTTTTGAAACTAGCACCTATTTCTTAGCATGTGTCATAGGAATTATCAAAATCTTATCAAATCTCTGGAAAGAGATCCAATCTGCTACCATAATAATAATGCAATATCAGTGATTTTTATATTTATTATATTTAATGTTTTTAATGTATATGACTGTTTGCCTGTGTGAATGTATGTATTTGTACCCTTCACATACCTGCTGCCCATGGAGGCCAGAAGAATGTGCTGGATACTGTGGAACTGAAATTACTGATGGGTATAAGATACCATATTGATACTAGGAACCATACCTAAATCTTCTGCCAGAATAATTGTTCTTAGTCATGGATCCACCTCTCCTCCCACCAAAATAACAGATTTTTTTTTTTAAAGTAAGGTTTTCACTAATGATTTATCTTTCTGTCCCGCGCTACCATCTCGCCAGCAAGAATGACACGGCACACAAAGGATCCTTCTGCAGTAAAGCTTTAATGCATCTTGAGAGGGAAAGCATAAGCTTGCCACGAGTGGAGACCCCGAACAACAGAATGCCCGTCCCTTATATAGGTCACAGCGCTTGCCTGGGACGTGGAGCTTCCCCATTGGTTTCCGCACATCAGGCCAGATGACGCCACGAGAGAGGCTGAGACTCTGAGGTGGAAAATTACCAGGTGCATGCGCACTAGCCTGTTTACAACTTGTCCTCGACCGAATGTAGGCGCCATCTTGTAATGGCGAATGTGGGTGCGACTCAGGCGGCTCCCCACATCTTTCCAAATCTCAGCCGAAAAGGATTTCTGAAGGATGTTTCTAATTCTTTTCATTTATTTTAACTTTAAGATTATATTTTAATTAAGAAATTTCTGCTTTTCTTTCCCTTCTTTCAAACGCTGTGATATTTTTTTTCAAATTCATGCTCACTTTTTTTTCAATAATTGGTGTTACATGTATGTATGTTTATACATATTCCTAATACAACCTGTTGAATTCTTATAAGAAGAGTGTACCTTGAGGAATCCATGGCTCCAGATTTGCATTTAGCAGAGGATGGCCTTATCTGACATCCTTGGGAAGGGAAGCCCTTGGTCCTGTGGAGGCTTGATGCCCTAGGTGGGGGGATGCTAGAGCAGTGAGACAGGAGTGGGTGAGTGGGGGAAGGAGCACCCTCATAGATGCAAAGGATAGGTGAAGGGGAATGGGATAGAGTTAATGGAAGGGTAACTAGGAAGGGTTATATTATTTGAAATGTAAATGAATAAAATGGTTAACTATAAAAAGAATACTGTTGATATGCTTGGTTTCAGGGCTGATCTTTTGGCAATGAATATCAGTTGTTGTGTTCCTCCCAGGAAAATGCAATCTCTCCTCTTCCCAGTTTTCTTCAGTTGTATATGGTACTTTGTGTATGGTTGATCCCTCATGGTTTTTTTTTTTTTTTTTCTCATCCAGTTTGACATTCCCATTGTTATCATTCTTGTTCAGTTCATATTGATGCTTCTAAGTTTTAAGAAAAAATCATTCAGCATTTAGGTCTTGGATGTGAAAATATATCAGTACTAAAGTGTACTATAATATCACAATACGGAAGATATTAAAAGGAGATGTTAAGAATCCTCCAAGATTCATCTTTGTGTAAGCAATAGGAAAAGTTGATTTAATGGCTTTCACTAAGGTCATTAAGCATATTGTACCTTCCTATATCATTACAGAGCAGAATATGCCATTAATCAAGAAAAGATAATTCAATTGTCTATTGCAGTATAAGAAAATTCTATCATGATGATTATGTATGTATTGCTAATATGTATGAGAAATTATAAAATTGTAATAAAACAGATTAAAATAGATTAAAATTAAAATTAAAAGCCGAGCAGTGGTGGTGCGCGCCTTTATCCCAGCACTTGGGAGGCAGAGGCAGGTAGATTTCTGAGTTTGAGGCAGTCTGGTCTACAGAATGAGTTCCAGGACAGCCAGGGCTACGCAGAGAAACCCTGTCTTGAAAAGCCAAAAAGAAAAAAAAAGAAGAAAAAAAATTAAATATATACTCATATATATACACATACAGATATAGGAGTGCAAAGATATATATATATATATATATATAGGGTTAAGATTCATATTTTTGACCTTAAACATCTAAGATGTATAAACACATATACCTTGTAATACCTAAATTTGCTTTACTTATACTCCTTTATATTTTTTCTGGAATATCA
Source organism: Rhynchomys soricoides (assembly GCA_019843965.1). Taxonomy (NCBI): domain Eukaryota; kingdom Metazoa; phylum Chordata; class Mammalia; order Rodentia; family Muridae; genus Rhynchomys; species Rhynchomys soricoides. Next base: position 23,122,347 of record JADRCH010000010.1, read on the forward strand.
AATAATGAGAATTAAATTTGTTATACTCTTTAAAAGATGATATGTTATTGACTTATGCAAGATACTGATTACTTTATTTGCATGAATAATTCTATGTATACATATTTATAGAAGTATTTAGTGCTGTTCAGCTTTTGAATTATTACCATTCCAACAAGAATAAAATATTAATTAGGTGTTGAATTGATTTTTGGTTTTTTTTTCTACGAGTAGTAATAGTTTTCAGTATTTCAAAATGTATTTATTTATTAATATTTGGAGTCTTTATCTGATTTCTAGTTTTATTTTTGATGAAGTCTCTGATATTTAGTTTAGACAACATATGTAGATAATTGGATTCATAAAAATAAAATGTAAGTTGTCCTACTTTAAAGTTAGTGATAGTACAATTTAACAATATTCTAACATATTTTCAAAAGTGACAAAATGTCTCATAAGATGGAAGGGCTTCTCTGTTTCCCTCCCAGAGCAAATTCTAACCTTTAAATGGCAAAATTTCAGTTGTCAAAATATACAGTGCGACGGTGCCCTATCAACCTAAAGTGAAAATAATTGCCATTGGCTAAAGAGCCACAGCAGGAGTGTGGCCACCCTTCTAACACCTTTGATTTAGACCAGCACAAAACCTATGCAGAAGTTCAATGTGAAATGACTACCTTATTGATGTTTCACGTTTTAAGCGTACAGAAAGGATTTAAAGTACATTTTAAATAAGTTTCTAAATATTGTACTGATAATCCATATTTTTCCTCACATTTAAAATTGTTTCACTAAGTTCATGAAAATATTCTCTAGTAACATAGGACATAAAATTCATTAAAAATTATATCTACAATAAATAGAATTAAGATAAATTTTTCTTTAGATGTCAGAGCTGAATATTTAAATACAATTAATATAACATTAGTTCATTAATTGATTAGCAGTTGAATTAGGCTTCTCTAGAAGAGCAGAGACCATGCAAGGAGTAGCTACATGCCGAAGAATGAATGACTTCACTAAATCCTTTCAGAGTTCAGAGAACAAGAACCTGGCAGCTGCCACAAGAGTGGAGCTCTCAACAGTCCTAATCTGATACTGAAGGGCTGGGTGGTTTCTGAGGACCACTGCTCAGGGCCACCACCTCCTCTTCCCCCCAGTCACTTTTGGAATCCTGGAGAAGCTGGTTTTGAAGCTAGTAAAGAAGAAGGAAGCAGCCACTCTAACAGGATTAGTGTGATCTGGGCAGCAGCAAGGAAGGGTAGGGAAGCAAGAAGCAAATAGTTTCCATTGTCTGGGTCCTTTTTAATCTGAGTTGCTATAAACTTCTATAAGTGATACCCACATTTAGAGTGGGTCTTTCCAATCAACTATGGCCATCAATATAGTACTCCACAGATGTACATATGGACTAGACTGGTGTAGACAATGTCTCAATTAAGGCTCTCTCCTCCGGTGATTCTAGTTTATGAACTGTTGATGAAAATACATTATTACACAATAATCAAGTCTTGAATGTATATGACCCCGAAGTATTTATTTCCTTAGAGTAAAACCATACAGCATGTTTTTAGCATTTTGGAAATAAATGAGTTGATTACCATTGCCTGTAGATGATTAGCAGAATTGCTCTGCATTGCTCCTGAATTCATAGGCAAATAATATACTATTAAGGACCTAGAAACATTGCAGTCAAGCTTTCTTTAGTTACACAATAGAACAGTGATTTAATTGACTTGCTGTGTACAATTATTAGGTCAATGATTTTAAAACATGAATGTTAACTCATGTTCTTCCTCTAGCTATATTCTTGTTATTAGGGGGATCATATTTTGAAGCATAAATGAGGAATCATTTTATCTGAGTGTTTTTCTGTTAATCCTGGTCATGCCTGGTTAGTATTAGTATTTCCACATTTTAACAGTTATGTTAATAATTTTTGTTAAAATTAAAATCCTTGGCATAGAAAAATGTTCATGGTGTGATTTGCATACAACTGTATTTATTTAAATGAAAAATATTTTTTCAAAAAAGTAGAAATTTGTTAAAATACTGAAATTTGTATATTTCTGGAAAATAGAATAACTCCTTAAATTGTAGTTTTCAATTGCTTTTTTTGATTTAGTGTAAAATATCATAAACAGGGTTCTGTTTCTGTAAAGTGAATAACTATCAAAATTATCATGAAAATAATTGAACATTTTTACCAATTCCCAATTCAGGAGAACCAGCTTTAAAATATTTACTCTTTTAATATAATTATATCTATATGATATATAATTAATATATAGTAATAATTAATGTATATGATCAGAAATTTGCAATATATTAATTTGTGGGGACTATTAATTAGTTATTTATAGGGCTACCATGGACACAGTGGAGCAGGCAATACTATTGTATATGATTCAGCATAGAGAAAAGATGAGTTGTGTTACATATTAGTTAATTAAAACCAATCAAACAAATTCTGTTCATATGGATGGAGGAGAATAAAGGAAGAGCCTGATGTTTGAAAACAATGAAGCAAGATTACAATACTCTGCATGTAAAAAGCCAGATATTAAAAAATAAAAACAAAACAAAGCAAAAACATTGCATCAATTCAGTATTTATTTGAAATATAAAAGACATCCAAAGAAAACCAAGTTCACAAAAAAAATAAAAAAGAGAAGAGCATGTTGTCTGCTAGAGTTTGGGTTCAATTAAAATAAAGAAAGCAAGTTCTCAGAGAATACAATGATTTAATCGTGCAATATTATCAAGTTCTTATCTTGATACCTATACCTACCTTATAGCAAGACGCTTCTATGTGAAATACTATGTTAAGAGACTTGTTCTAAGGGTTTATCTTGGATTTTTAAGCCATACACTCATATAATAAGTATGTAAGATGAAGTATTGCATTAATTATTATATAATATATTGCAATTTCATTGCTGTGACAAAACAAACTGAAGAAATATAAGGTAGAAAATAAATGCTTATTCTGTTTTCTGGTTCATGGTTTGACCATGCAGTTCATTATATTGGAGAAAGCATGGCAGTAGGAGTGTTAAAAATCTCTGAAAATATCTTTACAAACATGTCCAAACATTCATTTCTTAGATGATTCTACTTACCATAAAGTTGATAATGAGTATTAACCAATGCATGGACATAATGCATTGGTCCTTGATTATGTGAATAATCTCTCCCTCTAAATAAAAGATCATAAAATAAATGAGGTTTTTATCTTGGGTGTTCTTGTATGAGAGTGAGAAAATAAATAGTGCAATAAATAAAGTATTGAGCTTACAAATCCCAGAGTGCAGAACAAACACAGGAATCTAGGCTCTGAGAATGACAGAAGAAGAAAATGGTCTGAGGCTTTTAAATCTATCACTCCCCTTTTTTTTTTTTTTTTTTTTTTTTTGCTGAACACAATATACCATTTAGGAAAATTTAGAATATTTAGAAAATGCCTTTAAATCACTATGACACTATACATTCTTGGATGTTGAGATGATGACTCTGAAATAAGTGGTTGGCAAATAGTTAATGGGATTGGGTATGAAAATTAAAATCATGAGTCTTCTGACTATAGTTTTTATTCTGGTGAAGTCAAATGGCCTAGGATTTAATATTGGCTTAAAAATGGATGATTTCTTGTGGTAGTTTGAATGAGAAATGTTCTCCTGAGTCTGAGGCATTTGATATTTGGCTCCTCATCAGTAGTGTTCTTTGGAGAGTTAAGTGATGCAGTGTTGGGTAAGAAAGTTTGTCATTGAGTGTGGTGTCATGGTCTTAAAACCCATGAAAATCTTTCACATTTTTCTCAGTACTTCATCTTATAGTAAAAGAAGTAAGCTTTTGTTTCCTACCCTTGTTGCCATGGCTCTTGCTTGCTGCCACTTTTCTCTACCACGATGGATTCTGAATCTTTCTGGAAATATAATTCACAACACACCCTTCTTCTTATGTTACCTTGGTCTTAATATTTGACCCCAGCAGCAGAAAATTAACTAATATGTTTATATATATTAGGGTATCAAAGATATGGGACAAAACCTTAATAACAAAAACTAATGATTTGGGATTAGGAAAACATTCCAAGACTTAAAGTAAACAAAATATTTGAGAAAATGCTTGGTTCTTACTAGGGAGATAGCTCAATGGTAAAATTGCCTGCTGTACAGATATGAGTTGCTAATTACAGCTGTCCAGAGCTTTATAAATTAATTATTGTAACCTCGGCAGTGGGAGTATTGGAAAAGGTGGGTCCCAGGATGCTCACTGGCCAACAAGGATAGCTAAAATGGTAAACTCCATGTTCCATGAAAAATCTGTTCCAATAACTAATATGAAAAGTGATGAAATGAGATACCAGTTTTTATTCCTCATCCTCTACATAGACACAGGTAAGAGCACACAGATATCCATAAGTACACCCACATATTCAGTACACAACACACACACACACATACATACACACACATACACACACACACATACACACACACACACTATACATTCTTGAAAAATAAAATAAGAAATTAGCTGGTATAAAATAAAAGCTGTTTCCAATTTTATTGCATAAACACTGGATTTAGAAGAACAGGAGATAGAATGATTTCCAAATATATATAATTCAAGTTATGTTTCCTGATGCTGGAGCTTTCAGATTGTCTTTAAATAATTGTAACTGTATACACTGCTTGTAATACTGAGGTATCAGTGTGCAGTAAACATTCCATGCCTGTTGGTATAGAACTGAGACAGCAATGAAAAAAACATGCAGAAGTATCATATAGAAAACCACTCTAAACTAAACTGAACTGAACAAAAACTTTCTTGATATTGTTCTGGTTGCAAAGGGAAAAAAAGGATTTGCATAGGTAGGATTTCCATTGCTGAGATAAAACCTCATACATAAAAGCAGCTTGGAGAGGAAAGGGCTTTCCTTTAGCTGACAGTTCCATTCCTTGGTCCTCCCTGAAAGCAAGTCAAGGTAGAAACTCAAGGTAGGAACATGGAGGCATGATTTATGGCAGAAGCCATGAATGCATTCTAATTACTTAGCCTGTTCAGCCTGATTTCTTATTTCAAGAGTACCTGTCCAGGGGTGGTGACATCTACCTTGGACTGGGACTACCTTCATTAAACACTAAAAGAAACTGCCACACATGATACAGGGATTTTTCTCAACTATGGTCCCCTCTTTTTACATAAATCTAGTGTATGTTTAGGTAAAAATAAAACAAGACAAGACAGTTGGATCCAACTAACTTGACATACAAACATATCCCTTTTCAACAGCAGGCTTTCTTTTTTCATCTCTAAACTCTTATATCAATAACAATATCTCAATATAAAACACACTCCAAACTTAAAACGTCCCTGACTTTAAATTCAGTCTCTCTAGAATATCCAAAATCTCCTTTAAAGGTCAAAGTCTCTATAAAACATCCAAAGTTTCTCTATAATACACAAAGTCTCTTTAAAAATCCCAAGACTCTGTAAAATTCCAAAATCTCTAAAATGTAGGCTTCAGGAAATTCAAAACTAAATTATATAATTTCTCTTTTACAAAGGAGAAGTCAGAGCCCAATGACAATCAGATCAAAGCCAAACCAAGCTCTAATCATGTAAAATACAGTCAGTGTAGGACATTGCGATTTAATCTGTGGTTTCTGAACACAGGTTAAATGAGCCCCAAGGGGCTCCATTTCATCAGCTCTGCCCATGTCAGCACACACAGTTTGTCTCTTAGTCTCAGTGAAACTTCTGTCTACTGCTGCTATTGTATTTACCAGGCATCCCAGGGTACTGACATCTGTAAAATTCTGTATTCTTTGTTGCAACTGGGTTGTACCTTGACTAGCGCTCTCTGCACATTCACATAGCTTTCTTTAGAGATTATAACCCTACCACAATGGTTCCAAGCTTCAGCTCTTCACCATGGAACCATTAGTGATGGGGCTTCTTTTGCAACTGTGGCTACATCTTCATCAGTGTTCTCTCTTGACCTCCAGACATGCAGTCTCATGTGCTCTCTATGACCCTTTCACATCTTTGAAGCCAGTATAATTGGGAAATTTACATATTACTCAGTTAGAATGCTAGCACAAGGTACAGCTTTGGAGCTCTCTGTGCCTCAGCCTTTGTATGCTCACCCTGGCTAAACGTTTCCAGGTTTTACCTCAGTGATTCTTGTCTCTTCATAGTCAATTTCTGTGTTAGTTAGGATTTCTGTTGCTATAATAAAACATCATGATGAAAGGCAACTTGTGGAGCAAATATATGTCAGATTATCAGATTATAGTACAGCATCACATATCAAGGAAGACAAGGCAAGGAATCAAGGCAGGAAGCAGGAGGTAGATGTTGAAACAGAGACCACATAAGAAGTGTGAAGCTTACTGACTTGCTCCCCCATTGCATTTTCATATAGGTACTGCACCAGTTACCCTCAAATGACACCATTCATAATAGGCTGGGCCCTCCTACATCAATCACTAATTAAGAAAAGGTCACACAGTCTCATCATATGGAGGAATTTTGTCAAATGTTATTCATTCTTCTCAATTTAAATTTAATTTATATCAATTAGATAGCAAAAACAACAGCAACAAGGTAACAAAGCACATCCAGGATACTAACTTTCTTGAAAAAATATTTTAAAACATCAGGTTCACTATCATATTGTTGGGAATAATGTAAATTAGTAAATGATTATGGAAATCTGTGAAGGTTACTGAAAAATTTAAAACAGAATTATTTTATGCTATTGCAATTCTACAAATGACTAAACAACCCAAAGAAATGAAATCAGCATGTCAGGTAGAGAACTCCCACATATTTTGTAGTACCACTAACAATTGCCAGGAAATGTGAACAACATAAACACCTATTAATTGATGGGTAGATGATGAAAATATAAAGTAGAATAGTATGCAAGCATCTAAATAATAAATTCAGTTATTTGAGACCATATGGAAATGTACTTGAAAATAACCATGCCATGAGTAAAAGAACAGGTATATATATAAAACTGCCACATTATCTTTATGTTAAAAAAAGGTCACATATAAATAATAGCTACACATGTTTGCAGAGGTTAGGAGGGAAGAAGAGAATGAAAGAGCCTTTGTTGAACACATAAACATAGGGGAAATTTTCCTAAACAGAACAGCAATGACTAAGGCTATTGTTGTTCAATATCAACAGATGATAAATGGGACCTCATGAAACTGAGAGGCTTCTGTAAGGCAAAGCACACAGTCCATAGAACAAAACAGCAACCTACAGATGGAGAAAATATCTTTATCAACCCTATATCAGATAGAGGGTTAATACCCAAAATATACAAAGAACTAAGGAAGTTAGACTCCAGAAAACTAAAAACCCAATTAAAAATTGGGCTACAGAGCTAAACAAAGAATTCTGAAATGAGGAATCTCAAATGGCAGGGAAACATCTAATGAATTATTTAACATCCTTTTTTATCAGGGAAATGCAAATCAAAACAAACCTGAGATTTCATCTTACATCAATCATAATGGCTAAGATCAAACACTCAAGCAACAACAGATGCTTGAAAGGATGTGCAGAAAGAGGAACACTCCTTCATAGTTGGTAGTGTTGTAAACTGGTACAACCACTCTGGAAATCAGTACTGCCGTTTCTCAGAATATAGGGAATAGTTCTACCTGAGGACCCAGATATACCACTCCTGAGTATATAACCAAAAGATGCTCCAACACATAACCAGGACATATGTTCCACTATGTTCATAGCAGTCTTATTTATAATAGCCAGAAGCTAGAAACAACCCAGATGTCCCTCAGTGGAAGAATGGATTCAGAAAACTGGTATGATTACACAATGAAATATTACTCAGCTATTAAAAATTATGCCTTCACGAAATTTGTAGGCAAATGGATGGAAGTAGAAAATATCCATAGTGAGGTAACCAGACCCAAAAGGACATGCATGGCTTGTACTCACTGATCATTGGATATTAGTCCAAAAGCTCAGAATACCCATAATAAAACTCAAAAGACTATATGAAGCCTAACAAGAAGGAAGGCCAAAGTATTGGATACTTCCAACCCACTTAGAAGTGGGCCCAGATATCAGGGATATGAGAGGCTCCCAGGCCCCTGTGGGGATGATGTTAGGTAAAATACCTAACAGCAGGGAGATAGAATCTGAAGAGAATATATCCAGTAGATAGACATGACCCCCAGTGAATGGATGAGGTCACTCACCCAACTAAAAAAAAATTAACCCAGAATTGTCCCTATTTAAAGAAAATGCAGGGAGAAAAATGGAGCAGAGGCTGAAGAAAAATCCATGCAGAAAGAAACCTCCTCACCATGAGATCCATTCCATAAGCAGACACCAAACTCATGATATTGCTGATGCCAAGATGTGCTTATGGACGGGAATGTGGTATGGCTGTCCTCTGAGATGCTCTGCCAGCACCAGAAAAATTGAGATGCAGATACTCACACCTATCCTTTAGACTGAGCATGGGGACCCCAATAGAGGAGTTAGGGGAGGGCAGAAGGAGCTGAAGGGGATTGCAACCCCACAGGAATAATAACATTAGCAAATAATCAGACTCCTCAGAGTTCCCAGGGACTAAACAATCAACCAAAGAGTGTACATGAGCCAGTCTATGGCTCCTGCTACATAAGTAGCAGAGGACTGCCTCATCTGGCATCAGTGGGAGGTGAGGCGCTTGGTCCTGTGGAGGCTTGATGCCGCAGAGAAGGGGAATGCTAGAGGCATGAGGTGGGAATGGGTGGGTTGGTGGTAGAGCACACTTTTACAGGCAAAGGGGGAGATGAGGTGAGGGATATGTGGATGGGAGACTGGGAAGTTGGGTAACATTTGAGGTGTAAACAAATAAAATTATTAATAAATAAAACAATGAAAAACAAAGAAAAGTAGAGAAATATGTCCTAGAATGCTTCTGCACCATATGAAAATTGTAGATTAAATGAAATTTAGTTTTCTAGAGGGGAGAAGAAAGGAATGTAAAAATTTTTATTACAAAAATCTCTAAATATCTGAAGAAATGGCTACTTTTATATTCTTTTAAATATTGTACAATATGTTAAAATATCACACATCACATGTACAGGTATATAATCTCGGGTTTACCTAGTCACATACTCTGTAAGCAATTTAAATGAATTCATCTATTGTGTTGGTTCTATTTCTGTAGATAACTTTCTGTAGACCAGGCTGTCCTCGAACTCATAAATCCTCCTGTCTCTGCCTCCCAAGTGCTTAGATTAAAGGCATGCACCACCACTGCTCAGCTATATAGTCATTTTAAAAAAGAGGATGTATTACACATAGTCTCAAAGAAAAATTAGTGAATCCATTGATTAAATGATGAGGTTGGTTTATTAGAAAGTTTTGCTACAATAATGGGAGGAAAGATGTATGATATTAGGTAACAGTTGCATGTGTAAAACAATGAAGACTATTTTATGGAATATATCTTTAGTAGAACTGAAATACTAAAAATCAACATGGAGTGAGAGAGAGAAGGAAGCTCTATTAATCATGAGGCAGGAGCATACTCAGAGAAAGCCTGCTGCAAATTAATTCTGTTTGCCCCAATGCTACAAAACAGCTGCGAAGTGTCCCTTTCTTTAATGATTATTGCTTTTTTGTCAGTGACACCCTAGAGACACTTTATCCATTCATCTATTACTAGTGATGTCTAATCAGTAAACTGTCTTTGCCTGGGGACAGAGCCTAGTTTCCGGTTAATCTTTCTTCTAAACTCACTTCTAAGACAGCTACTAATCAGAATTGACTCAAAAATCCCTTATAATCACCTGGAAAATATGTCATCAGATGCTAAACTTTAGTGGAGATATTTCTCTAATCATTTGTATGGAGTTGTAGTTTTATTACCCACAGAATTCCTTCTCTTGCCTTAACAATTAAATAAATCTGTCTTTGATCAACTATGTGCTTCTATCTAGTAGCCTTCGATTCATTAGGTTCTTGAAAATAATAATCATGAAAGATTGAAAATAAAATGTATATGCGACAAAAGAATATTTACTATGTGTAGCTATATTGAATAACTAATTATGAAGTTCATCCCTGAGAAAAATGGATTCTTCCTCCCTTGTCATTTAATATTTGTCTGTAGTTCATCAAGGAATGGACCCCAAATAAAATATGTCCATATCTACTTTGGCATACCAATTGTTATTGTCATTGTTCAAGTATTATTCAAACAATTATATTGGTGAGATTTTCATATGTATTCTGATATATAAATATCTGTATTCCACTGAGTCCATTTGGTATTGCTTATCCAAATTAAACAAATAGATAGTAGGGAAAAGAAAAATTGTAAGGATCCACAATAGAATACAGATAGGTATAAAATCCTCAGATACCTAATACTCAAATAGATTTGTGAAGATATGTAGAACAAGTATACTTTCTATATAATCAGCGGAATTTTGAATTGTGGCAACCATATTTTCATAAAGCCATTTAGCAGTACATTCATGACACTTTCTGCTTGGTCATATAAACCTTACTTTACAAGATCAACTGTGTGTGCCACTAAAATTTTACAATTGCATTACCAGCTCAAGAAGAAAAATAGCATGTGGAATAATCCTTGCCAGGACTAGGTGGGTCTACTAGATCATGACTTTGGTAGAACCCTGATTTTACCTTTTCTTAATCTAGCATGGATAAGGCTGTACTCAATATGGTTTTTCAGGCATTTTGAGACCATAAGTTGATTTTATGTATATTCACAGAGAGAAAATCTAGACCTCTGGATCCATTTAATGTACAAAGCATCTAGGACAGTAATATATTCAAGAGTAATATGATTAAATTCTATTAGAATGTTGACAAAGCATATTGGAAAAAGAAAACAAGATCTTAATTTTAATGACCTCACAGCTAGATTCGTGGACTTTCTCTAAATACTGCTTGATTATCTCACTGTACATTGCAAATACCAATACGAATGAGATGACAGAAAAATTACTAAACTACATCTTTGATGGTGTGAACGTGATATATATGTTTCTTCACACTGTTTGATTTTGCTTGTTTTCAATCAGTATTATGAATCACTTTTGAATAAGAATATTTGACAAGCTTCCATTCTCAAAGGCACACTCCAGTAGAATAAAAGATAATCTAATGTAGCATTGGATTAACTGGACTCTCTCCTTGGCCATAGGCTCCACCTTGACAATAAAATCACCAGTTTCTCATCTGAAAAAATAAGGATAAAGCCTAACAAGAAAGACAAGATGCAGAGACAATGTATGTGAGTTAGCTGCTTAGACTTGGTCAGATCATGGTGAATACATGTTACCTGGACTAAGTGACTATTATTGTAAATATAATATTATTAAGTGAACACATTTGAGAAAAATGAGAGGAAGGATGAGAATCTCAAGTAGTATATATTTCAAAGAAGAAGAACTTGTAAAATACAGAAAGACATTTTGACTTCTGGGCTTCTCGTGTAATTCAATGTAGAAATTTTCTTCTCAAATAAATCAAGGTAATAGACTCAAGTCATTATAACACGTTATTTTAATTTCAAATACTATTAAAAATAATGAATTGACAGCTCATCAAATTATTGTTATTTAACACTGAGTGCTAACTTAACTCAAACAATTCGTCTTGCATCATTGACCAATAAATATATTTCTAATCTTAGGTATTTTGTTTTGAATTAGCAATCATAATTGGAAGTATTATCCTCCCAAGCATATTAGTTGGATACTATTAGACTTATGGCAGTTATTAAGGCCTTTGTCATTCCTCAAATTAAAAAAATTACCATATATATATATATATATATATATATATATATATATACATTGATATATTATATTCACACAGAAAGCTTAATAAATATTTCCTATTCAATTTGCTTGTCATTTAAAAGGCATCAATAGGGCTGGAGGAAAAAAATTGGTGCTCAAGAGCACTTGTTCTTGCTTTGTACCTAAGTTCAGTTCTTAGCACACACATGGTGGATTACAGCTTTCTGTAACTCCAGTTCCTGGAGAATCAACATCTTTGTCTGATATCTTTGTGAACCAGGCATGCATTATTTCAATATAAATTGTTATAAACTGTTAGAACACAGTTCAGAAATGGAGTTGAGTAAGGATAAATCTTGAGATCACTCCACCAAATAAAAAATCCTTGTGACTACAGTTTCTTCAAGACATGTTTTAGGAACATGCCTTTATGCTTCTACCAGGTTTAGCAGAAAGGAATGAGTTTACTTCAGATTGCTCATTATTGATTACTTTTGTTATTTATTTATATTTTTATACTAGTCTTCATATGTCTCTAAGAAGAAAACATGGTTTGGCCCACATGGAGATTTTCCTTGTTACTGTAACTTGAACTCATGAGAACTTTACTCATGTGTCCTTTCTTAAAACGCAGAGAATATATTGTCTGAGGCAAAGAATAAAGTTGGGTAATGCATGAGATTTTAGTCAGCCTCACTTATCAAATCTGTTCTCTGAGGTTCCACTGCATCTTGAGCAGAATAATAAACTTCAAAGTATACAAATCCTTAAATTTTAATATTACTTGTTACATTAAGTTCTTCAATATATGGTTATATCTAGGTTGTAAAACAAGCCAACTGACACAGAATATGGTCAGAGTTCAGCTCTGATACTTTGTTCAGATAACCAAGGAGGGGATGTAGGGGAAGCAATGATATAGAGCAGACACATACTCAGACCTGAACAAAGCAAGCTTCAACCAGCTTCAACAACCTTACTTTTTCCCTTAGCCTTTTTATAATACCTAAGACAAAAATTCTAGTTGTAAGTAAAATGATTACTTTATGGCCCCAAGTTACATATTCTGCAAAAGCAACCACCACAAAACATGTTCTTTAGAAACTGATTAAAATAATTACACAAAAGGAAATTACAACAAGATTATTAAGTATGTATTCTCCTTTTGAAATTCCTAACTGAACATTCCACATCTGTCTTTCTCTCCACTAATTCATTGTCGCCTTAAAGCAATAATTATCTGTTCATCGGTTTACAAAGTTTAAACAACCCAAGTCTATAGTAGCAAGATTTTTCCTGTGCTTAGCTGACAACAATCTGTGTTTACCAAGAAACAGATCATATAATTTGTGTCTTATTTTTGAAGTCTTGTTCAGCTGAATTGGCTAATTATTTCTTCTCTATTATAATACTCATCATAGAATTATTTAACTCTTTTCCATATCCCTGTCTGCATTTTGAACACTAAAAGCTATGACTATACTGCTAGATATAGTTCCCTGAGATGAAGGAACTCAGGCTCAACCTAGAATGAATAATTTCTTTGATCATAAACATCTCCTAAGCATCATTTTTTTCTCCTCCAAGTACAACTAGGTGATCACAACTCACGAGAGCTCACTGTATTTCTTTTCTAAACTATGCAACCCTCATTCCTCCACAAGGAGGGGGACACCTTTTATTATTTGTTCCATCTTTGTTATATTTTCCTCACAAAACAACATAAATCATCTCACTATTTAAATAAAATCATGTTAAGTAAAATAATTGATTTTTCTAAACAATATTATTTTATGAATTTTCATCTTCATATTGATCCTCAAAAAATATTTGCCCAATAGAGTGTTCTGTCTCTCAAGAAGCCATCATAAGATACTGTAAGCAGTGAGGGTCTCCTCATGCTCACTCACAACTTGATAGATACAGGAAGAATACAGCAATGGCAAACATGAGAAGGCACAGTAGCAGCAAAAAGCAATTCAGAGATGAACCCCTTGGGGATGTGTCTCTCCAAGGTAAAGATATATACATTACAGATATGCAAAATAGTGGGCCATCACCAAGAAGTTTTCAATTTCCACTGAAATTTCTTCTGAAAAGTATCCACTAGAATAGTTTGTTGTCTATGTTATTAATATGCTAAAAAGGATTAACAAAAATGGAAGTAGTTTGCTAGTTTAAAAGCATAACTATTTTGATGTTAAAAGAAAATTATTCTCATTCAAATTCTTTATTACATACTTTAAGGAACATATCATGTGAGGAGAATAAATATTCACTTATTTTATTTTTAATTTCTTAGTTATTTTACATATTTATTTATTTATTGGCTTTTTTTAGTTTACTCATTTATTTTTAAAACTTTTTATTGAAAGTAGGTCTTTCTATTTTCCATACAACATATTGCATGGAAATAATAATAATTATGTTATTATTATATTATCTATTACTTTATTTTTATGTTTTTAATTCCTTTGTTGTTTTATGTATTGATTTATTAGATTTTTTAGTTTACTCTTATTTTTAAAACTTTTTATTGAAAATAGGTCCTTCTATTTTCTATACAATATATCTGAAAACCTTCCCTTTTTCATTTTTCATCATCAGAATATGTATTTACATAAGTATGGGTGTATTTTTATATGTAGAAATATGAACATGTATATGCATGCATGTAGTGACTGAAGGATAACCTCAAGTGTCATGTTTAAGAATGGCGCACCTTTTCTCCTTTGAGGCACGAAGCTTACAAATTAAATTAGAATGATTATGACTATGCTGACCTCACTGAGTCTTATGGGCCCTTCTATTTCTGCCTCTCCAGAACTAGGATTGCAAGCATATACCACTCCTCTTATTTTTGTATGGGTCAATCCCAAGTACTTATGCTTGGAAGACTAGATTTTGTAGATTGAGTTCTATATATCTAGCTCCAGAAGGAAATAATTTTATCAATCTACTGCTTTTTGACAATTTTAGAGACACTTGCTGTTGAAATAGTACAGAAAGAACTCTGTACTTGACATGTTGCAGAATATAATACTATACAATAGAGTGGCATAGAAGGCACAATATTTTCCATCCCCCACTTTGCCTCCAACTTATTTTCTGATTTATTTAAAAATCACTAAGTGCTTCTCCATTTCTACACTTGCTGTTCCAAGGACATTTGTAAAGGAATTTTAATCTAGTAACATGGCTACCCTGACAAGAGACAACATATAAAGGACTCCTAGGTTTGTATGATCCAGCTGGAATGCAGATATACCATTAGTACACACATTTATTCCCTAACAGTGTAGGATGGGTCAGTTGGTAGGAGAAGAAACCATGCTTGAAAGTGATATCTAATGGAATGGCAGTTCAGTGAGTAAAGTTCAATCAGTTCTGTTCAGTCAGTTGAGTTCAATATAGTGGAACAGTTTGTTCATGCCTTCATGCAGTTCAATGCAGGCCAGCAGAGGCAGCTGAATTCATGGGGAAAAAGGGAGGCAAAGCCTAGAACAAATGGTCAGAGTTAGGTTGAGGCCAAGCTGAGCATGAGAAGACAAAAGAAGCCAGAATGAATCAGTCAGCTTGGAGAGGAGTTTGAGCCAGAACAGCTGAATTGAACCAACCAGCCAGAATTCAGAAAGGCTAGAAAGGGTAAGCTTATTCAGCATTAAAACTCTCAGATGAAAGTTACATCTGATGATTGAAAGTTACCTTTAAAAAATTTGATAGAGGAATGGCCTAAAATGTAATCTTTGAGGTTTGACCTTTTTTATGTACTACAGTTCTGTGAAAGTTCATCCAGATATGACTGTATTAGTAGCCTCAGGGACTATTCTATGATGACAAATTTAGGAAACTACACTCTGTTTAGTCACAAATCCATTAGAGGATGTTTCAGTATTTCCAGATTTGGATTGTTATGTGTAAATTTATTTTAACATTTCTATACACATATTTGTCTATAATTCTTTATTTTCACAGAATATATCTTCTAAGCTTAATTTTTAATTTTAAAAAAGAAAAAAAATCTTTCAAATTACTATATAGTCTTTTGCTTCATTACAAATTATAAGTACCCAAATTTATGAGGACAAGGTCACCAGATATGGTTGAGAGGAATTAAATCAGGTCAGTTGAAGCAGTCTCAGCAAGACTGAAGTTGTAACAATTTTATTGGGAGCAATCACACTTTTTATACCTTTATCAGAAACAGAATATAATAACAATTGCCAGAATCAATACAATTGTAGTTGCCAAGATACAAAAAGATTTGCAAGCTTTACAGGGTAAACAAGATTAATGCCCAAGACCAATTGTTCTGTCAAGCATCCATGATTGCTTAGCTACTAAGGGAACATACAAAGAAACATAAAGCAGTGTGAACACTTCACTGTCTGAGGGAGTATATCAGTCTCTCAGGAACTGGAAGGCACACTGTGCTCCAGGAGCCATAAACTCTAAGCTGGAAAACCTATGATTCAAGCAGCTAGGTCAACTCCATGATTTCCTGGAATTAATATTACTTTGGAAAAGGATTCTAACATTTTTATTTTGTTCATTAGCATATTTCATCATATTAGTTACTATATTTTAATAGTTTGTTACCCATCTTCTGAGTTACAATGAGGTTGGTTATGTCCAAAGCAATACAATGAGGATACAGAGATGATTCTCTGGGCAAGAAGAGTGACTTGATAAAAAAAGGTAATAAATGTCATAAAGCATGTAACTCCTCAAGTCTTAAAATATTTAATTCAGTAATGTATAAATTTTATTCTCACATAATTGGAGACTAAAATATGAGGATCAACAATAAGCTAGCAAACAGTGACTAAAATGATTCTATTAGATTCTATTGTTGAATTCTAAATTATTTGATTTTGCAAAATTTGTCTACAAAATATATTTTATGTTTAAAAGTAAGGTATGACTTCTTTTACATAAAATGAGATAATTACCAATAAAGTAAACAACCTTGTTCATTAATTTTAGAGTACAGAAATGTAACTGATTTCTAGTATTAGAAGTGTTGTAACAAACTTTTTCTTCTGTATACTAGTTTTATTTTGATTATATGATTAGACCAGAAAGAATGCTGATTATAAGGAATCAGAGTTTTGTTATATGCATTAAAAAGTTCATTTTAAGCTCAGTACAAACAATAATAAATAATTGCATTGAATATAGCAAGTTTTATTAAGAAGACTGATTGCCAATCTCTCCCTTTGATTGTAGCTTATAAGATACATTAATAAAAGCTTCTTGGTTCAGATTTGTGTTTTAAAATCTTAACTTGCAATTTCACTGTGTGACATAAAGAACAAGACATATGGAGATATTAAAAGAAGTCATTTATACTTATAATGCACTCAGTATTATTTTCTTTTATAAAAGTTTGCTTGACTGATCCTGCTTTCTGAAACCTATGCTTTATCAGGAGTTACCTCTGGTACTGGATCTTCTGTCATCTGACCTTTATCTCTAATAACAGGGAGAAACTTCCCAGAACAGTAGGAAATAAAGCCACCTTTCACTCAGATAAACATTAGTTTCAAACATGTTTTTTGGTAAAATATGGGGCAGCAGTAAACTGCCAGAGGTGAGTAGGTGATTTCTTTGATCCCAAAATGCTTTATAAAGGAGCTCTTTGAGGCTAAAAGGCTTCCAGGTACATTTACATTACACTTTGGTAATTCCAAGCTTCTTTTATAACAAACATTTCTGTAAATAATATAGCAATTATGTCACAGGTATCTTTTCGGTATAACCAAATTTCAAAGTAATAATTGATGACCTAAATTTAATGATAAAATAATCTATTAAGATTATTTCCAGATACTAACAGACCACTAAAAATTTTAATAAACATATCTATAAGTAATATAAAATCTCAAAAATTTCTAAGGAAAAAGATATTTCTGTCATAGAAGAAATACTCTTTGTACAACTAAAGTTTTAATAGATTTCTAATCAAGTAATTTTCCCTTTAAAACTAAAGCTTGAATTTCTCAGTTTTGGCCACTAAAGTTTCTTTCTGCAGTGGTAAGCAGTTGATATGAAGATGTATAATTGTTCAAAGTTCTGAGAATAAGCCATTATGGAATTTCGACCTTAAATGGAACATGCTATCACCTCTACTACATGGCATGAGCTCAGGCAATATCATAGAAGAAAAGGAAATAAATATATAAATGGGAAGATGGGAAAGCATGCTGGGAAGTGTCTAGTGAGCATGACATGGTTGTTGCTTTCATGATGTCATTGCACATGTGCTTAGTTACACAAGACATACACGAGTTTATGCTGAAAATATTCCATCATACAGCATAAATTTCTACTCAGCAGTTATTCAAATCTAAAAAGATCACACAGAAGATGTGTGGATCTGTTACATAGTTTAAAAAGACAATGGGAGGGGTAACTTGGAGGGTTATGTGTGTGTTGTGCATGTGTGAAATTATTAAAGAATAAGCAAAAACTTGTTTGATGAAATAAAAAAAATAAAGCTAAAATGTATAACATAGCATTTTATGATTTGAAATAAAGTAATGGAGTAAAGCTATAATACAGAAAACTTGAAAAATCTAGTTCTATTTTTCTGTGTTCAGTTAACTTGATGCTCCAGGAAAGAATGTAAAACAAATGAGGAATTTTCATCCTGTGCTTGGCTTCCCGAACAACAGATACAATGGGGTAGGGTTGTGCTGTGATCCTTAGATGAACCACTAATGGGAAGCATGCCAGGAGCCTTGCTGCCCAAAAAAGAGTAATGAAATGTATCAGCACCTGCACCATCCATCTGCAGAGCACATTTCATTCTACCCAAGAGCCCTCCTGGAGAAGAGCTCTGGAGCTTGCATATGCTGGCTTGTCTGACCACTACAGCTTCGTTGCTATATTTTTAGGACTGTCCACACTAGTACAGAGACAATGCTAAGCATTTGTATATGTTCTACATATTGATTCTGCCTTTCTTTCTT
The DNA here is from genome assembly GCA_019843965.1 of Rhynchomys soricoides. Taxonomy (NCBI): domain Eukaryota; kingdom Metazoa; phylum Chordata; class Mammalia; order Rodentia; family Muridae; genus Rhynchomys; species Rhynchomys soricoides. Next base: position 23,141,128 of record JADRCH010000010.1, read on the forward strand.
TCTTTCTTTCTTTCTTTCTTTCATTCATTCTTTCGGTCTTTTATGAAACAGAAATGTGGCAATAGTTGCTTCAATTCCAAAACTAATTTTGAGGTCAAAAAAAATAAATCCCTCTCAGTCATGATAATATTTCAGTAGAGGAAATTTTAAGTACTCTTAAACAAAAGTTGAACCTTTGGTCATGATGAAAAATATTCAATCATGTTCTGTGAACAACATGCAACAGAGATAAATGTAGCAGACATTGTATGTTAGGCCTAATAATTATGAAGCTTCCCAGCTTTGTTGCTCACAGGAAATGACCATCGGAGACTGAGAATGACCTTGAACAAAAGATGGCCATCTTTTAGGAAATTTCTGGATTACAATCACCAGGACCTTAACTATTACAAAAGTTTAATCTTTCAAACATGAGTTTAGAAGAGTCAGAAGATCTGTTCAAGCTTCGGTGTCCCCTGGAATATCAGAATCTTGAGATACTTCTAGACTACAAGTTAGATCATTTTACTCAATTTTGCTTTCTTCATTTACTTTGGTTTTTTTACATTCACTCACTAATGAAACCTGAGGAAAATTTCTAAACCACTGTATTTATTTATGTGTTTGTTTGTTTGTTTGTTTACTTAGACTAGGATGGTATCTATTCATTATTATAAAAATTTAAACTGTTCATTATTAAAACAACAACAACAAAACAAAAAACAAACCCCAAAAAACATTATCAAAAGAGCATGTGTACCTTACTCTGATACACATTCACCTTAAGAGACGTAGCAGATGTCAAAATAAAAACAGGTTAGTACAATGATAGTGTGTGTTCAGGTTTTATCAGAACCCTTGTTTTAATTGCCAGTTTAATACCTCCACTATTAAAGAAAAAAGAAGATATGCTTCCTCAAACATTTTGTAGCCAAGTAAATTGACAAAGACTTGGTTCACCAGTACTTGAGTTTATGTTAGAAGTAAGCTATTGATAGACAAGAGAGTTTACTTTAAATTCTGTTCTGTTAACAAAAGTGAAAGTGGATCCTATACCTTTATGTCATTATGTTGCCTAGCAGATATTTAAAACCAGGCTAAATCTTCAACTTATTTGTAACAAATAAATTATTGTAACTTAATTGTGTGCCTGCTTTTTGACTTCTCAGAAATATTCTGCCATTCATTTCAAGGAGGGAGCAACAGTGTCAACTGGCCAGACCCCATGGTGCTCCTGAAAACTGGACCACCAAAAGAATACACATGGAGGGACCCATGGTGCTGGCCACTTATGTGGCAGAGGATGGTCTTGTTGGCCATCAGTGGGAGGAAAGAACCTTCAGCCTGAAGGTCTTAGCTGCCCCAGTGTGAGGGAATGCGAGGGAGGGAAGATGGGAATGGGTGGGTGGGTGGGGGAGCACCTCATAGAGGCAGGAGGAAAGGAAATGGAATAGGGGATTTCCAAAGGGGAAAAAATTTGAAATGTATATGAAGTAAATATCCAAAAATTTAAATTTTAAAAAAATCATATTTTTTTCATCATAAGGCATCTTCTGTTACTTAAAATTGAAATTTATCTAATAATTTGCCTTTTACAAATACCATATTCATGATAGTATTAACTGTCTTGCTACTAGTAATATGGCAGTTTTTCACAGTATAAACATAATGGAACATCCTATGTATAAACTGCTTTTCTGACAATGGTATAGTATTTTTCTAAAACAATATCTTAAATTTAAGCAATATTATAACTTTAAGAAGTTTGAATAAATTATCTATAATTATCCTATAAAAGATATACCTCTCTATTCTTTCGGTATTTAAATTTCTCCAAATATTTAATAGTGTAGAGGCAACCAATATACCTAAATATGTGATAAAACAGAATTTATCTCTGTGTTGAATATCTGTTAATAATGAATGGCCTGGGTATGATATATATACCTATTTATTATAGTTTTATTATAAAAATATTCTAGACGCTATTTCACAATAATTTACTTTGATCATATTGTAGATTTGATGAAAAGACAAATGTTGTTCCTAAACCAAAAGTCTAAAATAAACACAAGATACTAATAATGACAAAATTGTCACCCATTGTTTTATTTCAGTATTGTAACAAACAGTATCTTTTGTGTATAGTACAATATTGTAGTCATTTGCAGCCTTCATGGAGGAGAGTTGGTAAGATATCTAATAGATGTTTTACAGATATCAGTAGCTAATAAAGATGCAGAAAATAAGATTCATGCAATAAGTGATAGCAGAATTCTCAACTCTAAATGGGGCACCTGTATCATCCATACCTCCTCCCAAAATTCAGGCATCACTGGGGAATTGGGAGCAGAAAGATCAGAGCCACAGGTAATGAATAAATATATAAATATAAAGAAATAGTGTTTTCTGGCCAAATTTGGATAGTTATACATATGAAAAACTTACTTTGGATATAAAAGCATGCACAGGGCCTACTCAAGCTGCAGCAGGACAAAGATGTCAGCATAAAGGAGTAAGGTGGGCACTGAGATCCATCCCTAAATATGGAGATTTTAGCAGTAATTATTAGCTGCCAGGAGATGGAAAGTTTTATTTCTTTAAAGGTGTGGTCCTTGGTAGGTTTAATATGTTCCATTGGGTAGCAACACATCCACGTATATGGGCAGCACTAGTGGTACTCTTGGGTTTAAAAGCAATTGCCAGTATAGTGTTGAATGGTTATGAGATATAGAGTGGATCTGTGATGCAATAGAGTCAGAGATGAATATGGTTGAAATATAATGCATGATATTCTTAAATAATTAAAAAAAAACCTTAAAAATTTAATATGGTGTTTATATAATCATTTGTTAGTTTTGCTTTTCTCTTCTAGTTTCTCGGTACGATCTGCTTTGAAGTAGTCCAATATCCAATAGATGTTTTTGAAACCAATGTTTATAAGCACTTGGCTATAGATGCTTCTTATTTTTTCCTGAAATCTATAGTCTATTCCATTGACTTGTGTGTATATTTTTATAACTATATCACCAAAAGCCAAAATCATAAATAATGATGAAAATTGAAAGTATTAAGATTATAAATAAGAGTCTTCCCCTGTATACTATTCATGAACATATACTCAAATGATTCTCCACCATGCCACAGGGGCATGTGCTTCACTATATTCATAATCATACTTGTGATACCAGGAAGCATGAAACAACTCAGATGCCCTACAATGAAACAATGGATACAGAACATATGCCTCATTTACACAGTGGAAATACTATTCAGCTATTAAGAATGAGGACATAATGGGTTTTGCAGGCAAATGAATGGAACTAGAAAACATTATCCTGAGTGAGGTAACTCAGACCAAAAGTACATGCATGGTGTGTACTCACTAATTAGGTGGACATTAGCTAAAAATGTACTGAATACCCAACATACAATCCACAGAACTCAAGAAGGTAATAAGCTGAAGAGCCCAAGTGAGAATGCCTCAATACCACTTGTGAGGGAAAAGAAAGCAATCACATGGGGTCAGAAAGAGGGAGGGTCCTGGGTGGGAAAGGGGACAAGCTGGGGAAAAGGGGAACATGATCAGATATGGGGGTGATGGAACAGTTGTGAATCTCTGAGGACCAGCCGAAGAAGGAAAACAGGGATCCTCAGGAGCAAGGAGGTAGGAAGATCCTCTAGAAAGTACCAGAGACCTGTGAGGTGAGAGATACTCAGGACTCTAATGAATGGACCTTAGATGAAGTGTCCAGCAGTGGGGAGAGGGAATGTTTAGAGTCTACTTCCAGAAGAAATTCAGGGCATCAATTGGAAGCATGGGATTTTCATCCCACAGTCAAAAACTGTGACCCAGAATTATTCCTGTTTAAAAGAATTGGAGGGACAAAAATGGAGAAGAAAGTGAGGGTAAGGGTATCCAGTCACCAACCTAAGTTGGGATCCAGTTCAAGGGGTGGCCTGACATTGCTGATGCTATGGTGTGCTTACAAACAGGACCTCACATGGCTGTCCTCTGAGAGACCCAACAAGAAGCTGAAGGAGTCAGATGCAGATACTTACACCCAACCAATGGACAGAAGCAGAGAACCCCTGTGGTTAAATTAGGGAAAGGCTGGAAGAACCTGAGGAGGAGGGAGACCCCAGAGAAGACCAGCAGTCTCAACTAACCTGGACCCCTGAGATCTCTCAAACACTGAGCCACCAACCAGGCAGCTTACACAAGCTGATATGAGTCCCTTGACAGGTATATAAAAGAGGACTGCTGGGTCTGGCCTCAATGAGAGAACATGCTCCTAACCCTGGAGAGAATTGAAACCCCAGGGAGTGGAGAGGCCTAGTGGTGTGAGGGTAGGATGGGGACATCCTCTTGGAGACAGGGGAGGAGGAATGGGTTGAAGAACTTTCAGAGACAGACTTGAAGGGAGATAACATCTGGACTGTAAAAAGAAAATTAAAGATAATTTAAAAAGAAGCACTCTTCCATGAATTCTGGCTCAGTCTCTGCCTTTAGTTTATATCCTGATGTCCTGACCACCTTTCATAATGGAATTTGAGTAGGATTTGTAAACTAAAAAAACTTTTTTCTCTCCAAATAAAATAAATAAATAAGAGTGTTTTCGCTTTGAAGATTTATTCAATATTATGCTTGAAGTTTTAATAAAAACAGAGAAAGGAGACATAAAAACAAATAGACTTACAAGAAAAGAAGAAGAGTTGCATGTACACATTTACTTTTGGCATAATTTGAATACCACCATTATAGACCAGGGATGGCTATGGAAAAATACTGATACTTTAACTACACATACATTTCGAAGAAGCAGAATAATATCGTGATAGATGGAAGATAGATGGAGGGACAAGTGGAAAAAATTCCAAGAATATCACGTGAGATTCTACATATCCCATTCTCCTCCCTACCAGTTGCATACAGTCTTGGAAAATGCTATAGTATTTAGGATCTAGAAGATAAACTGATGCTGGGGATAGCAGGGTTCTGATTTCATGAGTCATCATTTATCTTAGAGTGAGAAAGCTTGACAGTAAAGGTGATTCAGGAAGAAACATCAATAAATTCATTGAAAGTTCATGAAGCTGATTTTGGATGTTATATGTCCAGCATTCTCTTAAGGGTACCAAACACATCCTTGGTCATGCTTTCACAGAAAAAATCATGCAGTAAGAAACCAATCATTCCTGTAATTTTTGTTAATTTTCTAAACATAGATAAGCCCTAATGTCCCACCAAAAGGCTTCTAGTAATCGTGAGAATATTGAGTAAATTGGGACACAAAATAAATCTTCAAAACCACCACATTTTCTGTATGCCAATAATAAATTTCACCAAAAAGAAATCCTGTTTAATATACCTCCCTATAGGAATTCAAGACAAAAAGTGAACTAAAGCACTGAGAAAACTCTCTCTCTCTCTCTCTCTCTCTCTCTCTCTCTCTCTCTCTCTCTCACACACACACACACACACACACACACACACACACAAACACAAATATTGCTCATGTTCATAGATTAGAATTTCTAAAATGCTGAAAAAACTAGATTCCTTTTGTGAAAATACCTGCATCTCCCAAAGCAATTCAAAGTTTCAGTGTATTCACCAAAAAAGTTATAGTTTCCTTAATGAGGAAAGAAAAATTTTAAATTCTTTCAAAATTATAAAAGATCATGAATAGCTAAATCAATCTGAGCAAAGAAAACAATATTTATCTTTTTAAATGATGGGATGGAGCTTTTAACAGTTCAGGTGTAAAGTAGTTGCTTAGAATGTGAAGAATGCTGAGATTGATCTTATGCAATGAAATAAAAAATAAAGAAATATAAAAAGGTACACTCAATACTATTTGGTTTTGTTTTTTTGTTTTGTTTTTGTTTTTGTTTTTTTGGAATAGAGTGGCAGGCTAAAAGCTCAATTTAACACTGAAATACATCTACCTGAAGACACAGCTATACCACTCTGCATATACCCAAAAGATCCCCCACCATACCAACCGGGAAACCTGCTCCACTATGTTCATAGTGGCTTTATTTATGATAGCCAAGAGCAGGAAATAACCCACATGTCTCACAATGAAAAATTGATACACAAAGTGTGGTTCATTTACACAATGGAAGACTATTAAGATATTACAAATATGGATATCATGTGTTTTGCAGGCAAATGTAAGGAACTAGAAAATATCAACATGAGTGAGCTAACTCAGACCCAAAAAAGAATGCATGGTATGTACTTACTAATAAGCCGATATTAGCTAAAATGTACAGAATACCTAAGATAAAATCTATAGAACTCAAGAAGGTTAACAAGCAGAAGGACCCAAGTGATTAAGTTTCTATCCCACATGGGTGAGAGAAAAATTAATCACAAGAGTAAGGGATGGAAGTAACTGGGTGGGAGAGACAAGGTGGTCGAGAAAAAACATGATCAGATTTTTGGGGAAGAGACAGAAGAGAAGCCCTGAGGGCCAGCAGAATGAATGGAAATATGCAACCTTGGGAGATGCAACCTCTAAAAAGTTTCAGAGACTTAGGAAGTGAGAGACTCTCAGGAATCAAAGGGAAGAACTTAGATGAAATGCTTAACACTGGGGAGAGGGAATTTGTAGAGTCAGCCTATAGTAGAAATACATGGCATCAAGTCGAGGGATTGGGTTGCCATCCCACAGTCAAAAATTCTGACCCAGAATTGTTCCTGTCTAAAAGAACTGCAGGGACAAAAATGGAGAAGAAACTGAGAGAAAGGATGTCCAGTGACCAGCCCAAATTGGGATCCATCTCAAGGAGAGGATCTAAGGCTTGACACTATTACTGGTGCTATGGTGGGCTTGTAGACAGGAGCCCTATGAAAGGCCTAACAAGCAGCTGACTGAGTGAGATGTAGATAATTACACCCAACCATTGGACTGAAGTTGGGGACCCCTGTGGTTGAATTTGGAAAAGATGAAAGAACCTGAAGAGGAGGGTTACCCCGTAAGAAGACCAGCAATCTCAACTAATCAGTACCTGTGAGATTTCTCAGACACTGAGCCACCAACCAGGCAGCATACAATATCTAGTCTGAGGCCCCCAACTCATATACAGCTGAAGACTGCTAGGTCTGGTCTTAGTGGAAGCAGAAGCACCTAACCCTGGACAGACTTAAGGCCTCACAGAGTGGGGAGGCATGATGTGGGGAGGGGTGTAGACATCATATTGGAGACAGGGGGGAGGATAAATGGAATGAGGAACTGTGTAAGAGGGGCTGTGGGATGGACAAAACTGGACAGTAAAAAAATAAAAGTAATAATACTAATAATAAATGTAAATGAAACATTAAATACAAAATGGCTAGGATACATGTGTTGTCTCTAAATATAAGTGACAAAAAAATATATGTTAATATAAATATTGATAATTAGACTATGTATATATAAATAGTTGTTTAGATAGTAGAAAAATAGAATGTTTAAATAGTAGAAATATATTTTTGTGAATTCTAGCTTATCAAACTACTAATGAATGGCTTGAGAAAAGTCTCAGAGGTTAAGATTACTTTCTTATACCTCAACAGCCCTATAGCAAGTCAGGCATTTCTGTAAATGTGTATAAATCTAGGTCTGAAGCAGATAGACTCAAACAGTTACCTTGGGCTTTATGGCTTTCAAGCAAGCTATAATGTGAGTGTCAGATTTGAGATAAAATAAAATCTGTCTGAAAAGAATTTTGGACCCCCCCTCACATAAACTCATATAAAATTAAATAAATACAAATAAATAAATACAACTAGTTAAATAAATAGTTAATCAATTAAGAGAAATTACTGTCTTAGGGTTTTACTGCTGTAAACAGATACCATGACCAAGGCAACTTTTATAAAAACAATATTTTATTGGGGCTGGCTTACAGGTTCAGAGGTTCAGTTCATTATCATTAAGGCAGGAACATGGCAACGTCTAGAAAGGCATGATACAGAAGGAGTTGAGAATTCTACATGTTCATCTGAAGGCTACTAGAAGAATACTGGCTTCCAGGTGACTAGGATGAGGTTCTTAACGCCCACACCTACAGTGACACACCTACTCCAACAGAGGCACTCCTTCTAATAGTGCCAACCCCTGTGCCAAGCATATACAATTACTGCAGATAAAATATGATGATTTAGTAAACTGAATTTAATCAGACTTGTGTTTCTACAATTTCTTTTTTATATTTTTATTTTTTTCATATTTTATTTACTTTTAAAATGTTTCCTCCTTTCCAGATCTCTCCTTTGGAAGCTCCCTATTCCCTCTCCCCTACCCCTGCCACTATGGGGGTATTCCCCCAAACACCCAACCACCCACTCTCATCTTCCCTTCTTGACATTCTCCTATACTGGGGGATCTAACACCATCAGACCCAAGGGCCTCTGCTCCCCCTGATAGCTAACAAGACTGTCCTCTGCCACATATGTGGCCAGCACCATAGATCCCTCCATGTGTATTCTTTGGTTGGTGATCCAGTCTCCGGGAGCATGGAGGGGTCAGGCCAGTTGCCACTGTTGCTCCCTCCCTGGGGCTGCAAACTCCCTCAGCAGCTTCATTTCCTTCTCCAACTCCTCCATCTGGGACCTCACACTCAGCCCTATGGTTGCTGTAAAGTGACTCTTGGTTATTTTGAACTTTTGGGTTAATAACCACTTATCAGTGAGTACATACCATGTTCATTCTTTTGTGGCTGCTTTGCCTCCCTCAGGATGATATTTTAAGTTCTATCCATTTGCCTAAGAATTTTATGAAGACATTGATCTTAATAGCTGAGTAGTATTCTATTGTGTAAATGTACCATATTTTATGTATCCATTCCTCTGTTGAAGGACATCTGGGTTGTTTCCAGCTTCTGGCTATTATAAATATGGCTGCTATGAGCATAGTGGAACATGTGTCTTTATTACATGTTGGAGTATTTTCTGGGTATATGCCCAGGAGTGGTATAACTAGGTCCTGAGGTAGTATTATGTTCATTTTTCTGAGGGTCCGCCAAACTGATTTCCAGAGAGGTTATATCAGCTTGCGTTCCCACCAGCAATGGAGGAGTGTTCCTCTTTCTCCACATCCTCTCCAACATCTGCTGTCACCTAGTTTTTGATCTTAGCCATTCTGACTGGTGTGAGGTGAAATCTCAGGGTTGCTTTGATTTGCATTTCCCTGATGACTAAGGATGTTGAACATTTCTTTAGGTGCTTCTCAGCCATTCAAGTTTCCTCAGTTGAGAATTCTCTGTTTAGCTCTGCTCCCCATTTTTTGATAGGGTTATTTGGATCTCTGGAGTCTAGCTTCTTGAGTTCTTTGTATACCTTGGATATTAGCCCTCTATTGGACATAGAATTAGGAAAGATCTTTTCCCAAACTGAGCTTCTTTTGAAGAAGTGTTCAAATACCTGCAAAAACTCAAAATCTCTAAAGTAAATAAGAAAATGTTAAATAATAGAAAAGATTAAAATGATAAACAACTTTCTCACAAAGCCAATGAATCTTTATCACCAAATCATGGAATAACAAACTATGAATTATATTCTGGAGCCATATTATACTCTTTAAGAGTTAATATTTTGTGGCTGATAACATGACTCAGTTGGCAGAGTGCTTAGGATCTACAGAGCCCTGGATTTTATTTCCATCAACACACAAATTTAGCATTATTCCTGTTATGAAATCTTAAGTAAACTATGTTAAAAATTGAAACTAGCAGAATAGACAGGTTGTAACTTTTGTCAGGAACAGAGTCAAGTAATATACATGGTTTGAAATAATAGAAAAATTAAAAGACTATGCGTCCCATTCCTTCAGTGGAAACAGATGGAAATACCCAATCGAATTTTAAATATTATTAGCCTGAGTCTTATGGAGATGGTCAATTTCACAGGACATCCAGTGAATGATTTTGCTTCCCTCTCTGTATCCTTAACATCCTAAGCTTCATTCTATTCTCCTCATCTTTGTCAGGTTCTGAATACACATAGGATAATTTTTACCTTTACTCTTTAAAGGTAAGCTCTCAAAACCTGAATTTTTTCTCTATTTGTTTCATTGAATTCAATTTTGCTTAGTGTTCTAGTAGCATGAGATATTTAGATATACAGTATGCTGTTTTGAGGAGAGAGTTTCTCCGGTTTGTTTGGATTTTGATTTAATTTTTTACATCAATTGTAGTTAATGTTTTCTGAGCTTTCTAAATGTCTAGTTTGATTCCTGGTGCCAATTTGGAGAAGCTGCAAGTCACAGTTGCTACTAATATTGCTTTTGTCTGGTCTCTTCTTCTATTACTATTATTATTATTATTATTATTATTATTATTATTATTATATTACAGGCAGATCATATCTTATATAGTTGAAGTACAGACTACAGTTTTGTTCTTGAATTTTACCATAACCATGCATTTCTTAAAAGATTGATCCTTTGTCCATAGTGGTAAATGTGATGGAAACCTTGCGAGTGTTAGGGCCACAGCAAGGTTATTGAAGGGTGTAAATAAGTAAGGTAATTGGAAGGTATGACTTGAAGATGATATTAGGGTTCCAACACTGTCTTCTCTTTGTTTTTAGCTCATAGTTTCCATTTGTGGTGCACTTTCTATCATGAACTTGTTCTATGCTATACTATTCAGCCTTACATCCAAGGGAACAATCCCAAGAAACAGTGGATTAAATTCTGATACCATAATACAACATAAAACTTTTCTTTTTAATAATGAATATTTTGGGTCTGGGAACATGACTCAGCTGCAAGCCTGCTTGCCTTGGATGCCCTGAGCCCTGGTTTGATTTCCAATATCACACAAATTTAGCATGATTCCTTTCTTGGTCTCCATGTCCTGCTAAGACTGCTTTTCTCTTCCACCAGGACCACAAGTTAGGAATGGCATCAACTCAGGGGGATGGGTCCTCCCATATTAATCATTACAGAAGGAAATGCTAATAAACTTTATTAAAATCAATCTGGTGCAGGCATTTTTTTCAGTTGAGGTTCCTTTCCTCAGAAAACTCTTGCTTGTGGCAGGATAAAATAAATCAAAAAGTTTGTTTCAAAAAATGTTTAATTTTTCTCAGTGATACTGTCACAGCATTATAAGTTTTACTATCATGGAAGAATTGTGTATTCTAAGAGTTAGTGTACTATGGGTGGTAAATGTATATGTGCATGCTTGTTTGTCAGTTCAATTCTTTGCTTTTAACTTATGTAATTTTTTATTGAAATGGTGTGATGACATGGTTTATGCCAGTTTGACACAGGCTAAAGTCATTTATAAGCCAAAACATCAATCAAGAAAATATGCCTAGCAGATTGGTCTGGAGAGAAAGCTGTGGTACACTTTCTTCTTTATCTTTTCTTTTTTTCTTTCCTTTCCTTCCTTCTTTTGCTCCTCTCTTTCTCTCTCTCTCTTTCTCTCTCTCTCTTTCTCTCTCTCTCTTTCTCTCTCTCTCTTTCTCTGTCTCTCTTTTTCTCTTTCTTTTTTATCTTTCAATTATAATTTTATTACCTCAAAGTATTTTTAAATATATTTTGATCATATTCTTCCCCTCCCCACACATGCTTCCCGGTCCTCTCCTTCTCCCTACCCACCCAACTTAAGATCCTTCTCAAAAAGAAAAGCAAACAAAAGTGCAATAAAACAATAAACATCCATAAAACACAAAGAACAACAATAAAACACCTAAAATAAATACAACTAAGCATAACCGACCATACTGTAACAAAGTAAAAACATACAACAAAATGGTGCAGCCCATAATATGCTGCTCAACTACTCCTGAAAATGAGGGCTTCCCTGTACTGATTATTATTACTAGTATCATTCCATGAGAGAAAGCTTATTTTTCCCTGTTCAGCTGGTATAAATGACAATTGAGTTATTAACCTTAGTGGCTACATAGTCATTCTTTATTTTAATATAATAAAGTAAGATATAATGAGATAAAATGAAAACTATCACAACAAAGTTGAACAGGACAAATTAAGAGGCTGATTGATTTGACAGGGCTCACCTCACTCTTGACAATGCCACTCCTGTGCTGGTGGTCCTTGGTGCAACAAGAAAGCCTACTGAGCAAGTCATGAGGAACAAGCTAGTATGTAGCTCTTCTGATTTGCCTCTGCATCAGCTCCTAAAACCAGATTCCTGCACCGTTTGTGTTCCTGTCCTGACTTCTTTCAGTGATGAACTATGATGTGGAAGATTAAGCCAAATAAACCTCCCAAGTTGCATTTGGCTATGGCATTTTATCTGAACAACAGAAACCATAAAATAAGACTATGAATTTTTATTTTGTCTTGTCCAATCTACCAAGTCTATTAGAATCATTCTTACCTGGTGTTTAATCTATAAAATTTTGTTTTTCCTTACAATTTCATACTCATGATGAGACCTTTCAACTAACTTTACAAAGGGTATACTTTATCCATTCCTTCAGTTCACATGTTCTTCATATTTCTTTAAAATAATTTACCAGTTTAAGCATGTCTGAGTTTGTTTCTCATTGTAATTTGACATCTTCCATCTTTTTCCTGCTTTTTAGTTTGTGTAGCGCACTTTTCTTGTTAGTAAGTCATGATTTCCTAAGTAAAAGAAACTCCTGTACAGAAGCTTTGAATGAAGTACATTATATGGTGCAAGAGGAAATATTCTATAGCCCTATTATTGTTAGAAATTTTAAAAGCCTTTGTTTTTGAAACTTAAGCTTTATAAACCTTTTTCAGTTTTCTTTATACCAAGCAAAGTGAAACACTATAGGATAACGTATGATCATCTCTCATACTAGTTAGTTAAGTTTTAATAGAAGTCCAGTAGAGTAGGCTTTGATTAAAACATGTGTCCTAATTGGAGATATTTTTTATTAATCATTTAATTTAGTTACATTTCTAATGAAACCCCCTTCTCTGTTATCCCTCCACCACCATCCCCAATACTATCCCCCTCTCCCTCCTCCCCTTTGCCTCTATGAAGGTACTACCCCACTCATTCACCTACTCCTATCTCACCCTTCCAGCATCCCCCTACACTGGGGTATCAAGCCTCCCTCCCATCCTATTAATGTTAGATAGGGTCTCTTAAGGAAGAAACACATGACTTAATGCATTTCAAAATGATCACAATTTTCTACCCTCTTGATTGAAGTAAGGGATTATATTTCTTCAGAATTTGTTATGATAACAATCTCTTTAATGTAAAGTTTAGAAAAGTGTGAGTCTAGTTAAAACAACTTTGCTACTGAAGATTTTACTTCTCAGACATATTTCTAGTGAACTTCTGGAGAGTCAGAAGTTATTAAGTTTCCTATAATGTAACTTCTTGCTACAGAAATATATAATCAAGTATAGTATTGTTCTCCATATTCACTTGTTTATTTCTTGTTATTTCTGCAGATTTATATTTTCTTCCATGACCTTAGTTTTCTCATATATCTAAATGTTATTAGCTTTTCATTATTTTCAGCTTTGTATTTATCAGTGGGATAGAGTTGGAGTTATACCTTCTGAACCAATATAAATCTGACTAAAAATATGAGTTGGAACTTGAAATGAGCAACATAAATGACTAATATATGTTAATCAGCATCCCCATTGATGTCAGAAAAGTCCCTATAAAATGTCCCTGAAAGTGTGAGTCCAGATTGGGTACTAAATTAATTTTACTTTTGTTTAATCATCTATGATTAAAACACAATAAAAAATTAATTCTAAAACATGAAATAAATGTTGGATTTTACCTCTGAAGAGATATTCATGTCCATGGAATTAGCAATCATTACCTAATAATTCATGTAGGTTTGCTAATAGAAAGATTTATGAAGTTAGGTGTTGTGTAAAAAAGCTTTCATTTCCTTGATATTTTCTTTACATTCCTGTTAAATAGTTTATACATCAGAACATGAAAAAAGTCAGCTATAATTTGCCTGACTTAATAAAAATAATTTTTCCTCAGTATGTACCATTTATACTTTTTAATCTAAGGAAATAGAAATGAATAAGGGACACCTAGTTTAGTCTTTCTACTCTTCTGGAAAGAAGAAAATTGTGGGTGGAATACAAAAGATAGTATTGCAATTACTTAATAACAATGACAATAATGAATATATACCACATTATTCAGTTAGTAAAATATGAAACAAGTGGATAGAATAATGAAGAATATGGAGATGTGGAATTCAGAGGAGCAGTTTCAAAAATGTAGACCAGAATAGAGAACTGACTTGGGAAATATATACAAAAAGATTTCAGTGATACTGAGGGCACTATGCTATGAGTTAATATAGAACATAAATTCAAAAGAGACTATTTCTGATTGAATTTTTATATTGCATTAAAAGAAGTTATATTCAAAAGATAAGCCAATCATTATCTATACATTGTACATTTTAATTTCTATATAAATAATTACTAGGACATAATTGCAAAAGTTTAGGAAATATATTTACAACAATGTTTTAGGTATAGATCTTTTTGCTGTGAAGAAGCACCATGATCATGAAAACTCTTATAAAGGAAAACACTTTTGCTTATAGTTCTGAGGTTCAGTCCATTATTGTCATGACATAAAGCATATTGGCAGAAAGCAGACATGACACTGGAGAAGGAGTTCTGGATCTGAATGAAACAGGAATAAAATGCCATACTGGTCCTGATTTGGACATTTTAGACATCAAAACCCACAACTAATGACACAAGTCCTCCAATAAAGCCACAGCCACTCCAGCAAGTTCATATCTGCTAATAGTTCCACTTTCTGGGAGCCTATGGGTTATTTCCATTCAAATTACCACACAAAATGTCTCATTTTAAGAAATAATTTTATTCCTGTTATTCCTCAAAAGTAAATAATGATGGAAGTTATGATGTGCTTTCACTCTAATTTTATATAAGTTGTACAAAGAAGTTATAAGACTTTACTCTATAAATTTAGTATGTTAGATGTACATCTAAGTTTTTCAATAAAACTAATTATAATATGCTGAAAACTCTAATAAAAATTCATCAGAAACCAGTGTCTATGCATGGATTTTAATGAAAATAGGTGCTGCTGATTTTTTATTCTATTTCCATGCAAATGTATTCTAATTTATACTTGTGCTGAGAATATAAAATATTATTCAAGTACATGCAACAGCAGCAAGTATAGTGTACAGGAGAGAGAGAGAGAGAGAGAGAGAGAGAGAGAGAGAGAGAGAGTTCTTGAAATGCAAATGAATACTGAGCTTCTTGGGTCTCACAGAGAAACAGAGGGCTGCAAATTTTGATGCAACTTCATGTTGTAATTTAAGCAGTCCGTGCTAAAGATGAGATGGAATGAAACAGATGATTGAAACACTAAAGGAAAGTGATACTAGGATATAATATGAAAATTTCTTACTGATAAAGCTAGACTAGCATGAAATTCATACTTGACAGCTAGAAGTTCTTCTGGAAAGAAGATGGTTTACCATTAAATAGTCTCTGGTCTGTCAACTTACCAACCTACCTGCCCTCTTACCAACTTGCTTTCTTAACTTCTAACTTTTATTTCTCTCTCTTTCTGTATATCCATTGATTTTAATCCTGTCTAAGGAGCTATTTAAAGAATATAGGAATAATATGTTGGTGGGTGTGGGGGGTGTATGCCCTGTGACTATCATAGAATTACACCACACCTTTTGTAACAAATAGGCACAAAGGTAATGTACTACCTCAGTGTTTTAGAGGTAAAACATTCTGAAAATACTCTGGAGTGCAATATTTAATTGCACGGCTGTTCAGGTAGAGTTGTTCTAGGTTCTGTTAGTTTCTAGCAATCCTTAGTTTTTGGATGTATAGTTTCAATCTGTGTTCAAATTACATATTTGTCTTCTATCTGTTTAATTACCCTCTGCCTGTCTTATATATACCAAGAAATATACATTTGGTAGTCTCCAAAATTAGAACCCAACATTATGGAAGTGTTCCACAGCTCAAAGGAAAAAAAAATATAATAGTGAAATTATACAAAAGAACTGAAATTCAGCCTTCAGCCAAATTATATATTTATATGCTGTGACTGACAAATTGTTTGCCACCATTGTAATAACATATGTTACAGGCAAGGCACCTCTATAAACCATAAGTTTTGTGGCTAGATTGATTCTTTGCTTCTCTATTGGTAGCATGCTGAGTATCTTCTTGCTTTAAGATGCAAGCATGTAGGGGTAAAAGCTCTATGTTGGCACCAGCTCAAGTTCTCCATGTGAAGCTTGGTATTGACTTCAGCAATAAGGCTTTGCTGTCAGTTTGTGGAGACAACCTAAATAGTCTTTATAGCAGACTGTGTTCTTGGAGGATTCCCTTCAGCCATTTTTGGCCAATAACTCAGTCTGATGTAACTCAATCTGGATACGGGAATCTTCCTTTGGTAAAAAGAGATGCCTACTTATGCCAGGGACCTGCACCTGTCATTAGAATGAATGATATGAGGTGGAATACAGGAAGGACAGAGGTCAAAGACTAATGATCTCTGGCCTTGTGACTCTCTTTTACTATTTTATGCTAGTAAGCAATGGCTTCTTTTCTCTTACTATATTGTACTAATAAGTTCTGGTTTCTTACTCTTCTGTGACTAAATGTTGTTGGTTTCTGGTCATAAACTCCTGTTGAAAATAGCAGGAGAATAATTAGAACAAAGGCTTAATTGCTATGGCTCTTTTCTCTCTGGCTCAAGGACCTCTGCTGGCCAAGTGAGAAGCTTGGATCTCATTTAATCTTTGTGAACTGAAGAGCAAAATAAGGAAAATTACACACACACACAACCTGGTCTGGTCCAACCACCTGTCTCATCAACTCTACAAGTGCTCTTGCATGCTTACATACATACACATATATCTACATATGTATGGATGTGTATACATATACATAAACAGACATAAACATATACATATTTGAAAGGTGGGGCTTAGCCCCAAATGCTACACTTTATTTGTTTTCTCTGGCCTTCTTATAGCTTATTGGACAAAAGTTCTTTAGAAAATTACATTATAAATAAAATGTTTCACAAAATGGGAATTACAGAAGGATATCAGTAGTAATTTCAAAGCAGTGTTTCATGCTATAAACTCATTATAAGTTCAAAGCTAAAGTTTCACATGGCCCAGTTTTATCATAGTACACACCTGTTTCTTTCTCCTTGTTAGTGACCTAGAATGAATGTTTTTCTTTGATCACAAATTTGTCCCAAGACTATTTCTCCTTTTAGTGCAAGTGTGAAAGTCCATTGTATTCCTTACTATGCAGCCTTTACTTACAACTCTAGGAGA
Organism: Rhynchomys soricoides; assembly: GCA_019843965.1. NCBI lineage: Eukaryota > Metazoa > Chordata > Mammalia > Rodentia > Muridae > Rhynchomys > Rhynchomys soricoides. The sequence continues at coordinate 23,158,400 of JADRCH010000010.1, forward strand.
AGTTGGTACATTCTACTCTTGGTTCTAACTTTATCTTTCTGGCATCACAACTAAAACCGTCTCCTAAAACTTTCTTCCTACAATTACTTGAATCAAATAATGAATTCAATAAAATCATTAATTTATCTAAACAGCATTAATTCAGAAAAGTTCATTTTCATGTTGATTGGCAAAAAATTTTCCTAATAGGGTGGACAGATTCCCAGGAATTATTAGGTTATGTAAAAGTGAAAGGAAAGGCGTATCATCAGCAAGAAGCAGGATGAAGTCTCTAAGGACCATGAATCTTAGACCTCATTCATTGTAAGTCATGCAAATGGTGGGCTATCTCCAGAAAATTTACTTGAATGCTTTAGCCTTCACTAGATGTCTTCTGATGTACTTGGGTTCTTCCTATAATATACTTGAGTGATTTCATTTAGACACCTCCATATCTATATCTCTTTATATCTATCTTTATCTCTATCTCTATCTCTCTCTATCTCTATCTATTATCTTCTACTGTATTAAGTTTTCATACAACTCATCAAATCTTAAACTCTCTTGACCCTCACATTTTGGTTCCTCACGTTCTCAACTTGATCTTATCATTCTGATCCCTAACTCCAATTCACACATAAGTATATATTCTATTGCCCTCTCCTGTAGACAGTTATCCCTCTCCCACCCTGTCCCTTACTCTATACATTATCTCTGTGGTTCTATGGGTTGTAGCTTCACTATCATTGAATTAAAAGCTAATATTCACATACAACAACATTTATATCATATTAGTCTTTCTGCACCTGGTTTTCCTCACTCAGGATGATTTTTTTTCTGGTTCTATCCATTTACCTGTGAATTTCATGAATTCATTCTGTTTTAATGGCTAAGTAGTATTATATTGCCTAAATGTACCATGTTTTCCTTGCCAGTTAACCTGTTGAGCAGCATCTTGGTTGCTTCCATTTCATGAATATTATCAATAGAGCTCAATTAACATGGTTAATTTATCTAAACATGGTTGACCAAGTGTCTTTGTGTATATTCTTTTGGTAAATGCCCAAAAATGATATAGCTCAATCTTGGGGAAGATATCTTCCTACCTACCTGAAAAATTTCCACACTGATTTCCAAATACATTTTAATGAGGAATCAATAATATAAGTTACAGGTGGGAAGGTACAGGTGGGCTGGTAAGAAGTAAGGCAAAGGCCCTCAGTTATGACCTCAAGAACATATTTATGTAAAATGCACACTAAAGTTTCATTCTGTAAGAAATGGATTCCCAATATATCAGAGGTCATCTATCTTTGGATTACTTGTAATATTGTGTCAATATCCTTGGCTCATTCCAAATATCTATATGTGTGTAATATTCGTTATGACTCAACTTTCATTACACCTTTCTGACTTTATATTATTGTCTACAAGGAGAAGACAGGCAGTTTATTTGAAGAGTACCCATAATCCAGTACAGGGAAGAAACCTTGGAAATACTCATGGTTTTCATATTTATTTATAGATAGAAGGATAGAATTAAATTGATGACCTGTATTTTTGAGAATTTTTATTATTTATAAATTTATGGGACAGGAAGTCTTCTTTAAGGAGTATTTTCTTTGCCATAGGATTAAAATTACTACGAAGTTAATATTGTTCTAATATTAAATACATATGAAGTACACAAAATTATTATAGGTGCATGTGTGAATGTATTTGTGTGCATGAATGTGCATGTGTTTATGTGTGTGTATGCTCAAGTTTCAGACAACTCATCAAATGCCCCTTATAGTAAACCCCCTTGATCCCTGTTTTCTCATAATCTCCATTTAATATTTCCATTCCAGTTCCCAGGTTCCATTCACACATAACCATGTATTCTATTTCACTTTCCTGTTGAGAGCTATCCCTCTCCCACAAAATGCACATGTGGAAATAAAATGACAATTTGCAGAAGTCAGTTCTCTCCTTCCAGCACCTGGGTATACAGGATTGAACTCAGTATAGCAGGCTTGGATGAAGGCACCTAGGAGCCATCTTGCCAACCTATTTGCTTTTAACAATGGGACTACATAAATTAATTTAAGCAGAGTCTATGAAAAGCACCTGTAAACATGAATTGATCCCATTGCTTTAAGCTGGCCTACTGGAGATACGAGTAAAACTGTTGGGAACAACATATTTTCCTATTTGAGGCCATACTAGATCAGCCAGTCTATCATCCATGGTTCAAATGATAGAAGGCAAGTAATTGTGTCCAAATAAGACAAGACAAGCCCAGCTTACTGGTCAGAAGGCACAAAGAGCTAATGAATGTGCTAATGGAGGTAAATATGTAAAAACCTGCCCAATTTAAGGTGTTGAAGAAAGTATTTAATAAAAGTATTAGACGATGTAAAGCCTTCCACAAACTTGACTCAGAAGAACTATTATTGTAAAAATGATCATTCAAAAAATCAGTCTATAGATTCTAAGTAACCCCAAATAGAATTCCAGGGCTGCTTTTTTGTAGATATTTTTTAAAAGATTAAAATTTATTTAAAGGTGTTTTATGAAAGATGAAGGCCAGCCAAACAGACCTGAACAAAAAGAATATTTTTTGAAGTATCACATCAGATTTCTAGTCATTCTACATAGATATAACTATAAAGACAGTATGACACAGCATGAAGACAGACACATAAATTAATAAAATAGAAGAGTGGACTCGAATATAATTCCATACAATTTCAGCTGTCTGACTTTAATAAAGGTACTAAAAATATACATTGGAAAAAAGTCAGCATCTTCGGCAAATAGTGTTGTGAAACTCATTTGAATTAAGTTTAATGGAGGGGGATATGATGTGTTTTTTTTTTAAAGCAAAAAAGCCTGTAGCTATATAGCAATCTTATTATTTTTAGGGCAGTTCAAAATGTCATGTCTCCACCCAGGGTCAGAGACATCATCAAATCCCATTCTTTTCACCAGTAATCAGTTCTCAGATTCTTGTTTTTTTTTTTTTTTATTTTATAATCTCCAGCATGAGAAAGGGGTCCACCCTAAATGACCTTACCACTGACTACTTCTAATAGCTAACTATTTCCCTAACAATTTGATACAGACATCAGACACTGCTGATGTCCAGACAAGGTTGTGAACCCCATTTAATGTAAAATCCCCATTACTGAGGAAATAGTATTATAAAATCCTAAAAGAGAATAAGGTAAAATGTGGGAAGAAATAGAACATGTCTACGGATATAAGAATATTGGAGTGATAACTGCTTCCTTTGTAGGTATAGGAATCTATGCACCTCAAGCTCCATCCCCTGGAAAGCTGAGTTCAGTGAGTCACCTGGCTTCTTCCTTTCTGAAATATTTCTGTTTATTTATACCCAATCTATATTTATCTCTTTTCATTGAATTTGTGGAGAAAGAAGACTTTGATGTGCTAATGCCTTTGTCTTTCTCTCCCTCTCTGGCTCTATTTCCCCTTCTTTCACTCATCTTTTCCTATCCTTCCTCCTAAAAATCTAACGCATGGCCTTCAAGTTCCCCATGCGACTGTTTTTAAATTGCTTTATCTATGAGGTTGAAACTAGTATAGTCCTTTATGTGATTCTCCAATCTAAAGGAGTCCTATGTAGATATAGTTACACTTTATGAACCCTAGGTATAATTATCCCATCTGGGTTTTCTTATACTAGGTTTCGTAGGAAATTCTAAGAATCTGCTACTGGTTTAACCCCCAAGGGAAAGCCTGCATTATAAAATTCTGGTACCATCTTGAAATGGAAGAAAAGAATGAACATTGAGTGTGAAGTATACATGCAATGTGCATCTTTCAGGAACCTCATCCCATGCTTATACTGAATCCCAGAAGAACTGAATTATGCAAGAGCCAAAGATGTAATTCCTAATTTGAAATTTAAAGTTGACAAAGTGGTACTCATGTCCAATGACAAGAGAAAATAGATGACTTAGGAACATTGAAAAAAAAAAAAAA
>JADRCH010000010.1:23162378-23218275 GCA_019843965.1 Rhynchomys soricoides
TTTTTTTTTTCAAACTGTCTATAGTGCTTTATATTTCTCTTCTCTACATTTCATTCTCTTCAACTATCACCATTGAATTCCTCCTGTTCCATTATGGCCCCATAAACTCTTATACCACTGCATTCTAGCTCTGCTCCTTTACAAGAGCCTTCCTCACTAATACTGTAACTTCTATGGGTATTTCAAACAAAACCTACTCATATGAAGCTTCAAATTAAATCAAGAGGCTTTCATATGGATACATTTTTTTTAGTTTTCTACATCTCATAACCTCTCTATCTACTTAAAAGGGAATATTTCAATTTGGTGGAAATAACTATAAAACTTTCTAGTATTCTCTGTTCTTTTCATTTTTCTTCTTCAGATTTTACAGTGTTCTCTGAGCCATGGAGGAGATTTTATATGTCTGAAAATGTTAATTGATGTATAACTCAAACACTATGCCACAACTACAATTCACCTATTCTCAATAGCTTAACTACTTATGAATCTTTTCAATAACTACTGTCTACTACGGAAAAGGTTTCCTTCTATGACTATAATAAACATTGTGATTTTACTCAACAACCTTATGATTTATAAGAATGCTTTATTTCTCAGATATGCTACATACTTTCTTTTAAATTCACTAACTGTTTTATGTTCTGTCTTTACAAATGACTTTATAAATTTGTAAGATACTCAGAAGCTAGCATTATTTAATCTTATGGAGGTATACTAACGGTCTGCTTCAGGATCAGTTGATCTTAATATTCAGCAATTAAAATGTTAAGATAGACAAATAAAATAAAAAATATCATTTGTATCTATTATTTTATCAAAGAGTGATACTGCATGCAACAACATGAATGGGAGCTACAAGTCATTTAGTCCTCGATTGTCCTGCCATTCTCCTCAACTGCTCCATTTCCTCATTCTTGGGAAGTACTGCAGACTTTTTGTATACATCTTGATTGCACTGACCATTATTGAAAATAATAAGAAATGATAGCCAATCCCACCAGCCTCTGGAATAGCCACCATTATTATAACAGAGTTTGGGCTAATACCATAGCTTTCTTTCTTACAGGGCTGCTAAAAGGACCCTGTGTATGTCAAACTACCTGTAGTTACAGCAAACTTTCTTAGAGTATAGAAATATACACACCTAACTCATGGGGAAAAAATTGTCTACCTCATGGGCAAATTTTATCATTTTTGCCTGGAGTAATTTTCTTTTCTATCCTTTTCATCTTTTGTTGAACTGTTATTGAGATTAGGCCCTTAAAACAACAGCAGCAGCAATAACAACAACAACAACAACCCAGAAAAACAAAACCATAAAACCTAGAAATTCTATCTTGACTCAAATATATCCATATCTGACCATGAATAATTCTGACAAAACAATTGAGAATGTTTTGTTATTATTCTAATCCCACTTCTATTTATTTGGTAATGTATTAACATAATTTTCAAGCTAATCTAAGTAATTCAGGAGTGTTAGATTCCACCATGAGTCATGATAAAACCATGAAAGCTCTATTACTGTTCTACGGTTTATGGTCATTTACATCTCCTTAACTCTCTTGTGAGCTGTTTTATCAATCTGGGTAACCCAAGAAAACTGATCATCAAATACCTCCAATCACATTACCAATTCCCTCAGCAATGAATATATTTCCTGTATAGTTGTCTACTTTCTAATATCCATGAGATATCAGATGGTAATAAACTATTATATGAATCTCTCTTATGGGATAGTCCATCAGAGAATTATTTCTCCCATAATTCATAATTACTACTTGATTTCAAATACTGAAGGATGGCTGTCTATAGTACTTGACCTCTCTCTCTTTCCTGGGTTATTTTCATAAGACTCTCATCTACTCTCATGTTATTTCATAACTCAAGCTGTGATTGTGTTTTATCATTTTTAATTTTTTTCTTAATCTGTTTGTGATCTTTGTTGTTAATCATGATTTTCTATTCTGCTTTATTTCAAGGCTCTAATTTATATGCTCAAAATGAATTTTTTCTCTTACATATTAACAATAGGATAAGTCTGAAGGGTATCTTCTGTTTACATTTTACTTTTTCTTTTCAGCAACAGAATTACCCCTTAGCTTCCATGTTTTGGATTCCAAAAAGCAGGGCCAGAAGACAGATGAAATTTTTATTTTCTTTCTGTTGTATCCCACCAGGTTTAAGAAATGACAACCCAATAATGTCATGCTATTCTCGATTTTCCCACATTTCACAGGAATGAAGAGGATAGACTTCACATGTCTTTTATAGATAGTAATTTCTTTCTTATGTGCCAATTATTTCTGGGTATTCAAGTGAGTTTCATATTCACATCTTATCGGTCACAGCAAAGTATATGCATCAATATCACAGCTGTCTCTAATATTTCCCAAATGTGTTACTTTTAAAGATTATAATAAATTATGTAGTTCATTGATTATTGTAAAGGACACCTCTGTAAATATGTAACAGATTTAATTCACTATGGGGCATTGTACCTCATTGTTTATAGAGGAAGATAATTGTGTTTCATTTTACTTATCTCGAACAGTAAACAACATTAGAAGCTAGTGTATCATAATCTTGTACAATTAGAAATAACAATAGAAATCTATACATTTTATTAGAAGCTCTATGATGACTCTATAAATAATAAACTAAAATAAATTATTTTATATCAATATTTGTAAGTACAGATATGAATCTAAATACAATTGAGTGCTTCTTAAATATATAATGCCACATCAATATGACTAGATGTTTCACACAATGATGCTGGAATATCAATGACAAATTCATATACCCAATTTATGTTTTGTGGTATATCTTCACAATTCTCTATTCACCAGAATCACACAGGGCAATGGATTTGTTTTGGTTTGTAAAAAGCAATTTGAAAATATACTTAAACTACAGCTAATATACATAATAGTTGATAAATTTATTAAGCATGTAATAAACTATTTGAACCATAAATTTCTCAAAGTAGTAATATCTCTGAAACTCATACCAATCTCAAAAACAATCAATGATTTACATATATGCCATCAAAGTTGATAAGAAAAAGTTAGATAAAAACATGGATTTTCAGTTATTTTCAAATTAAAATTGTTTCACAAAATTAATTTATTTGTTATCTTTCTATGTATGCATCTATCCATATTTTGAAAAATATAGGTATTAAATCAAGTCTTACTTGTGCTAGGCTATGTAATATTACTCCCAGACTTATTTTTAACATAGTATTTTTATTAATTATTTTAGGAATTTCACACAATCACAGTGTGTTCCCCAATCACACTCCTTTCCAAGTCCTCCTGGGTCTTCCCACAACCCTTGTGATCTCAGTCCCAAAAAGAAAATAAATAATAATAATCATCAAGGCTATCATTTGTGTTCTCTATGCACTGACTGGAGCAAGATCAAACTCTCATTGATGAAATATGCAATAAAAAAAATGTTTTTAACAATTCCTAATTGTTCTCCTTCCTCTTCATTTTACATTTTTAATTTTTTGAAGATGTTTTTACTGAGTTGTACAGGCTAGCCTTGATCTCATTCTATAACTTAGGTAGATTGTGAGCACGTCCTACTTCAGCTTTTAAATATTTATTCTAACATCTTCATAAATACATTGGATTGACATAGTGAGGCAGAGCTATGTAAAGAATACACCTTTGACTGTACCTTTCTAAGAAAGCCATTGGTTTTTATATTTTTAAGATAAAAAAAAATTAGGGAACACCTAAAGAGTTACATTTTTAGACTCATTTTCACTTCTTTTTTGAGATACACTCTTTTTATGTTGAAAGTGGTACCATGTAACAAGGGTAGAGACATGCCTGAATTAGCCCTGTAGTGACAGTTCTCTGATCATTTGACAAAACTTGGCCCAGGGAGTTACAATTTAACAAGTGAAGTAGTAAATATAGAATATTCCTTTGAAATATGAAATCACTGTAGAGCAGAATTTGTAAGAAATCTGAAGGAAATTTACATTTCAACACATTGTTCATTTCTATTTCCCACTATGGACTCTCACAGAACAATTGCCCTTTTGAAAGTTCTGTGCTGTAGTAAGAGTCAGTGGCAAAATCCCTGCTGCTAAGCCACATTACCAGAGAATGTTAAAAGGACATTTGTACAGACCAAAGTCACTTTGTTAAATAACACTCTGTAAAATTTTATGCTGTGTGAAAAAATAGATGCTTTAAGTTTAGTAAATCATAGGTCAGCACCTTCATGGATTTTATTTTCTATTTATATAGTTCAGAGGGTTATTTGAGAACATCCTTCATTCTTTCTTAATATAAAGCACAAATAAAATATTCTTGCATTAGATGTTATAAGATAAAGGGAAGAATTGCATATATATGAATAATATGAACATCTTAAAATGTGTACATCAATGTCAAAAGTAGATGACATCATTTAAGTGGTAGAATATCTCTTTTCAAAAAGTAAATATTGTATATCAAGTTATGCAATGAAGATACAATTCATCCCTTATCATATTTTGTATTCTTTCCAATTCTTCACCTGTATTCCTTCTACCTCCTTTCTCTCTCTCTCTCTCTTTCTCTCTCTCTCTCTCTCTCACTCTCTCTCTCTCTCTCACCTACAAGGGACCTGCATCCTTAAAGAACTGTGGTGATGCTTCCTGTCCTAGTAGCCATCAGTGGCCAATAGCCCCTAAATAGAGGCTGACTTGATGATCATATCCCTTCAGCTATTCCAGGATTTTGATTGGCTTGAACTTATACAAGTTGTGGATATTATTTATGGATGTGAATTATCTTTCATTATTTTTTTAAAAAATATTTCCTCGTAAAAATACTTTTGCATTTTCTTTGCACAAAAAAATGTGTAAGTTCATTTAAACACGCAATTACTATTTTCTCTCAAACTGAACAATATAAGTTTGATATTTCTCTCAGTATGAGTAACTTTCAACTTACATTCTTTACTACCTTAAAGTCTCAAATTACACACCTATATAACATGTTATTTGCATTAGAGAAATTACCAGTTTTAAAGGACCAAGAAAATGTTTCTAAGTGCACTATATAAATCTTCCCATTTATAAATCATAGTTTAAAGAATAACAAAGGAAACTACCCTAGTTTTAATGCCCACATAAATGCTTTCTGTCTCTTTAGTCATTTTTTATTTTAATTGAACCTTTTAATGAATGTGGAAATAACTGGACAGTGTCTTAATACTTTATAAAAAATTACTACTTACTTTCAAAGTCTCACTTATTGAGCTGAGAATGTGTCTCTCATCGCTTATACTCAATTATGAAGGAATATGTGATTATCATATATAGGATGAAAGTGTTTACCTATAGAAAGAATTGTGTATTGTTTACACCAGTGAGTTTTTTCATAAATATGTAAATTCTGAAACTAACTTAAATGCTCACAAAATCATTTGTGCATTATAACTTAATTTGCATTCCACCAGAATACATGAAATTTCACATATATAGTCAATATACCTTATTGCCTTTGCAGCATAATTTTTATAATAGGCAGAAAGACCTCATCATTCAATATAGGGGGATAAATTAGAATAAATATTTTTTGTTTACATTTTCATTTTACTTGTAAAATATTTTAAATTGAATTGAGTTGATAAGAGAGGAAATCAACTTGCAAAAACTAATATCAAAGAGAAGTAAAGTGTCATAGATATACATAGAAGGATAGAAGGAAAAGTAGCTGAATTTTTTTGGTTTTTTGTTTGTTTGTTTGTAGTTGTCTAGTCATTTACTGTGTGATTTTATCAAAGGCTCAGAACTTTGGCTTATGTATGTCTGTTTAGAAAATAGTTTCCTTAACAAAGTACAAATGAAATCTCCCTGAATTGATATATTTTACATATAAGGCTATTGAAATAATTTGAGATTGTCTTTATATTTTTTTGTTTGTTTGTTCATTGAGAATTAAACAAGACAAGTGACAGGGCATGAACTGAAGATTATGTTCTCTGCAGCTCTTTCTTCATTTTTAAGTGTTTAAATGGTAGATAATACTTGCTATTTTCGTATTCTTCTCCCCAGCTAATTTATTGCCTCCATTGCTTTTCATCAAAACAACTTTAGTTGTGTGTTAGTGATTGGAAGATTATGTATGAAATTTAATAGAAGATTTTCAGTTTAAAGACTTTTAATAATGTTTTGTTTGTTTATTTTAATACATATCTGTAAAATTAGGTCATTGAGAATTTTGTACAACATGTTTTGATTATATTCACTATCTTTCACAGCACTTCCCCTATTAATGCTCCCCTCTTTTACTATCCACTAAAGGCCATTTTTAACATTTTGTCTGAACCTTTCAAGACCAAATTTGTACTGCCCAAATATTCTTGGATATGTGATATTCTACTAGAGTCTGGATGACTTACCAAGGGCAAACTCTTAAAACTTTCTCCTTCTTCTAGCATCTAACAATTGCCAATATTCTCATGACCCACAGAGGTACTATGTGCCTAACTCCTCTCTCCTTTCTGAATTTTGGCCTGGCTTGCTTGCATGTTGTCACAAGCCCTGTGAGTTCATGTGTGCCAGTCCACTGCTCTGCCAGTCCAGAAGATCATGTCCTTTAATCTTTGTTCTCTACCTCAGGCCCTGACTCTCTTTCTGTCTTCTCTTCCACAATGATCTCTGAGGCTTTGGAAGGAGATTGTGATATATGTCTCTTTTAAGGCTGAGCATTCTGCAGTTTCTTATTCTCTGTACTTGGAAAGTTGTGCACTACTGTGTTTCTTAGGTGAGGTATGATAGATTCATTGTTCTTTGGGTATAGTGATATCACCGGGAGTCAGTTTAATACTAAACATTAAGCACTATAGTCATAGGTTCTTCTTTATGTCCTATAAACTAGTCATAGTTTCTCAGTCTAAATCTGGCACAGGTACAGATTTCATCCTGTAGAAATTCAATCAGAAATTGACCAGTTACTTCCATGAGATTCATGACAATATTGAACAAATATACATAACTTTCTGGGCCAGATATTTTGGAATGACTGACAATTACTTTAACTTCCAATAGCATGTATAGAGATTTCCAGTAGTATGAAAGCAAATTGGTAGAAATAATGCTTGCAGATCTGCACTGGCTTTATTCTGCAATGTTCTATGCTCAAGAATTCCATGTATTCAACCATAGGATCTTACTGTCAAGTTCTGGAGGGTAAGCAATAGTACTGGCAGTAGCCTTTAATGTTTGTATGGAGTTGTCTATGGTACTTCATTGACCAACAACTCCAAAAGAAGTAATGCCACTACTGTATATCAGAAACTAACAAATAGTAACCATTAGTGACTTGAAAAATATAAGGTATATGTAATGTATAAGAATCAATGAAAATCTTATATAATAATATCTCTCTCTCTCTCTCTCTCTCTCTCTCACACACACACACACACACACACACACACACACACATAATAGATATCATTAGAATTATATACAGTTCTTTAATACATGGTAGTAATGAGGAAAGAATATTTGAAAAGAGGAAAAATCACTAGAAACTTTCTCATAAGATACTAGTCCTTGAAGAAGCTTACTAATGGAACTAGCCATGATTATTCTATGCTTGTATCCATATCTAGATTGTTTCAATTATGGTTAAATACAAATTAAGAGAAAAAAAGATGACTTCTTCAAAACAACATTGAAGATTATTACATATATAGTGGTAAAGAGTGCACATACTTTAACATGAAAAGAGGATTTGATTCACATCATAATCAAAAATTTATAATATAAACTCCTAATGATAAAAAATTAATACATGGTTTCTTTCATATATCTAATTATAAAATAGTTTATAGTACTATTTTACTATTCATACCTTATCCTAAATACCAAAAGGTTCTAAATAAAATTCATCACTTTATTTCTGTGAAGTATTTATTAATCACCATGGAATCATTGTAAAATTTGAAATCATCTGTAAAGTGTTGTAGCCTATCTGTTGGTTAAAACATTAAAAATAAACAGAAAAATATATTAGAATATAACATCTTTCCCCATCATCACTTTGGGCAGTTGAAGAAGAAAATTTAATGGTTATTTGACTTTGGATGTTTTAAAGCTTACAAAAACAAATAATAAATAAATAAAAAGACCTAGAACCTTCCACATATTTCACAGTAGCATTAAGTTTCAACAAGTCAGTCTTGCAGTCACTGCTACAGGTCTCAAAGTACTTTTATGACTTGTTTTTGGGACATTATGACATAACATTCAAAAGATTGTTATTGATGTTTCCATTGAGTGTTGAGTCTCTCTCTCTCTCTCTCTTGCTGTGTGTGTGTGTGTGTGTGTGTGTGTGTGTGTGTGTGTGTGCGCATAACTGTATTTAGCAGGTAACATTCTTTTGTGCAATACGTTGTGGTTGCAAGAAATTTATACTTGGTTGAAGCTCTGAATTTAATAAAGGACAATTTTAAATCATGATCACATTTCACTCCAATAATTCTTTTTTAGTGGAACTATTTCAGTTTGATATAATCATACTAGTCTACTTTTGGTTTTTTATGTTTATTTTTTCTCTCTGTTTTGCTATCATAACATGGACATGCCTATGCGAACACTGAGAAATATAATACTTGTGTTTCTTCTTTATTTGACTGGGCATCTTATTTTTAGGTCTTGCAATACGGTCTAGAGTCTACATTATATTAATAATTTTGTATAGTTTGAAAGAGAGTGTATTTTCAGATTTAGCATATAGCTACATTATCATTTGATCTCAAGACTATCATTGGGATTCTGAGTACTATCATGCTTCTCAAATACTAGTTGACTAGATATGGATGGATTTTTCCTGGGGACTTTATTCTCATTAAATGTTTTTTGTTTGTTTGTTTGTTAGCTTGAAATAATAAAAATGGCACATATTTCTAATTGCTTTAAATATATATCCTAGATTCCTTAAACTGAAGAGCAAAAGAGTAATTAAGCAAAATTTATAATAACCCCAATTTAAAAAAAAAAGAAAACTAAAAATTGAAACATGTATCAAGACAGAATGCAAATTAACATTAAATATTTGTGACAAATACTCAGTATCACCCATCATTAAGGAAATCAAAGGCATAATGAAATATTTCCACAAGTTTGCCTGTATGATTCTGTAGTGGTTATCACTAAGCCAAGATACAGATATTACCTAGATACCATTTAGAGATGAATGCAGGAAAGATATGTGGTGAAAAATATGGAAGCCTACAATATGTCAAGGCAGAGAAATGTTGAATTTTCATGTTGTATAAAATAAGACATAGAAATCGAAATAATATATGTCTACTTATGTAAAGCACTGAAATTATCATACAAAGTTTAGTTAATGCATACGTATAATTTCAGTACTCCTGAGGCTGTGGCAGGAGGATCAAGTTTAATGATATCATGGACTACATGGGTCTTTAAAGTACATGGATAATACAAAGGTTTTGTAGAAACTAGCTACTTTCATTATTTCTTAAGAAACACAAAGTGACATATTTTTGCAAAAGACTGGAAATATTAATGTATTATGATATTTGGACATATGAAATGGCCCATGGTACTATTGCCATGGTCAAAAAGCAAACTTTTTTGGTACTTCTCAAATCTTTATTTTGTCTTAATTTCTTCTTATTTAAAATATATAAATGTTCTATTTGTCATAAACATTGTTGTATATACTATCAATCCTTCTCCCAGTTTTGAGACATAAAGTTTGTAACTTCAGGAACTACGTTGTACAGTAGACCCCTAAAAATTATTCACAGAATAACAAAATCTTAAATCTAAACATAAACATCTCACTCTTTCCTCTGTCTCACATCCTTGGAAATCATTATTGTACCTATTGATTTACAAATGTAACCATTGCATGGACATATAAAATGTAATTAAGCAGTATTTGTATTTATGTAAGTATATTCTTGTCACAATGCCTCTGAGGTTCACCTGTGTTGTCAAAAATGGCACAATATCTTTCTTGTAAATGTCTGAATATCATTTCATTATTCATTTTCGTAGAACAAAAGCATCATGTTTTTTAATATTTATTTATCTTTCTCTGAATGAATGTTGTTCCAATGTATTGAATGTTGAGTGCATTCTTACATGGTACATAAAGTTTCAAATATATTCTCAACATATAGATTTCACTTTTCAAACACACTCAAAGAAGTATTTTGACAACACTTATTAGTTGACATTGAATTTGGAAGGATCTATTATGATTCTGATAGTGGTTATATAATTGTACCTTCCTACTAACAAACCATGGAATTTTCTTATATTCATACATATACTCAGACATCCACATATAAACTCACACTTCCACACACATAAAAACATACATGGGAGCTCATGGGCGTGCACATGTGCATATGCATATATATATACACACACATAATCTTGATTTTTTTCCCACTTGGTGTAAGATATTATTACATTATAGTTTAAATATGCATTTCACAGGTAAGTTATGATGATTTTGTCTATTTTTATATGACTATTAGAAATTTTATATGCTTTCCATAGATAAAACAATTGTTGAAAGTAGAAGGTTACATTTATTCTTGCCATTGTGTTTTTACTGGGCTTTAGAAGTTCTTCACATGTTTTCAAATTAACACCTTAACAATTATACGATTTAGAAATAGTTTTTCCTCTCCATAGGTTATCTTTGGGTTCCTATTATATCTTCTCTTCTTTTCCTGTGTATTACACTTATTTATGCAAGTTTGATATATATATATATATATCCTGCCTGAGGTTTTGATATGATGAATCCAAACAATTATTACACAGTCAAATAGCTAGAAACTATTCTAGAAATGCAGCCAATCAATGCATTTATTTCATTAATTTACTTTGAGTTGATTTTGAATATGATATGACCTAGGTCTAGAATTGATCACTTCTATTTTCATTTACATATTTATATCTAGTATTTCATATATTGTTTATTATAATAATATTTTCCCATTGTTTATTCTTTGAATTCTTCTAAGACCATTAAATTTTTCATATTTGAGGGGAATGCCAGGAAAGAGAGGCAGGAGTGGGTAGGCAGGTGGGGAGTATCCTCATAGAAGCAAGGGGAGGGGGAGATGAGAGAGGGTTTCCAGAGGGGAAACAGAGAAAGGGGATAACATTTGAAATGTAAATAAAGAAAATACCCTATAAAAAGAAGAAAAAATTTTTTTTGGCATTTCTATTCTAATTCATTCTTCTAAGTACTTGCAAGAATACTACTGCTGTGAGAATAAAATCTACTGGAAAAAAAATATTTCTACTTACTTATGTGCAAGTAGACTTTTCAGATCTATTGCTGATTGATTTTTCTTTGCTTTGTACTCTATTTTTTATTTTTATTCATCTAATATATAAATGAGGTTTTGCAACAAGTACAGCATATAACCGAACTAAGTTTTAAACTCTTTGGCTTACATATATTTTAAGAGGGAGAATGACATACTCAGTTATCACTTGAAAGCATACCTTTTTAATTAGTCTGAAAGATTTTCATAAGCAACAGAAAACTCAAAATAGAAAAGTTATCAGTTGTGAATCAAAGATCAAAGTATATAAATGTACCTTCTAAACATGGGCTAACAGGAGGGGCCTATGGTTGAGTAGTCACTGATCTCTGGAATATAATATCATTTTGTGGAGATGAGCATAGCAGGAATAAACTTGAAAAGATTCAGTATTCAAATATTGTAATGATCTCACACTCATCAAACAACCTTTGCTTTATTATTTGACTTCTTGCAGTTTCAGACTTTAAAAGAATATGCTAATCATACAGCTTAGTTTTCTGGTCCATTAGAATAATTATAGTTTGCAAGACAAAAAAGAAGTTGATATGAGGCTTTTCTACATCAGTATTCTGAGCTTGCATAAAATAAGAACCCTTGTTAGAAACAGGTCCTCTCTAGTGCTAAATCATAGTGAATGTTAAGAGTAGTATACTGATAGAAAACCTGCATTAATAGTGCTGCATGGCTCTTTAGAAATGGGCAATTTAGCCTTTCTGTATTAATAACTACCTGTGTGGTATCTCATTCTTGAGTATATTATTGAGATATCGAAATCTCTTTAATCTTCTCTTTAATCACTTTTACTAGACTATAATGACTTTTGTAATGATTCCTGAAATATTAATATTTATTAAAATTTTACAATATATGGAGTATGGAACAATGACAAAATAAATTCCATTGTTGCTAACAAGAAACACCCAGAAAATTCATAAAAGTTACAAAATCACAATATAATGTTATAATGTAGGAACCTTGTAACACATAGAAGAGTCCCTAGATTGGGCTAAAAGAATCAGAGATATGTGTGGTTGCTAATAGATTAATATTTAGAAAAGATGATGTATAATTAATATTTGCAGATTAGCAGAGACAGGTGGTTCTCTGTGAGTTTAAGGCCAGCCTGCTCTACTGATCATGTTTCCAGTCAGTCATGGCTACACAGAGACACCAATTTTGAAAAATGACAGAATAAAATGCAATAAACAAACAAACAAACAAACAAATACAAACAAAGCGAAATTTATTAGGAGCCAGACAAGGCAGTGTATGGCTTTAATTTTACCACTCATAAGGCAGAGACAGGCAAATTTCTAAGAAGAAGAGAGAGAATGTTTGTGTGTGTGTGGGGGAGTTTAGATGTGGCTTTGACTTTTGCAATTTTGAGCTTCATCATTGTAGCAGTACTCAACTATCTCTACTCAAATAGATACAGTGGCGATGGTGGCAGCAGTGCTTTTTGCTATCCAACCCAATATTCTGAGTTTCTGAATGAAAGACACAACTGAGGCCTTATATTTTAATCTACCTTAAACAACTCAATGGCTAGGCTACTTCCAGTCCTTCAATGTGGCTAAGACACACCCATCCAATATTCCCGAGTTGTTACTTAATGAATTCCAGACTCATATCTGCAGAAATATCAGTCTGAGTTCCCCAGCACCTTCATGATGGCTATGTTCTCTGTCCGGCACTCTCAGAATATATAGTTTTAACTATATATTATCTGTTTATCTGTTATCTCTGTATGCTTAGAAGGCTCAGTGCTTGATTGAAGTTAGGACTAGATCTGTCTGAAAGTTTGGATGAAGCAAAGTCATTGGGAATCACAAGCTATTCAGGAAGCTGTTCTAGGACCAAGTCTCTGGAAACAATTTCAGGAGGCAGGAAGCTCTTGACATTTCAGTGTCCCAAGTATGATTCTCGTCAGAGCTGCACATTCTGCAATATATGAATCTTACATTCATGTTTTTAGTACTACATAGATATTTATATGGATTTTGCAAGGTACACAGACAGGTCAGTTAAGGATGAACTTTTCTTCTTTTCTGTTGACACCAATACATACTCCTTGTTTGAGCAGGTGAAAGACAACTGTATTTTTTTTCATGAATTTTTGATCTATAACCAATTATAATAAATCTTCATTCGCCTGGTAATGGTGGGGCACACCTTTAATGCCAGCACTCGGGAGGCAGGGGCAGGCAATTTCTGAGTTCGAGGTCAGCCTGGTCTACAGAGTGAGTTCTAGGACAGTCAGGACTATACAAAAAAACCCTGTTTCGAAAAACCGAGAGAGAGAGAGAGAGAGAGAGAGAGAGAGAGAGAGAGAGAGATTCTGTAGCCAACAAGATTTATGGTCTAATTTCAGCTGAAGTTCTGGCTGGAGACATTTTTATGTCTAAGCCAGTTACAAGGCTATTGCCATGTGCAGTCATGCTACCTGTCCTGTTTGACCTTCTCAACTTTTTCTTTTCTATCTATAGCAAAGATCTTCAAGGGGACTTTTACTATCATATCTGATCCACATCACTTTGAAAGTGGTTCAAACCTTTTCTTCTTTTCTGTTGACACCAATACATATCCTTTCTCCCAGAATAGCATGTTCTTAGTCCAGCAACCCCAAATCATCAAATGTATATTTTGATACAAATTAGCAGCCTACCTTTTTTTTTAGGTCTGCTCTATTTTGACCTCTCTCAAACAGTATTTTTAATGCCATAACTACCAAAGTTATAACCATTTGCATTTTGAAAATTAAAACAATTAATCTATCTAAACAATTATTGTTATCCATTGATACAGTGCTCCTTCACCATCTCCTGTCTTTTATTTTCCATGAGTCAAAGGCTTAAGTTTCTACTATCTGTTGAGATAGTCTTCACCTTATCTCACGCACTTATTCCTATTTAACATCAATTAAATTCCTTTCTATTTACTGTGTAAACCTATTCCAAGACTATCAATGTGTCATATGCCACGCTGAACAATCCCAGGATTCTCATGGAGTCCATGTTCAAAAAAATCCAGCTACCTGTGATATCATAGACTTTTCAAATTTTCTTTAAAGCCATCACTGTTAATTTTCCTCTCTATCCTTAAAATCAATTACATTAACTTCCATGCATTCTCTCCTCTATGGAGATTAACATCTCTTTGGGTACATATACTATATCACCTTTCTCATTATATGAGTTAAATCAATATCATTTCCTATGTAACTTTAATTAAATTTCCTTCAGTTTACTGTATAAGCCTATTACCAAGCTAACAATTTGTCATATGCAATGCTATGCAATCGCAGAATTTTTGTGAAGCCAATATTCAAAGAACAGTTCCTTATGAAACATTTACTTCCTGAAATTCCATTATTTCTAATCCCTTCACATGATTTTATGAGGCCAGAAGCCTCTATATTCTGCAGCTCTTTGCCTTCTGAGCAGTTTGCCTCCTTGCACAGCAGGGCATCACACCACCACTGAGCTTGTTCTCTCAGAGACATCTTAGAAACCTTTGAGAAGAACTCAGACTGGCTTCTAAACCCAACTCCCAGAATTGTCTGAGTTGTTTTGAAGAATTGTTACTCCTTTTTGGAGTCTGAATGCTTCAATACTTCCTCTGTACATAACATTTCGAAAGGGTTCAATTTACTCTTAATTTTAAATCTATTGCCCCTCAAAATTATGAGATAATCTTAAGACTTAGAAATAGCTTTGAACTTTGAAATTGTGAACTCCATCAAAATTGTTAAGATTTTAGGAACTCCTACAATTGAAATAAATGTGTGCTGCATTATGATATTGGCTTAACTCTTTGAGGAATAGAGTTGGTATATTATATGAATTCAAGGTAATATGTTTATGCATCTCGAGAAATTTATTTCTAGGATCCACATGGTAGTTCATAACTATGTATACCTCCAACTCAAGAATATTTGACATGCTCTTCTGGCTTTTGCAGACACCAAGGGTGAAGATAGTGCATATACATACATGTATAAAAAGCACTCATAATATACATATAATTACATCACATTGAGAAATGATTAGCTTGTGATGGTTAATCTTTATGATTAATTTCCTGGATTAGAATTTCCTAGGAGATACACATCAGTGTATGTCTTTGAGTAATTTTCTAAAAAGGTTTAACTGAAGGTGGAAGATCCAACCTGAATATGAGGGCAATGCTCCATGGACTTGTACAGTACTGGTAAACAAAGTGGAAGCACATAAAATTCACACCAGTGCTGGGCTTACCATATTATTCTCTATATAAAAGTATACCGACAGAATTGCCGTAGTTGCTACATCTTCTATTAGCAAGGTTGACTATATTCTTATGGATTGTTAAAAAATAAATGTTCTTTCCTTTAAGTTCTTTTTGACAATTATTTGGTGACAGTAATGAGACAAAGGGATATTCATATGAGTCTTATTAGGTAGAAAATATCTTCAACAAAGAGTAGCTTTGTCTATAGGAACAATAAAATATAATGACAAGAAATGCATGTCAAACACCACTTTCTTGTTAAAATTAAGATGAGCGCTTTTGAATTTAATTGCATCCCTGGCTCCATTATTGGGGAAAATAACCTATGGCTAGACAGTCAATACCATATTGAGAACCTACTATGATTACTCTACTAAGCAGTTATAGTATTAAACAAACTCCAAATCACTTACCATTATCACCATCGATTCATGCATTTCTCAACCTTCAACAGAGAAGCTTCTTTTTGTAGTGTATGGTGATTAACTCAGAGACTCACAATTGGTCATGGTGCTGGTCTAACTGGCAGTCAGTATGTAGAAAAAAAGAAAAGAGATCCATATTTCTCATCTTGCACAAAGCTCAAGTCCAAGTGGACCAAGGACCTCAAAATAAACCCAGATACACTGAATCAAATAGAAGAGAAAGTGGGAAAGAGTATTTAACTCATTGGCACAGGGGGGAAAGGGATATTTCTTAATCAGAACTCCAATGGCTCAGACTCTAAGATCAAGAATTGATAAATGTGACTTCACGAACCTGGAAAGCTTCTGTAAGGCAAAGGTCATAATCAATAGAACAAATCAGAAACCTACAGATTGGGGGGGGGGTGGTATCCTCTAATCCCACATCCAATAGAAGGCTAATATCCAAAATATGTAAAGATACCACCTTTTAAAGCAACCTTGCTAGATAATGATTTAAAAATAAGTGTTTTGGGGCACAAAGAGGTATGGTGGGTCATTTCTGCATTCAGTTACTAAGGAATAATTACTGAGTTTGAAATGAGCCTGCACTCTAACATAAAGTCAAATCCTGCTTGGGCTGCAGAATCCTCTCTCATAAGCACAAATAAACCCACTGTGCCTGATCATAACTTACATTTACTTTAAAGCTATTTTATTAGCTGGTTATATTAACACTGACCTATAACTCCAGTATGTGTGCACGTACCAAAACAGACAGGCAAATACACATATATATTATATGTATTTGGAAGTTCATGTTAATTTACAGCTTTTTAACTAATGAATTTATTTTTGTGCACAGTAATTTTACTTCTCATATTGTCTCTAAAGTGATAGTTAAAAGGGAGGTAGAATGAGTTGCCCTATCAATAATGGAATCACATTTTAGGATTTGATAGCAAATGTGAGTAATAATGTGGAACTCATTATGCTCTACAAGTTGATGGGACACCTGATCATTAAATGGCTTGGTTAATTCTCATTTCCTTATCTGACTTATAATTCCTTAGTTTTGAAAAGCTAATTCATTTTTCTCCTATCTCATGTATTCCTCTAGGTGATCGTTAAGCTCCTTCAATTCCATTAGACATATTTTGATTAATAACCAGTTCAAAATGACACTGTCACTTCCTATATACACAGAGGCTTCCTAAACTTTAGAGGTAAATGCTCTATACTCTCATCCTATCATTCAAAAAAAAAAAAGCCATTGAAAGCAGTTTTGAAATTCTGAAGTGTTTTCTTCAGAATAATCATGTAGACAGCATTCTCCTGAAAGTGTTAAATTACAATATCATTTTTTAACACATGTCCAGGCAATTATGTAAAGTAAAATCAACTTTAATGTGAGCCTTTTACTACATACACATAACAAATATTATCCAATTACTATTCAACATGAATTTAAAATTTATTTGTTTTACAACATTCATTTTCTTGTTTAGTATTTATGGTTTAAAGTACAGACTTAATTCTACCTTCTAAAACAATGAAAAGTTCTGTCTTCTAAGTGTTCAAATAGAAATGAGTTAATAGGGAAACTGTTTCAAGCAGGATGACTTTTTACAAAAGTAACATTTTCTATTCTGCTAAAGTTCAACTGACTTTGACTTCCCTGAACTGGCTGCTGTGAAATTGCCCTCGGAGCTTTATTGGAACTGCTGCCCTCTTAGTAATGAAATGTTGTGTTGTGAAAGTCATGCTCAGAGTGTTGATTCTGCTTCTAAGTGACATTGTTGGAGCATAACACATATTTAGTTACCTACCTGACAAGTTGTCTATTTAACACAGGAAAAAATGATCTGACTATGATTGATGACCCAGCTGCTCCTTCTCAGTGATGGGGAAAATAAGCTGAGTCAAAACAGATCTGGCTGCACAAGGACGAGTCTGTCTGCCATGGATTCCCTCATTTCTCTTCATTTAGAGAAGGCTTTCCTTTGAGCATGTATTCCCACAGTCTCCAATCTACCAACCACTGTGATTATTGCTTTCTTCTTTTCACTTTGAAATTACTTTAGAAGCATTATTCTGCCATGGTCTACATTAGAGCAAAGCTTTTCATACATTTTTAGCTACATGCTGTCTGGGTCAAGGACAACAATACTGAAAACTAGAGTCCTTGCTAAGGACTACAAACTGAATCATTTACTTCTGGATACAAGTTTCGTTTGATCTCTTGACTTGAACTCTTTTGTATGTTTGCTTGTTGTTTTCTTTATTTATGTACCAATAAACGTTCTTCATATATAGTTATATAATTATAACCATTGTGAGGTACCGTAAGATTATAATTCCAAAGGGATATTAAACTTTGTTGCCATTTTGGTAACTGTGTTGTGATGTTCAAAAATGTTTTACAAATGTTTAGTTGAGTGAATGAGAAAATATTTAAGTGACAAGTTTGAAAGTAAAAAATATCTACCAAAAGGAGAAATGGTTAAGAAACATCAGTGTGGTCACATTAGGCTAGTTCAGATAGGAATTAGGAAAAGATAATTCAGGGCATGAACTACTAAACATGAAATTATTTAAGCAGTGTTAGAGTGTGCTGATGTGGTAAATGTAACAGAAAAGTTTGACAAACCTAAAGATGCATGAAAAAGTAATGTATCACTTGACTATTTTCTGAACTAAAACCTAAAATTTTGGATGTAAATAATAGTAATGCTATGAATAAAAGGAATTGAAATAGAAGCATTCTTTATGGGTTGGTATTGTTGCTTCTAGAAGTCATAGGTTTTTAAATAAATACACCAGTACCAGATTTGGAATGCTTCTGTATGAGTTGTAAGAAGCCCCTAAAGAAGCCCAGATTTTGATATTTCACCTGGTTTACCACCAAAACATAATAGTAAAACACTATGCTTAATGACACTACACACTTGGTTGTAAGATATAGAAAATTTCAGTTGTAACTGAGCTAGAATTTTTCCTTACTAACTAGTATTTACAGTACATGAAAACGCTATAAAATTGCTAGATGAGAAAACTCATGAACTTTATTAACCATCAAGCCAATACACTATAATAGTTACCTGTCAGGAAAACATGCCTAATAGAATAGTGAAACAGATACATTGTTGCTAACTAATTATTTATTATTAGGCGTCTGCTCTGCTGAAGGAAATATGAATCTGCTATAATGAAAGCCTGTGCCTAGCTAGGTCTTTAGACTACAAGGAAAATAACAACAGTTGTTTCAGTAATGAACCCATCATTTTTGAATATTTACTTTTATACTCCTGGACAAGTGGCATTCTCAGCCTGTGGAGCTAAGAAATTCCTTTGCACAGGGGGTGTTGGTTAATTTACAGAATCATATTTGTCAAAGTGAGGAGAAAAAACAACTATTCTATGTTCAGCAAAACTTGGGACATCTGGAATTATGGAAAAAACTAAAATGTAGTGACTTCATTTACCCAAACAGAAAACTGAGGGAATGTGCACACAAGAGTATTGAAAAAGCCACATCTCACATCATGCCACTAGACCAAATTCACTGGTGCAGCTCACTCTTTGTGAGATTTTAAAGACAATTTGACAAATTTGTGTAACTACTATGTATGCTATCAAGAGCTTAAGAAAAATTGATTTTCATAGACTTTGAGCTGAGAACTGTTTTCTACATGTTTTTTTTCCCTTATCTTTATTTTCTCTTAACTAGGATCCATATTAAAAAAGATCCCTTCACAAATCATCAGGAAGAAAATCATCACTGAAATGCCAAATTATATCTCCATAGCACAGACTTCCATTCCCATAGGAGTTGCTGAAGAACGTAGATTCAGTTGGGGAAAAGGGCATTCTTCCCATTGAATGCCATCCAACCTTTGCTATCATCTAACACTGGAAAAACAATCAATAAGTATGAGAACTTCAAAAAAGAATGTATTTCAAACATGATAACTTGGAAAGGATATATAAAGCAAAACCTGTGGTATTGAACTATTTCTAACATAAACTACTTTAAAGTTGTATTTTTATAAGTTTACAAAGTCCAGTGCAAAAGCAGTTGAAATGAATGTCCATCTACTTTCTACCCAGACACATAGAGAACTTTCCCTAGCATTACCACCACACATTACCCAGATGCCTCTGTTCTAAATAGTATAGGTCTATCACTGTAAACTACCAGTAGAAGCCCACAGTTCATACTGCTATTAATCTTTGGTATACATTCTAAGAGTCTGCAGAAATGTAATGTGTATACATGTATACATGTATACATGTATACATACATATATACATATATATATATATGTGTGTGTGTGTGTGTGTGTGTGCGCGCGCGCATATATATGCACATTCACCATTATAACTTTATACAGAATAATTTTATTGCCATATAAATTTCAGAAGCAACATGGGAAATACATCAGCAAGATACAATCTCATTGGAAAAAAAACCCATGTTTTATTTTTATTTGGAAGAATGTAGACTATACTAGCTTTGCCACAGTTCACCATTATACATGCAGAGCTTATTTGTAATAACAGTGGATAATGTAAAAAAAATACCTGTAATATGTGATTACTCCAAAGAAATATATTTTTGCCCAATTGGAAATGAGCAAATCAAAGCATAATTATATGCACATTACATGATCATCTGTGTAAATAAAAGTTTCTACCCTAAACTAGTAGAAATAATTAAAAGAATTCAACAAATCATAAGATAAAACACAATGAAACAAAATAAGTAAAACTGCCATAAGCCAATTACAATTATTTCAAACATAACAGTGAAATCCAATCGTTTTAAAATAGGTACAATTCCATTTAGAAACAGAAAATTAAAGAGCACATTTAATAAAAAGATGAAAGATCACTGCAATTTAAATGATAAAACATTGAAGAAATTGAAGATTATATGAATATGGAAAGATACTTCATGTTTCTAAATTATAACCATCATTACTACAAAAATATCAGTATTATACTAGATGATGTATGGATTCATTTGTAGCATTTAAAACTGCATGTTATTAAAGTATTAGAAATAATGACTTCAATAAAATATAAAGGAAAGTTGGTCATAGTAAGTTTAATAGGAAACAAAAAATAGTGCTTAAAACAACAAAACAAACAAAGTAAGTTAAATATACCACAAAATATAAAGTAATAATGTAATTTGGAGACTTCTTCCATCACTCAAACAAACTTTAGAAAATTATCTTC
Organism: Rhynchomys soricoides; assembly: GCA_019843965.1. Lineage (NCBI taxonomy): Eukaryota > Metazoa > Chordata > Mammalia > Rodentia > Muridae > Rhynchomys > Rhynchomys soricoides. Next base: position 23,183,645 of record JADRCH010000010.1, read on the forward strand.
CTGTCCTTGCATCACAAAATATCCCAGAGCCTAATGCTCAAATGTTGTTCTCTAGATGTATCAGTTATGATCTTCATAATAGTTTCCATCTGTTAAAAAATATATTTCTTTGCTGAGGGGTGTGATCTGTACATGTTGGTGGGTATAAAGTTAAGTATTTAGAAAATAGTTTTTAATTATATTGATTCTAAGAAAATGTCAGGGTAGGTTTTCCTTTAGGAACTAACCATAAGAAGTTGTCTGTACCAAAAGTGAATTTCCTTCTTCTGAAGAGGACAAGAATCCAAGTTCACAGCTGTTGGTTGCTTCCAAGATAAAATTCCTGCTATTAAAACATTAGAGATATCTTGCTGAGTTGGATGGTCATCATCAACCTTTAAAGGCTTTACTATTGTCTGGAACTATTGATTAATTTTCTCCATTAACAGCATTACATCACCTTCAGATACTTGAGAGTAAGAACATGAGGAGAAGGCTTAAAATGTTACACCTCCATTCTTCAAAGTCCAATACCTAAAAGGTGTATAGTCTTCAGTAAAAGGGCTTATCCTCATTTTCTGGAAAGCAAACAAGTACAAAAATACTAGCCTATATTGTTTGGGAGGTGTGGGTTGGGACCAACTAGAAAAACAACTCTAAGGCAATAGGTTTCTGATAGCCTATAACACATTATTTTATTCTATTGAAAATAGACCCTGAATATATTCTGAGTCCAGTGTTCATCTTACTACTATTTCCAGTTACTCCCTACCTTCCATTTCATCTGGATCCACGTTTTCTGTCTTTTCTTAGAATGCAAGCTGGTATCTAAGGAATAATTATATACCAAAACATGACAAATTTTTCTTTTAAAATAAGAATATAACAAAACAACCAAACAATAAGGAACCAAAATAAAGAAGTCCAAGAAACAAATATAAATGCAGAGACACACATGTCACAAACACCCATAAGTTCACTAATCCTGGAACCATAATATATACATAAAGGACCTATAAGTTAAAGAAGAAAATGCCCTGTCTTAACGTTATTAGATGACAAGGAAAGAAAAAAACAGGAAACAAAAAAACCAACAATAACAAAAAACAACTATCAAAAACAATCACAAAAATCAAATCTATAAAGTGCAAAGATTCCATTATTAAGTTTATTTGAGTTTGCCAATTTACTGCTTGGCCTGAGGCATACCCTGAAAAGTAGATTGTTTCTCTAGTGATATTCTATGTGAGAAAACTAATTTCTCATTTACAAGTAGAGATAAATTGGAGTTAGCATTTGTGTTAGAGATAGTCTATGTGTTTACTTCTCTTTTTAGCTCTAGAACTCCATCTGTAACAGACTTATGCAGATTTGATACATTCTGCCATAGTCTGAGTTATATGTGTGCCAGACAGGTTGTGTCTAGAAAGAAATAGCATAAGTTGTTTAAGTGTTCCCTTAAACTAAGGCTAAGAACTTGATTAGATATAAACAATTTCAAGGATATGCGTTTCATTTGGTGAAGAGAAATGTACATTTAGGGCTCTGCATCCCTCAAATTTGGCAATTTTATTTAGATAACCCTCATGTATGTGTCTGTCTGTGTGTGTGTGTGTGTGTGAATATATATATACTTTCCATATGACAAATGACCCTTAGTTTTTAGTTTTAGCTGTTCCCTTTGTCATTCTTCCTTTGACTTCCTCTTCTGTGCTCTCCCTGATTGAACCTACTATTCCAGTTCTCCCACCTCAAACCCATCGGTAAATATGTATTAGATTTTCCTTTCCTAGGGAAATTCATCTACACCCGCTAGTTCCTTACTCTATATAACCTCTATGATTATATTCACTGTAGCTCTCCTATCAGTCACTTAACATCTCATATCTACATACGAGCAAAAACATGGCATATTTGTGTATCTGGATCAGTTACCTGATTCAGGATGATTTTTATTTCTGGTCATATTATTTACCTGTAAATATTTACCTATAATTCATGATTTCATTTTGTTAATGTCAGAGTAATATTCCATAGTGCATGAATGCTATATTTTCGCATCCATTCATCTGTTGAAGGACATGTAGATTGTTTCCTAGCCCTGGTTATTATAAGAAGAAATGAATATAGTTGAAAACATGTTTCTGTAGTAGGGTGAAGTGTCATTTGGCTATATACCCAAGAGTAACATAGCTAGATCTTGAGGAATACCAATCCTATCTTTCTGAGGAACAGCAACAACGATTTACATACTGAGTGCAAATTTGTACTTATACCAGAAATGGGTAAGTGTTCCCCTCACTCCATATCTGTAGCAGAATTTTGTTTTATTGACCATAGACATACTGATTTTTGTAAGATGAAAACATAAAGTCCTTTTGATTTCCATTTTCATCATGACTAAAGATAATAAAGATATCTTTAGGTGCCTCTCAGCCATTTTAGTTTCCTCTTTTGAGAATTATTTGTTTAGAACAGTGCCCCCATTTTCTAATTGGGTTATTTGTACTCATGTTGTCCAATAGTTTAAAAACATTTCTTTATATTTTTTGGATAATATAGGATGTGGAGCTAGTCAAAAACTCTTTTCCTGTGCTGCAAACTGCTGCTTTGTCCAAATCTTGTGTTATGTGAAGTAGAGTGGCCTATCAGTTTTATAAGGTACCACTTATTAATTGTTGTTCTTAGTGTTTGAGTTTACTTTACACTCTTCTATTCAGAAAGTTAATCCATGTGACAATGACTTCAATATTCACTACTTCATATTCAGCATAGCCATGTTATCAGCCATGTTATCCACTTTTAGTTGAGTTTTATGTAGGATGATATGCATCATTATATTCGTATTCTTCTTCTAGAAGCAAATATCCACTTTGACCAGCACCGCTTGTTCAAGATGCTGTCTTCTTATAAAGTGTGTATTTTGGCTTCTTTATCCCAAAACAGGTATGTAAATTTATATCTGGGTCTTCAGTTTGAAAACTCTGATCAACCTGTCTGTTTTGGCAACCCTACTATGTTGTATATCTTACTATAGCTCAGTAGTAAAATTTTTGATTGAGGATTGGTAATACCCCCATCAGTTTTTTTTTGTTTGTTTGTTTGTTTGTTTTTATCATCAGGAGTGTTTTAGCTAGGCTGAGATTGTGTGTGTGTGTGTTTCCATATGAAGTTGAAAATTGTTTTTTCAAGTTCTGTAAAATATTGTGATGAAATTTTGATGGGGACTGCGTTGAGTCTCTGGAATACTTTTGGTAGAAGGACAATTTTTACTATTTTAATCCCACCAACCCATGAGCATGGGAAACATTTCCATCTTTGACATCCTCTTAATTTTTTTCATTAAAGTATTAAGGTTTTAAATCACACAAGTTTTTACTTGCATTGTTACATAGTTTTATTTTATTTTTGAAGTCATTGTGAAAGATGATGCTTTTCTGATTTCTTTTGTAGTCTGTTCATCATTTGTATACAAGAATGCTACTGAATTTGTGTGCTAATTTTCTGTTGTGCTACCTTGCTGAAAGTGCTTATCATATGTAGGAGTTTCCTGGTAGAACTTTTAGAATCATTTATGTAAGTATACATAATACATATCTTATGCTCTGTAAATAATGTTGTTCTGACTTTCTTCTTTCTAATTTGTGTCTTCTTGACTTTTATTAGGGGTCTTATTCTTCCAGGTAAGACTTCTAGTATGATTTGGAATACATATGGAGAGAGTAGAGAACCTTGACTACTTCCAGATTTTAGTGGAAATGTTTCCTTTCTTCTTCCATTTACATTAATGGCTATGAGCTTGCTGTAAATTGTCATTATAAGTTGAGGTACATTCTTTATATCCATAATCCTTCTAGAACTTTTATCATGAATTTGGATTATGTGGTATCATGTTTTGGATATTGACAAATAACTTTTCAAAAACTTTGGAAACTATAATGTGGTTTTGCCTTTCATTTTCTTTATATGTTGTAGGAATTATGTTGATTTACTTATGTTGAATCTTCACTAAATTTCTGCCTGAAGTTTATTTGATCATGTAGAATGATATTTCTGAAGAATTCTTGGATATGTTTTAGAAATATGTTACTGAGAATTCTAGCATCTATGTTCATAAGGAAATATAGTCTTCAATTTTCTTTAATTTTTGTGTATTTATGTGACTTAAATATCAGGGAAAATGTAGCCTTATAAGATTAATTGAGCAATTTTCCTTCCATTCTTATTTTGTGGAAAGTTTTGAGAAGTAGTGACATTAACTGTTATTTGGAATTTTGGTGGAATTCTGCTCTAAAACCTTTTGGCCCTGCACATTTTGTTGTTAGCAGATTTATAATGACTGTGTATATTTAACTAGTGGTTATAAGTGTAAATTGCTTAAAAGATCTTGAGTTAATTTTAATAGGAAGCATATATAAGGATAATTATTAGTTCCATTTAAATTTTCTAATTTGGTGGAATGCATGTTTTTAAAGTATTTTCTTAAGGTTCTTCAGATTTCCTTGGTGCCCTGTTATATTCCTCCTCATTCCCTTTCTAAATTTATTAATTTAATATTCTTTGTCTGACTTTTAGTTAATTTGGACAAGGTTTGTCAATATTAGTTCTCAAAGAACCAACTTTGTCCCATTGATTATTAGTATTTTTTTCTATCTTATATATTTTTATGTTGAGTTATATTATTTCTTGGGAGTGATATCCTCTTAATTACAGAGCTTTTAAATGTGCTGTTAAGTTATTAGTATGGTATCCCTCTACTTTTTTATGTAAGTACCATGTACTAAAAATCGCCCTCTTAGAAATGTCTTTACTGTGTCTCAGAAGTTTGAGGATGTTCTCTATTCATTTTCACTGAACTTAGTTTTTATGCTGGAGTCTAGACATTTGAATTTGGAAAGTAGGTAATTCTAGGCGCTGATACCTAGTATAGTTGATGGATATTTATCCCTTGCTTTCTGTTGTTATTTCTCAATCTTAAGATAACATGGTTGTTGTATATTGCCTAGAAAGGTATTCTTCTGGGATACTAATAGTATCTCAAGCAGTTCCAGCTAAAATGTGTTTCTATGTATTGGGAACTATAGGAATTTCCAGGATGGCATGGGAACTGACGAGGTCTACAAGAAGGAAAAAAGAAGAGTATTCCATCATGATCTGTCCAGTTCTCTGGGAATGATGGTGGAGACTGAGAAGAGGCTACCATTGGTGGCCTGGAATTGCAGAGCTTGAAATGAAGCTGAGGGATTTGATAGGAGGAAGGGATAGACAGTAAAGATCTGTAATTAAATTACCTGGTTTGCTGGATGGAGTGGACTGAGGGTTCCCAGCTAATGCCTGGTGGAGCTGGGGAATGGGATAAAGCAATAAATGGAAAAATGGACATTTGGAGTATAAAGTCTGTTTGATACACTGGAGAAGGAATAGAGGTTGGAAGGAACCTGTAGCAGGTCATCTGCTATAAAGCTGAGGATAAGATAGGAACTTCATTTATAAGCATCTGTGGGAGTGGTGAAAATCTATAGTTACCTACCTTTTCCCTAGCCAGAGTTCTCTGTGGGTCCCCAGGGAGTGCCTGATGGAGTTTTGGACTGATCTTAAGAAATGAGTTATTTTGAGAGAGCTAGTTAGGAGGAAAGATATGTATGATCAACTGGAGATGGTGTTTTAGAGGGCAGAGAGGTCTTAGCAGGTACTTTGCTGTGTATCTATGAATGAGACTGAGTCATTGAATCCAGAGAAGAGAAGTGATAGGTGAAGATTTGCAGTTAGTCAAAGTGTTTTACTGACCAGGATGCTCTGTAGAATTCTTGTACCTTGGTAGGCATCTCCTTTCCTTGGTGGAGGCAATATTCTTCTACAATTATGGTGAACATATTTGCTGTAAATTTAACCTCCTTTTCTTGTCCTTTTTCAATTCCTAATATTCATAGATTTGGTCATTTCATAGTATCACAGATTTCCTGGATGATTTGTGCCAGAAATTTTTGGATTTTGTTTCTTTGTTAGTTTTAGTTTTGCTGTTTTGTTGGTTGGTTGGTTGTTTTTGTTGTTGTTTTGATATTTTTGTTTGTTGTTTTGATTTTACATTTTCTCTTAAGAAGTTATCTATTTCTTCTACCATATCCTCAATGTTTGAGACTCTCTTGTCTTTCGTCACTGTTGGTAAACTTTCCCTCTCATTCTTGTTCAATGTCCTGAATTTTTCAGCTCCAGATTTCCCTTAGTTTGGGTTGGCTTTATTGATTCTACTTCAAATTGCACATTTTAAACTGTTTTCTTCATCTCATTCTACTGTATGGTTGTGCTTTCATAGAATCTCATTTTTTTATATACTTTTACTATGAAGTACATATTTTTATTGGATATTTTCCTTATTTACATTTCAAATGTTGTCCCTTTCCCATTCCCCCCAGAGACTCCCAATCACACCCCCTACCCTTGCTTCTATGAGAGTTTTCAAGGTGTGAATGCTTCAGTAATTCTTAGAAGGGGGAACAAAATACTCAAGAGAGAAAATATGGAGACAATGTGTAGAACAGAGATTAAAGGAAAGGCCATTCAGAGATTGCCCTACCTGGTGATCCATCCCATATACAGTCACCAAGCCCACATACTATTACTGATGCCAAGAAGTGCCTACTGACAGGAGACTGATATGCTCTTTCCGAGAGGCTTTGCCAGAGCCTGACAAATACAGAGGTGGATGCTTGCAGCTAGCCATGGGACTGAGCAAGGGATCCCCAATGGAGGAGTTACAGAAAGGTCAGAAGAAGTTGAAGGGGTTTGCAACCCATAGGAAGAACAGTAATATCAACCAACCAAACACACCAGGCCTCCAAAGGAACTAGACCATCAACCAAAGAGTACACATAGAACGACCTATGGCTCCAGTCACATATGTAGCAGAGGATATCCTTGCCAGGCATCAGTGGGAGGGGAGGCCCTTGGTCCTGTGAAGCCTTGATTGATTCCCCAGTGTAGGGGAATGTCAGGGTGGGGAGGTGGGAGTGGGTGGTTGGGTAAGGGAATAACCTCATAGAAGCAGGAAGAAGGAGAATGGGATGGGGGTTTCCAGAGGGGAGAAGTGGGAAAAGGGATAATATTTGAAATGTAAATAAATAAAATATCCAATAAAGAAAATAATTACTATGAAAATAAGAGGTCATGAATTTGAAAGAAAGTAGTGGAAATATTGGAGACATTAGGGAGAAGACAGGAAAAAGTGAGATTATGTGGATACAGTATTCATAAAACTTAAAAATAAATATTTAAATAAAAATTATAAAATAGTAATATAAGGATTACTGTTATAAGACACAAAAATAATATATAGATATATAAATATATTTGTTATTAATAGTTATGTGGAGAAAATCTTTTTTTAAAATTTGGTGTCTTGTAAACAAAATTGCCAGGTATATTTCATGAAATGGTCCATTGGAATTATGATGTTAGTCACTAACAATTTCAATGTAAATGTGTTAAGAATCACAGCAGGCTTTGAAGCCATTGAGTTTTAAACTCAGGTTAGCCCAGCAGGACATTTTGGAACCTAAAAAGAGATTAGAGCAATTATGTGTGCCAACTACATAAATATCAACAGTAATATTTAGAACAAGAATGGATCATGAAAATGTTTCCAGTTCAATATTTTTCTCTGATAGCAAATAATCAGTATGAGGTTTTTGCACAATAAAGTAAACAGAAAATATATTGACAAGTAAAACAAATAGCATACTTAAGGAAGAAGTTTCAGAATAATACAATCTCATTGGTTACTAAATATATTGGTAATTCCCATAAGATTTTCTAAATATTTTATTTCCTTCCTATGTCACCTGTTTGGTAGCACTTTCTTCTGTGTCCTTAACAATGGCACTTAATGATGAGAGTTTCTGTTGAGTGATTTGTTATTCCTATAAGCACTTTTTGAAGCTTAAAACCTTCATTGGTGTTACTGTACTATTATGTCCAGTAAAGAATATTTAAACTGAGTATAACATGTAAATAAATCCATTGTGAGGTTTCTTATAGAAGAGGCTACATTTTATAGTCCCAAAACCAATGATAATAGTTAACGAGCACATTAATTCATTATTTAGTTAATACTCAATAAAAAGAGCTACATCATAATAAATGTTTAGATTGTAGAGGTATTATTTCAACCCCCTGAAATATATCTAGAATAGAGCTATCTGAACAGTACGCTCTTATGCAACTGTATAATCAAAAAAAATGGGTAATGAAGGTAATTGCATTTATAGATAAAATAGTTTCACCTGTTACAATGTATACTGTCACTCATCTGTGACTAATGAATACATTGGTCAATTGATCCATTGATATATCAGTCCATCATCTATCATCATATGATATGAATAATAAATGCAGCTATATTTATAAATAAAGGAGATGAACCCCTTAAATTTTTTCCTCTGTTGCATTCATTTATTTTTTTTTATTTTCATATTTTATTTACATTTCAAATGCTTCCCCCTTTCCAGATCTCCCCTTTGGAACCTCCCCATTCTCTCCGCCCTCCCCCTGACTCTATGGGGATATTCTCCAACCACCTCCCCACCCCACCCCCCACCCACTCTCGTCTTCCCTCCTTGACATTCTCCTATACTGGGGGATATAACACCCTCAGGCCCAAGGGCCTCTCCTCCCCCTGACGGGTAACAAGACCCTCCTCTGCAGTCTTTGTGGCCAGCACTATGGGTCCCTCCATGTGTATTCCTTAGTTGGTGGATCAGTCTCCAGAAATATGGGGGGGTCAGACCAGTTGCCAGTGTTGCACCTCCCTGGGGCTGCACACTCCCTCAGCTCCTTCAGTCCTTTCTCCAAGCCCTCCATCTGGGACCTCATACTCAGTACTACTGTTCCTGCAAAGTGACTCTTGGGTATTTCAAACTTTTAGGCTAATAACCACTTAACAGTGAGTACATACCATGTTCATTCTTTTGTGACTGCGTTACCTGGCTCAGAATGATGTTTTCAAGATCCATCCATTTGTCTACGAATTTCATGAAGTCATTGTTTTTAATAGCTGAGTAGTATTCCATTGTGTAAATGTACCACATTTTCTGTATCCATTCCTCTGTGGAGGGACATCTGGGTTGTTTCCAGCTTCTGGCTATTATAAATATGACTGCTATGAACATAGTGGAACATGTGTTTTTATTACATGTTGGAGCTTCTTCTGGGTATATGCCCAGGAGTGGAATAGGTGGGTCCTCAGGTAGTATTATTTTCTGAGGGTCCTCCAAACTGATTTCCAGAGAGGTTGTATCAATTTGCATTCCCACCAGCAATGGAGGAGTGTTCCTTTTTCTCCACATCCTCTCCAACATCTGCTGTCACCTGAGTTTTTGATCTTAGCCATTCTGACTAGTGTGAGGTGGAATCTCGAGGTTGTTTTGATTTGCATTTCCTTGATGACTAAGTATGGTGAACATCTCTTTAGGTGCTTCTCAGCCATTCGAGTTTCCTCAGTTGAGAATTCTCTGTTTAGCTCACTTCCCCATTTTTTGATAGGGTTATTTGTATCTCTGGAGTCTAGATTCTTGAGTTCTTTGTATCAGAATCCCAACTCAATTCTTTGTAGACCTAGAAAGAGCAATTCTCAAACTCATATGGAATAACAAAAAACCCAGGATAGCAAAAACTATCCTCAACAATAAAAGGTCTTCTGGGGGAATCAGCCTCCCTGACTTAAAGCTATACTACAGAGCAGTAATGATAAAAACTGCATGGTATCAGTACAGTGACAGGCAGGTTGATCAATGGAATAGAATCAAAGACCCAGAAATGAATCCACAAACATATGGTCACTTGATCTTCGACAAAGGAGCTAAAACTATACAGTGGAAAAAAGACAGCATCTTCAACAAATGGTGCTGGATCAACTGGCGGTACATGTAGAAGATTGCGAATTGATCCATTCCTATCTCCCTGCACAAAGCTCAAGTCCAAGTGGATCATGGACCTTCACATAAAACCTGATACACTGAATCTAATAGAAGAGAAAGTAGGGAAGAGTCTCGAACACTTGGGCACAGGGGAAATGTTCTTGAACAGAACACCAATGGCTTGTCCTCTAAGGTCAAGAATTGACAGATGGGACCTCATAAAATTACAAAGCTTCTGTAAGGCAAAGGACACTGTAATTAGGGCAAAATGGCAACCTACAGATTAGGAAAAGATCTTTACCAATCCTACATCTGATAGAGGGTTAATATCCAATGTATACAAAGAACCCCTTAAATTTGTTCTACAAGATATCTTTCTATTAAATCCTAGTATGCTATATTAGGGTTGTTGCAAAGTTAATATAACCTATTTATTATCATATAAATCTTAGAATTTCCTCTTTCAATGGGAACAAATTAAGAACTACACAAAAGGTCTACTTCCATATAGAGTATATTATATTTGCAGCACAACTGGCATGTGTGGGGGGGCTTTCAATAAATATAAATCATTTGTTATAGACTATTGACTGGATTGGTTCTATTTGGGAAAGCAGCTTATGTATATAAAGGAGCCAACCCTTACAGACTAGGCTGTATTTTAAACAAAATGAATCACAGATTTTATTGTTTTTTTGGGTGGGGGTGATAAAAAGGATAGCTCTTATCTTATTTGAAGGTTTCTAGATACTGAAAAGCGAGAAGGGAAGAGGAAAAAGAATCACAGGTGGGCAAACTACTCAGCAGCCATAAGCAATAGATTCAAAATTTCATCTGCCCTTGGTTTCTCCATTGTGGCTTCCATATATCTCACAAAGACACTGTTGTAGTAGTTTCTGAGGATTAGGAAGGCTGAATGGACTATGTTTCCTTCAGCATCTCCATGCCACCGAGATTCCTCAGATCCTCCTTTATAATGAAGAGTCTTTCAGGGGAATTACATTCTTTATATATTGTAACCTATAATACTTGGGGTAAGGTAAATTCAAAGATATGCCCTAAACATAATTTTGTTATCCTGGCATAGTATAATTGACTTCTTTCAGTGAACCTAATTACTTCCTATCATATTCTCTAAAAGAAGAAGAAGAAGAAGAAGAAGAAGAGGAGGAGGGGGAGGAGGAGGAGGAAGAGGAGGAGGAGGAGGAAGGAGGAGGAGAAGAAGAAGGAGGAGGAAGGAGGAGGAGAAGAAGAAGGAGAGGAAGAAAGAAGAGGGGGAGGAGGAAGGAGGAGAGGAGGAGTAGAAAGAGAGAGAGAGAGAGAGAGAGAGAGAGAGAGAGAAGAAGAAAGAAAAAATGTAGTTGAGATTGTGTTGATTAACTACACTGATATATAAAGTGTGGTATTTTGAATGAGAATGGTCCAATATTCTCATGAGTCTGAATACTTGATCCCTAGTTGACAGATCTTTTTGGGGAACAGATTAAGAGTTATGGTATTGTTGGAGAATATGAGTTATGAGTCACAGGTTGGACTTTGAGATTTAAAATGCTTCAATATATAATATATGAGATTTATCAGAATGGATTCCCACGTGTGTTCAAATTAGGCCAACAATGGTTGTTTACTGATAGAAAGTCCAAAATGCAGTAGATTTTTCAATCCACTGTGCTGTATGTCTTAGTAGTTTTCAATATATGCTGGAATCCCAAAAGGAGGGCTCTATTACAAGTTAGGTGATGAGCTTACCAGTGAGAGCAAAGGGAAGCAAAGGAAGAATAAGTGCTTCTTTCTTCCTTATCCTCTATACAGGCTGCCACGAGAAGGTATGGCCCAGATATAAGGTGAATCTTCCAACCTCAAAAGATCCCTGAGGTAAAACTGTGAAGGTATGGTTCTTATCTTGCCCACAGAAAGTGAATTGCTTCTGATGGTCCATGTGGTAAGCTACCTAGAAAAAAGCATTTGCCAGATCAATTAGCTAGATACCATGTACGAAATGATGTGTTAATCTGCTCAAAGAAGGATATCACATTTGGTCTACTTCATGCCTGAAAGCACTATGACTGATTAACCATTACCAAAGGTATATACAACACACTCTATCCTAAAACCACTTTGCCTGCTGCCAATCACACTTTGAGTCACTATGGACAATATTTTGCCTATGCCATCTATTATGATAACAGTGATTACCTTACATTTGATTATTCAGTGCTAACACACAGCCACTGCTGAGTAGGAGCTCAATTAAACCCACTGAATTCAATTCTTCTGACTTAGCACCAGCATCTCTGACCATGTAATTAGATTAAACGAAATGATCAAAAACAAAACCCTCAAATGCCCCAGTGCCCTTCTCACTACCTTGTGTCTTATAGGATTAATTAAGGGTACATCTTCTTGGCTTTCTCATTGTGGAGGATTAGATTTACACAGATTACCCACTCTAGCATTGCAATTTCTCTGATCCTTAAAATCCCTTCAGCAACACTAAGTCAGGTGATATCAGATATCTCTAATTCCTTTTGAGTAGGCCAGTTTTTGACAAATGTTTCATCCAACAATTCAAATTTTGACACATTTTAAAAACTGTGTTAGATTCCAGAATAAGCCAAGATTCTCCACTCCATAGGCACATATCATTAAACTCAGCCTGATCCAGTTTTATGTTCATTCCATCATTATCTCACACCCTTAAAAGAAATGTATATAGATTTATGTTTGAATGAAATAGAAAACCATGCAACTCTTTTGTGGTATAGAGCATTTCCACATAGACACTAAATTCTTTATTCTTCTAGCAGTCTGCTTAGTCTCATGCCTGATTATAGGTCTATAGGTAACTATTGACGGGACCTGTGGAACATCAGGACCATTGTCTTTCCTGGAAAATCCTTCAAGAAAAGTCAATTCTCTTTTAGCAAATAAAAATGATTAAATTTCTCAGACAAAAGTGGAAAATGTAATATTTGAGGTATTATGGGTGGGATACATCTTTTGCTAATGATGGTGAGATAAACCTTTGAGAATTAGAGTGTTTAATTTTCACAACATCAGATCATCTTTCCACACATTTTCATACTTAGTGATTCATCCAACAATTCAACAGTTCCAATGAATATCTTTTATTAGGCTAGTATTAGGTTTGGCTCAGATTTAATGAAGATCTTCTTACCTATAAAGATCTACATTTGTCTCCTCACTTTAACTGATATAAGCAAGTAAATTCCATCCCTCAGATACTTGGGTTTTAGTTAATTCCAGAGGTTGTCAAGTTGACAACCAGGAATTGCCATCACAGACAAATTATGAAATTATGTGCTAAGTATTATCTCCTGAAAGAGAAATTTCTCTGATGATGGGTGAAAAATTCACTAAACTCTGGGTATAGTCATCTGTTATTAAGAATTGTTTTATTTGTACATTTTTTTTAGCAGAATGGAGTATTAGATTTATCCCTCAAATTTTTGTCTCCAAGGATATTGCAAAGTATTTCATGGAGCAGTCCTTAAATTCATTAAAGAAAAATTTTTGGTTACTACAGTAATGTTTTTAGCCACAATTGTATGAATGGACATAGCTTATGAGACAGGCTATCATTGCAGCTTCAAGGTTATACATGAGTATAGTTGATGACTATTGACTTGTTCTTTCAGGATCATGTATTGTGTCTTCTGGCATAGCATATAAATGTCAGCCTTTGAGAATAAACCCTCTAGCTTAATAGCAGCTAGAATCGTATCCAACAAGAAGGTCTTACTATCAAGTGCAGAAACAGAAGCAACAGCACTGGCAATTGCCTGTAATGTTTGAGAAACTATCGGAACTCACTGGGCAACAACTCAAAAAAACAGTAACACATTCATGATACTGGGAGTTTTGTTTACTAGTACATAGTATATTCTTGACCCCTAACTATAGGGTAGCTGAATTTTAGCTACTTTATAGTATGTATATATTTAGAAAGAGTCTACAGTACCAGGTATTGCTGCTTTAAAAAGGTTTTAGTGTTACTTATCCCTCTTTAGAGATTTTAATTGCAGTCTTTTTTATTGTGACTATGTTAGATAAAATATTAATTTCGTACAACAATATGCTTTCTTAGTCAATATTAGATGATAATTTAGCAATTGCTTTATTTTAAATTTTAATTAAAATTCCAATGTTGATATTATTGCAAAGCAATACGACCTTCCCAACACATTGGGGTGGTTTCTATTATTTTTTTTTTCATTTCATTTTCTACCTCTGCTCAATAAAGTAAAAATACAAATATCTGTGATTTTACTATTTGATAGATTAGACTTATTTTATAGCTATTTTTTCAGTGTCAACCCATGCCTTTAAGGATACCAATCATTCTAAGCTCTTGGCAACAATTAGGAAGTAAAGGACAAACTACATCAATTTAAATTGAACTTCTCTTCTTTGATGTTCTTTTTCATTGTTATCTGTGAACTTCAGCCCTTTATTGTGAGCCAAGCTCAACTATGAATTTAAAAGTAATGCTTGCTAGTGAAGCCTAAACTTTCTGAAAGTTAAAAAATAAATTTATATCATCCTAAAGAAGTGAATAATAATTTACAATATTGAGACATTATATCATTAAGGATCTTATTGAAAATATTGATTTCCAATGCCTTTAATTTACATGATATAATTAGGAATATCAAATATAATCACATATTTATTTTAAAGAAAAATCATATTCTTTATTTGTATTATAAAATATATGATAGATTTTATGTTATATACTATGGTTATGGTAAAAAATATTGAGGTTCCAGTGATCATAATAAGTTTCTAGAAAAAAAAGTTTCAATATATGAATCACTGAAGAGAAATAAATGCTGATTCTTTGCCATTTATTTACTAACAAAGTCAGTGATGTTTTCAAACCACATTTCCTAATTCATAAAATATATTAAACATCTTTATTTAATCACTGCTAAGAGAAAAGAATGTGTAAACAAGTTTTCAATAAGTAGCAGAAAAGGTAGATGATGTGTAAAATTTTGTTCTTGCTTTTAAAGAAGAGGATGAGTTCAATCAGTGAAAAATTCCTCAAAATAAAGTTCTTATGCTGCAGAAATCAGGATAAAGTCCAGTGTATAAAAAAATGACTGGAAATAATTAATTGAATGTAACTATATTTTCTTTGCCTAGGCATGTTTAAATATCAAATCTTCCTGTTTTCTATTCTTTCTAAAAACCACTAAATTTTGGTAGCTAAAATTTAGTAGCTAAAATGTGTATACACAAATACATTTTATGTATGTATATTTATTATTATAGATTAATCTATATTAATTGAGCAATATAGTACAACATATTAATATATGTTAACAGATAATTATATATTAGAATAGATTAAAATATATTTTTAATATATTGAATTCAATTGAGCCTTATACCTTTATAACAAGGAACACAAACTTTTAAAAGTTTTATATTTAAGCATAAAGAAGACACAAAGCAGAGTGAATATTTCTATTCCTCTTAGATGTACTAAATGTACATACTTAATTTGTTTCAATAAGGAGTATTAAATTTAAAGTCATTTTTTTTTAAGAACCCAGAGAGCAACATATGCTTTAAGTACTTTGACTTTAAGTACTTATTGAATTTATTGAATTCAATTAAGCATTTATTGAATATGAATCCTCAATGTAGGAATGAGGAGTAAAAGTGCCAGAACATACATACATACATACATATATACATACATAATATATATATATTTATCTGGATCTATGAGTCATGAAATTTGCCTACACAAAACTGCAATCCTGACATTGTCCTGAAATGTAGCAGGGGTTACAATTATGTTGTTGTACACTCACCACTAAGTCAGTGGAGAAACAGAATAAGGGCATTCTATTCTAGCTTTACTCAATGTGATGACATCTTACTAAAGAAAGAGAAGCAGAAACATTTCTAAACCCATTTAATTTTATGCCAAAACAGAAATATTGACTCTTCCTCCATTTTCATATTCATATGAAAGGGAAGTAAGGCAAAAATTACACAAAAATTCTTTGAAAGATATTAAGTTTCTCTGGCAGGAAAAGTAGACAAGTGTTTCATCAAAGGTTAAAGAATAGACTTGTAAAGGCACAAATGTAATCTTCCTGTTTTTCTATAATCTGTAGTAAAACACAAAAATCATTCTTCAAATCCTTGAAGTAGCATTGAATTCACTTGGTAAAATATGGTGATTTACTTGCTGCACTTTCCCTGTCAGTCACAATCACTTTTAACATTTGCTGCAAACTGCATTTTAAAATACTTCCCTTTATTAAGCTTGTAAAAGTGAGAATGAGCATAGACATGAATTCAAAACCAGATGTTCTCTCTTCAACAGAAGGAGCATTTCTGATCATGGAAATTAAATTTTCTTTGTAAATATATCTCTAGGTCACACACACACACACACACACACACACATGAACTATAGTTCAGCTTGTATTTTATATGCAAATAAGTGATATTTTATAACATAATACATAATCACTGTTTTGCTTAGTCCATAAAAGAACTTTGATATTTTTAAATCCCTGTTCATTATTATTAAAGCATTTGACTCTGAATATAATATGGACAAAAGGGATGAAAAAACTAGATGCTAATATTCCAAATCTGGATTGTGCTAAAACAGCTATCCTATAATCTGATTGTGAATCATATATAATGTATACTGAAATACAAAGCAAGAGTAAAATATTTATCATAAAACCGAAAATAAAATATAAAGTTCAGTCTCCCTTAAATAATTCTTGCAGGATGTGGAAACTATACAAGCACAATGTATAATGAAACATTATGGATTGCAATTATAAGATTAAATGGCTCTATTCTCTTTTCTTTCATTCATTCTTTTTTCTTTGTTTCCTTATTGCTTTGTTTATTTGTTTCTTTGATTGTTTCTTTCTTTCTTTTAGCTAAGTTTATTTTGTGTTACAGAATTATAATGGTATAAGGCTAACAAATTTCAGACAAATGTAACTAGGTTTTATATTAGCACATTTGAACATTATTTATAAAGTTATAAAGACAGTTGTGCTTGTCAAATATAACATGAAAATTCATGAAGTGCTGGCTCAGAAAACTTGAGAAATACACAGACCAGTATGCCAATCCATGATCTATTTTAAAAAGTACATTTTAATGAATTTAAAAGCTACTCTCAGCTTGACAAGGTAAGTTATTTCAGCTGATACTAAACATATAAGACTGACAATAATCGTCTTTGTCACCTCAGTGTAGAGAAAAATGTTATTAATTCAGACCTGGTCCGATTGCTATGGGCTTTCTTTCTCTGGTATATTAAAATATCAGTTTCAGAGTGGTGTTAAACAAATAAATGCATTATTTCACCTTCTGAGACATACAGTTGTCAGTTTCCAAATGTTTATAAAGAAAATACAAGAATACATTGATGTACATATGTCTAATGTGATATAAATGTCTACATACCCTAGTCACTAGGTGTCTATAGTGGCTTTAAAGTCCCCGGAAGCTGACATTTCTACTGTTCCCTGAATCCCTACTCTAATCCATCTAATAACATATATTACTTCATAATGCTTGGTATCCAACAACAAGTCATTATTTCTTTATTTAAAAAGTCTACCAACTGAGGAACAGCCGGGAGGTAAGAGCCTGGCAGTTTCCACTTGTGGTGGGAGACCTCTGCCTGGGCCAACAGGCATCCATAGCCAAAGAGTGCCTGGAGAAAGCAAGCTGACCACATGTGTGGAAAAGCCAGGGGGAGGAGGGCCCCAGACACTGGGACTGAGGAACAGGGATCTGGTTTCTTTTGGTGTCTGGAGAGCAGATCCTGTGACACAGGGCTCTATACTCAAATAGTGCCAGGAGAGAGCTGGTATACCAGCAGTGCCGACACACCTTTAAAGACAGGCAAGAACACCATTTTTTTTCAAATTCACTGGACCAAGAGGGACCCTAGCAGAGCCATCAGGACACAGGAAACAAAGGTCAGCTGGGGAATAATAGATCCTTCCTGTTTCTGTCTGCACCTCAGAGCTGACCCTGCACCACAACTCCCCAAACCCAAATTCTTCTCAGAGAGAACTGGTCTCCAAGGAGTATTGACACCTGGGCTTGCATGAAAGACAGGCCATAGTCAGAGAGAGAAAAACCAGTTAACACCAGAGATAACCACATGGCGAAAGGCAAGGGCAAGAACACAAAGAACAGAAACCACGACTACTTGGCTTCAACAGAACCCTGCTCTCCCACCACAGCCAGCCTTGGATACCCCAACACACCAGAAAAGGAAGACTCAGACTTAAAAACACATATCAAGAGAATTATAGAAGATTTTAAGAAAAAAAATAACTCCCTTAAAAAATACAAGAGAACACAGATAAACAACTGGAAACCCTCAAAGAGGACACACAAAAATCCCTTAAAGAATTATAGGAAAACACAATCAAATGGGCAGAATTACAGGAAAACACAATCAAACAAATGAACAAAACAATTCAGGAATTAAAAACAGAAATAGAAACAATAAAGAAATCACAAAGGGAGATAATCCTGGAGTTAGAGAACATAGGAAAGAAATCAGAAGTCATAGATGCAAGCATCACCAACAGAATACAAGAGATAGAAGAGAAAATTTCAGGTGCGGATGATACTATAGAAAACATGGACACAACAGTCAACAAGAACACAAAATCCAAAATGCTCCTAACCCAAAACATCCAAGATATCCAGGATACAATGAGAAGACAGAACCTGAGGAAAATAGGTATAGAAGAGAGTGAAGATTCTCAACTTAAAGGACCAGTAAATATCTTCAACAAAATTAAAGCAGAAAACTTCCCTAACCTAAAGAAAGAAATAAACATAAATATAAAAGAAGCCTACAAAACGTCAAATAGACTGGACCAGAAAAGAAATTCCTCCCATCACATTATAGTCAAAACACCAAATACACAAAATAAGGAAAGAATATTAAAAGCAGTAAGGGAAAAAGGGCAAGTAACATATAAAGGCAGACCTATCAGAATTACAACAGACTTCTCACCAGAGACTATGAAAGCTAGAAGATCCTGGACAGATCTCATACAGACTCTAAGAGAACACAAATGCCAGCCCAGGATTTACACCCAGCAAAATTCTCAATAATCATAGATGGTGAAACAAAAATTTTCTATGACAAATCCAAATTTGCACAGTATGTTTCCACAAACCCAGCCCTACAAAGAATAATACATGGAAAACACCAACTCAAGGAAGGAAACTACACCCAAGAAAAAGCAAGAAAGTAGTCTTTCAAGAAATTCAAAAGAAGATAGCCACACAAACATAAACAACATTGAAAATAACAGAAAACAACAATCACTATTCTTTAATAACTCTTAACATCATTGGTCTCAATTCCCCAATAAAAAGACATAGACTGACAGACTGGATCCATAAACAGGACCCAGCATTTTGCTGCATCTGGGAAACACACTTTTTTGTTAAAGACAGACACTACCTCAGAGTAAAGGGATGGAAAACAATTTTCCAGGCAAATGGCCCCACAAAACAGGCTGGAGTAGCCATTCTAATATCAGATAAAATTGACTTTCAAGCGAAAGTCATCAAAAAAGACAAGGAAGGACACTACATACTCATCAAAGGAAAAATCTACCAAGAAGAACTCTCAATTCTGAACATCTATGCCCCGAATGCAAGAGCTCCCACATTCATAAAAGAAACTTTACTAAAGTTCAAAGCACAGATTGCACCTCACACAATATTAGTGGGAGACTTCAACACCCAACTATCAACAAAGGACAGATCTTGGAAACAGAAACTAAACAGACACACAGTGAAACTCACAGATGCTATGAACCAAATGGGTTTATTCTAAACCAGATATCTATAGAACATTTCATCCTACATCAAAAGAATATACCTTCTTCTCAGCACCTCATGGTACCTTCTCCAAAATTGATCATATAATTGGTCACAAAACAAACCTCACCAGATATAAGAAGATTGAAATAATCCCATGCCTGCTATCAGATCACTACGAATTAAGGCTGGTCTTCAATGGCAAAACAACAACAGAGAGCCCACATATACATGGAAGCTGAACAATGTTCTACTCAATGGTAACTTGGTCAAGGAAGAAATAGAGAAAGAAATTAAAGACTTCCTAGAATTTAATGAAAATGAATGTACAATATACCCAAGCCTATGGGACACAATGAAAGCAGTGTTAAGAGGAAAACTCATAGCTCTGAATGCCTCCAAAAAGAATCTGGAGAGAGCATATACTAGCAGCTTAACAGCACACCTGAAAGCTCTAGAACAAAAAGAAACTAATACCCCCCAGAGGAGTTGAAGGCAAGAAATAATCAAATTAAGGGCTGAAATCACCAAGTGGAAACTAAAAGAACTATACAAAGAATCAACAAAACCAGGAGGTGATTCTTTGAGAAAATCAACAAGATAAATAAACCCTTAGCCAGACTAACCAGAAGGCACTGAGACAGTATCCAAATTAACAAAATTAGAAATAAAAAGGGAGATATAACAACAGATTCTGAGGAAATTAAAAGAAATCATCAGATCCTACTACAAAAGCCTATATTCAACAAAATTGGAAAATCTGAAGGAAATGGACAAGTTTCTAGACAGATACCAATTACGAAAGTTAAATCAGGATCAGATAAGCCATCTAAACAGTCCCATAAACCCTAAAGAAATAGAAGCAGTCATTAAAAGTCTCCCAACCAATTGAAGCCTAGGACCAGATGGGTTCAGTGCAGAATTCTATCAGACCTTCAAAGAAGACCTAATACCAATACTCTTCAATCTATTCCACAAAATAGAAACGGAAGGAACACTACCCAATACATTCTATGAAGACACGGTTACACTGATACCAAAACCTCACAAAAACCGAACAAAGAAAGAAAACTTCAGACCAATTTCCCTTATGAATATTGATGCAAAAATACTCAATAAAATTCTTGCAACCTTAATCCAAGAACACATCAAAACGATCATTCACCATGATGAAGTAGGCTTCATCCCGGGGATGCAGGAATGGTTCAATACCTGAAATCCATCTAAGTAATTCACTACATAAAAAAACTTAAAAACAAAAACAAAACAAAAACAAAAACAAAAAGCCATGGTCATTTCGTTAGATGCTGAAAAAGCATTTGAGAAAGTTCAACATCCCTTCATGATAAAAGTCTTGCAAAGATCCGGAATTCAAGGAGCATACCTAAACATAGTAAAAGCAATATACAGTAAACCAGTGGCCAACATCAAACTAAATGGAGCAAAACTCGAAGCAATCCCACTAAAATCACGGACTAGACAAGTCTGCCCTCTCTTTCCCTATCTATTCATTATAGTACTTGAAGTTCTAACTAAAGCAATCAGACAACAAAAGGATGTGAAAGGGATATGAATTGGAAAGGAAGAAATCCAAATATCACTATTTGCAGATGATATGATGGTATAATTAACTGACCCAAAAAACTCCACCAGAGATCTGCTACAGCTGATAAACACTTTCAGCAAAGTGGCTAGATACAAAATTAACTCAAGCAAATCAATACTTGAAGGATAAACAGGCTGAGGAAGAAATTAGGGAAATGACACACTTCACAATTGTCACAAACAATATAAAATATCTTGATGTGACTCTAACCAAGAACTTCAAGTCTCTGAAGAAAGAAATCAAGAAGACTTCAGAAGATGGGAAGATCTCCCATGCTCATGGATTGGCAGGATTAATATAGTTAAAATGGCCATTCTGCTGAAAGCAATCTACAGATTCAATGCAATCCCCATCAAAATCCCAACTCAATTCTTCATAGACTTAGAAAGACCAACTCTCAAATTCATATGGAATAACAAAATACCCATGACACCTAAAACTCCTCTCAACTATAAAAGGACTTCTGGGGGAATCAGCCTCAATGACTTCAAGCTATACTACAGAGCAGTCATGATAAAAACTGCATGGTATTGGTACAGTGACAGGCAGGTAGATCAATGGAATAGAATTGAACCCACACACTTATGGTCACTTGATCTTTGACAAAGGAGCTAAAACCATACAGTGGATAAAAGACAGCATCTTCAACAAATGGTGCTGGATCAACTGGCGGTCTACATGTGGAAGATTGCGAATTGATCCATTCCTATCTCCCTGCACAAAGCTCAAGTCCAAGTGGATCATGGACCTTCACATAAAACCAGATACACTGAATCTAATACAAGAGAAAGTGGGGATGTATCTCAAACACATAGGCACAGGAGAAAAGATCCTGAACAGAACATAAATGGCTTGTGCTTTAAGATCAAGAATCGACAGATGGGACCTCATAAAATTACAAAGCTTCTGTAAGGCAAAGGACATTGTAAATAGGACAAAATGGCAACCTACAGATTGGGAAAAGATCTTTACCAATCCTGCATCTGATAGAGGACTAATATCCAATGTATACAAAGAACTCAAGAAGCTAGACTCCAGAGATCCAAAATAACCCTATCAAAAAAATGGGGAAAAGAACTAAAGAGAGAATTTTCAACTGAGGAAACTTGAATGGCCGAGAAGCACCTAAAGAAATATTCAACATCCTTAATCATCAGGGAAATGCAAATCAAAACAACACTGAGATTCCACCTCACGCCCGCCAGTCAGTATGGCTAAGATCAAAAACTCAGGTGACAGAAGATGTTGGCAAGGATGTGGAGAAAGAGGGACACTCCTCCATTGCTGGTGGGAAAGAAGCTGATACAACATCTCTGGAAATCATTTTGAAGGACCCTCAGTAAAATGAACATAATACTACCTGAGGACCCAACTATTCCATTCCTGGGCATATACCCAGAAGATGCTCCAATATGTAATAAAGACACTTGTTCCACTATGTTCATAGCAGCCATATTTATAATAGCCAGAACCTGGAAACAACCCAGATGTCCCTCAACAGAGGAATGGATACAGAAAATGTGGTACATTTACACAATGAAATACTACTCAGCTATTAAAAACAATGACTCCATGAAATTTGCAGACAAATGTACGGAAATTGAAAATATCATCCTGAGCGAGTTAACGCAGTCACAAAAGAATGAACATGGTATGTACTCACTGTTAAGTGGTTATTAGCCCAAAAGTTCGAAATACTCAAGAGTCACTTCGCAGCAACAGTATGCCTGAGTGTGAGGTCCCAGATGGAGGAGTTGGAGAAGGGACTGAAGAAGCTGAGGGATTTTGCATAGCCAGGGAGGTAGCAACAGTGGCAACTGGCCTGACCCCTCAATACTCCTGGAGATTGATCCACCAACCAAAGAATACACATGGAGGGACCCATGGTGCTGGCCACATATGCGGCACAGGAGGGTTTTGTTAACCATCAGGGGGAGCAGAGGCCCTTGGGCCTGAGGGTGTTAGATCGCCAGTATAGGAGAATGCCAAGGAGGGAAGATGAGAGTGCGTGGGTGGGTGGGTGGGAGAATACCCCCATAGTGGCAGGGGGACGGGGAGGAAATGGGGAGGTTCCAAAGGGGATATCTGGAAAGGGGGAAACATTTGAAATGTAAATGAAGTATGAAAAAAATTCTCCCAACATTCAAATTCAGAAAAGTAACATAATCTATCATAATATCACAATAATATTTATTCATTTTCAGTCTTCGTGATCTGCGTTTGAGTCCCACATTTATACCACCTTCCAAATAAGTTAGAATCAGGCTAAGAATCTAGTCCAAATCCTTTACTAAGTTAATTCCTCCTCAGGCACAGTGTGGACAACAGAATGTCTACTTGTATCACATAGCTTTCCTCAGTCTTTCTTATTAAATATATGCTTAATGTTTATGGGCATAAATCATAAATACACATATTATATATACTCAGATATGTATGGTGATGCACAGCTGTAATCCCAAACCTAAAGTGGCAATATAGGTGGACCTCTGTGATTTCTAGCCTAACCTTTTCTACATAACAAAGTCCAGGCCACTATCCTACCTAATGATACCTTGTTTCAAAAAGAAAAGAAATTGTATTTATACACTTCCTGTTTAAAAAAAACTTATCCATTTTTAATATTATTTAAATGATTTTATATTATTTTTTAATATTCATTTCATCTCCAGAGATGTATTTTTCTTGTCATTGATAGACTACATTTTTTTATAGATGTAATACTTTAACCTACCATGTGAACACCCTAATGGATGCACACATGTAGCATACAAACATAGGAGCCTCCTTTTTCTTCATTTTAATACAAAATGAAGCAGCAATATTTGTTATTAATTATATTTATTTACTTCAAAAGACACTTTTGCCATTTTGCCTTGCTTATTCCAACTTTTTATTTAACTTTTTTAATGCAACCATTTTTTTTCATTATTTTATATCCCGCAAATACATTATTATTATATATTTTGGTGATTCAATTATTAAAATTGCTGGATGTTTTAAGAGCCTGGGTGCAGTTAATGTTATTGACGTCATTTGAGAGAGTGGGGATCCTTGAACGACTCTCCTTATTCCAAATGTCAGGGTGGAATTTGTAAGGGAGCTATAAAGTATGATGGGGACTGAATTATGACAGGGACTGATCACATCCGAAGGTCTTTTGCTGTGGTGAATGGTCATGGACTTCTAATCCTTTGGAGATGACAAGGAACCCAAAGCTCACTACTCCATAGCTATAACAATTTATTGTTATACTCATAAGTGGGCTTTTAAAAAATGATTGGCAGGAGGAATCTCAGCCCACGCAATAAAGATGTTATTTTTTAATGAAGGAAGCAATTTGGTCCTCAGTACATTCAAAGATGCCCCTTTGATGCCTGTATCATTATCTTGTTTATATCATCAAACTTCACAGTTTTCTTAAGGCATCAATTCAGATCTAAAATGAACACACTGGGGCAGGAACAGAGAAAACCAGCAAGTGATCATACCGTTTAACTCTGGGAGGACCTTGTTCATTGCCTTGGCACCACCAGTGGATAGAGAGATCATGTTTTTGGCATTCAAATAGACACCATGCCAGAAGAGATGTCCACCAAATTCTGGAATATGATGATGGAAAGGAATGTGATCATGAGTTTCTTTATGATGCCAATGTTTCCAAGGATATTGGGCCAAGAAGGTAGGCAATATTGGTTGTTTAAAAGGAATTTCTAACAATTATGAGTGCACTGTCAAACTTCTTTTGCTTCTTCCATAACAAGCAGAGGGCATCAACCAAAGGTAGAGAGATGATGACCTTTTGGGCTCTACCATTGAAGGGGGCCTTGGTATTTTCCATTGTAGTCAACGTTCCAGCAGACTACACAACATACATAACATCAGAATTAACAAATTTCATGTTGTCAGTATCTCACACTTTGAAGATGGAAATAGTCTTCCAATTGATCACAAGGTTCTGTTTTCCAGCCTTGACTGTGATGGAATGTGGTTGGAATCATAACAGAACATGGACACCCTGTAGTTGAGGACAATGAAGCAGTCACTGAGGGCAAAAATATCCAGTTTACCAGCATTGAAGTCAGCCCACTTAACCAGGTTCCTTATGCCACAAAATAGGTTTACTACTTATCTGCACAATCATAGCTTAAGTAGGATACTGGTACTGCACATTATGTGGATATCTCTTTATTGGGAGAAACAGAGAACCCTCTTTAAGGTAGTTGTATTTCAACTGAATAATTTGTAGCAAGCTTTTTGGAGGAATTCTAATCCAGCAACATGGTTGATTTGGCAAGTGATTACCAACAAAAATCTTCTAGGTTTGTATGATCTTGCTGGAATGTGGACATGCCCTCTGTATACACCATTAATCCCAAACAATGTAAGTATGGTTAGTGTTTAGAAGGAAGCAGACAAAGTGACACTTCAGAGAAAGATTGACAGAATGAGTAGATAGAATACACACAACTCTCAAGTGAACAGACAGGAAAAAGAAATAATAAGGGAGGAGGAGAGGGACTTGAGGAGAGAGAAGAGAGTGGGAGAGAGAGGAGAGAGAGGGGGCTTGAGGGAGGGCTGGAGAGAGGGAGGGGGGGAGGGAAAAGAAAGAGCGAGTGAGCAGTTTTACTGGCACAGTTTTATAGAGACAGCGACAGAAGGTGTATAATCACTTCCTAATTATTCATTACATTATATGTAGGTGAAGGTAGAATGAGATAGACAATGAAAATGAGATTAAAACAGATTGCCTGAATTAGTTTGAGGTCAAGCTAGGAGAGAACTTTTCACCAGAGGAGCTGACTTGAATCATTTAGCCAGAGTTCAGAAAGAGCTAGAAGGATAAACTTATTCCACAGTAAGCCTCTGACATGACAATTACTTTTATAAAGTTTTCTTTCCAAAATACTCATACTTAGTGTAAAATAAGCAGTGTGTGGATTGAGGTAACATGAGGTCAAGCTGTCTGCCCATCTTCACTTACCCACTTGCATTGTTTGCAAGTGTGGAGAGTAATCTTGCAAATAGAGTATCTGGAGCATTCTTTCCTGGTCTTTGTCATTTCTCCTCAAACTTTTATTGAACTTTGGACAGTTTTCTTTCTCGTTATCTCAAAAATGTTTTGAATTTTCATTTTGTAAATGACCCTTATGTTAGATCTTGTTTTTTCATTTGGTATTCATTTTTTTTTCTGCACTATTTCAAGCAAGTTAGAGCAGGAACTACAGTCTGAACAATCTAGACATCACATAACATTCAATATATTTTTATTTGCTTTTGTATTTTTTAATTTTTATTATTTTATTTATGTACATTCCCATTGTTTCCCCCCGCCATGTTGGTCACCCCCTCCCAAAGTTCCTCAGGCCATATCTCCTTCCCTTTGCCTCTGAGTGGATGTTCCCCTCCCCCAACAGCCTTTCCCCTTTCCTGGATCCTCAAGTTTCTCTAGGATTAGGGGCATCTTCTCCCACTAAGGCTTGATCAGAGAGACCTCTGTTATATTTGGGTCAGGGGCCTCAGACTGGCCCATGTATGCTCCTTGTTGGTGGTTCAGTCTCTGGGAGGTCCTTGGGGTCTGGGTAAGTTGATGCTTTTGGTCTTCTATGATAGTGCTCTCCCCTTTAGTTTCTTCAATACTTTCTCTAATTCAACCATGGGAGACTCTGGCTTCAGCTCAATGGTTGGGTGCAAGTATATGCCTCTGTCTCAGTCAGCTGCTGGTAGGGCCTCTCAAGTGACAGCCTTGCCAGGATCCTGTCTATAAGCACATCATAACATCAGTAATAGCATCAGGTCTTGGTACCTTTCTATGAGATAGATCCCAAGTTGGGCTTGTCCTTGGACTCCTTTTCCTTTAGTCTCATCTCCATTTTTATTCCTGCAGTCTTTTAGACAAGAACAGTTCTGGGTCAGAAATTTTGACTATGGGTTAGTAACACTGTCCCTCCTCTTCAGGCCCTGTCTACCTACTGGAGGTGAGCTCTTTGAATTCCATCACACATATGATGGTCATTTTGGGTAGGGAACCCATATTGATCCCTTGAGTTTCTCACCTCCCAGGTTTCTAGTACTTTCTAGAGGCTACCCCACTACCCTACCCCCCATGCACTTATCTCTATTCATTCTCTTGGCCCTCCAGAATTCTCTATTACACCCCTGCCCCTGCAATACATGATCCTGATCCTGTATCCCTTTTTCCTTTCCCCTTCCCTTCTAACACATAGGACTTTCTCTCCCTCTGAACCCATGATTATTTCCTTCCCCCTTCTAAGTGGAATTGACACATCCTTACTTGGGTCTTTCCACTTGTTACTTGGGTTGTTTCCTAGGGAATTTGTATGATTTGGCTAATATCCACTAATCAGTGAGTACATACCATGTATATGTTTTCAGGTCTGAGTTACCTCAGTCAGGATGATATTTTCTAGTTCCATTCATTTGCCTGCAAAATTCATGATGTCCTTGTTTTTAATAGCTGATTAGTTTTCCATCATGTAAATGAACCACATTTTCTGTGTCCATTCTTTGGCTGAGGGATATCTGGGTTGTTTCCAGGGACTGAAAGAGATGAGGGAGTTTGTAGCCCCATGGAGGGAGCAACAGTGCCAACTGGCCTGATCCCCTGGTGCTCCAGGAGATTGATCCACCAACCAAAGAATACACATGGAGGGACCCATGGTCCTGGCCATATATGTTGCAGAGGAGGGCCTTGCTGGCCATCAATGAGAGGAGAGGCCTTTGGGCCTGAGGGTGTTAGGTGCCCCAGTTATAGGGAAATGTCAGGGAAAGGAAGACTGGAGTGAGAGGGTGGGTGGGGGAATACCCTCATAGAGGCAGGGGAGGGGGAATGGGATAGGGGGTTTCCAATGGGGAGACCTAGAAAGGGGAAAACATTTGAAATGCAAATAAAGTATCAAAGCATAAAAAATTTCTCCTGTTTTATAAATCATATATTATTTTTAAGTGTATCCAATGTCTTAGTTAGTGTTTTCATTGCTGTAGAGAGACACTATGACCAAGACTGCTCTTATGAAGTACAATATTTAATTGGGGCTGGCTTAGAGTTTCATAGGCTCAGACCATTACATAATGGCAGGATGCATTGCAGTGTCCAGGCAGGCATGGTACTAGAGGACCTGAGAGTTCAACTTCTTGTTTTGAAGGCAAACAGGGGAAGACTGGCTTCCAGCCAGCTAGGAGAAGGGTCCCCAAGCTCACCCTCAATGTGACACATTTCCTTCAACAAGGCTAAACCTGTGCCTGCAAAGCCATACATCATAATTATGCAATTCTTTAGGCCTAGAATATTCAAACCACCACATCCAATCTAAGTAGAAAATGAATTTCATTGAAAATTATAATCATTTTCAAATTTTTATACATTATGAAATCTCACCATGGATAACAATTTAATATCATTTCTGTGATTTATATATTTTTTTCTTTTTGCTTATTTTGGGCCAATTTCTGTCATGTTTTATGATAACACACTTTTGTAGATTTAAAATGCTTATATTTATTCTTTTACAAACTCTGAGAAAAAGAGATTTATTGAAAAAATAGATTTAGAAAAATATTTCTAAAAAATTGGCAAATATACAGTGAATTAATAAATTGGTATTTTATAAATTTTTTGGAAACGTTAAATATTTGTTTCTTGTGTTTTCTTGATTTCTTGTGTTGCTTTTATTTTTTATCATGTTTTGCTTTGTTTTTAATTCCTCATGTGGTTTCCAGTCACTTTTGATTTACTATTCCAAGGGATATAGTTCTGTATTTCATGATTCTAATCCCTCTATGTGACTTTCCCTTCCTTTCCCTCACTTTCCCTTTCTATTCTTTCCCAACTTCTAAACATTACTCCTAAACATTCTATCCCTAAGCTACCCATAACCCTCAGCTCCTTACAGGACAACAATCTAGTGGAGTGTCACTTCTTCCACAATCATCAATCAAATAAAATCTAAAAATTATTCTATGTGCTACTAGATAGAAGTGTTACACTAAATTATATATGAAATAGTTTTCTGTTTTACATAAAATTCAATGATATAACTTTCAGTTATTAACATTTGTTAGCCTCATTTCTACAAAATGATCCAACACCTTCCATTTCTCTCCTTACTTAGTTAAGCATTAATTTGAAGTCCAAGATGTTTTCCTCTCAATGAAAAACATTAGTTGATGAATCCACCTGGGTTTAATTCCTGAGTACAGCTGAACATATAGTTGCAGATTTCAACATGTTCTTATTGTCCATAATATGTGTTATTTCAAATAAATACTATCAATCATTTGAATTTCACCTTTAGAAAGCAAACGTTCTCACATATAAACTAGTCTAATTTATTAAGAATTCATTTTAGTTGCTGTGATAAACACAAAGATAAATATCACCTTGAGAAGAGAAGAGCGTACTTCATTTTAAATGTTACAGTATATTCTAAGAGAAGTACAGAAGGAATGCAAAGTAGACACCTAAAGGCTGGACCTGAAGCAGAGACCACAGAAGATTGCTGCTTACTCACATGTCCCTCATGGCTTTCTCAGTTTCTTTTCTATAAAACCCAAACTGGCAGCTTCATCCAAAAGGCTGGGTCTTCTCACATTAATCATTATTCAAGAAAATATCCCATAGAAATTTCTACTTACCTATCTGATGAACGCACTTTCACAATTAAGGTTCATTTTTTACAGATGAATCTAGTTTGTGTCAGGTTGTTAAAAATATCATATGTTGACACTAAGAATATGTTCAACTAAGCTCACAGTAGATTTCTTTTCTATTGATTAATCTAACAAAACATTAGCCTCAGATGCTATGTTACAAACCATCACTCTATATTTAATAGCAAAATATTTTGCTCTTCTTTTATTAATTCTCAGAAATTAATTAATTTTAACAAACAGAAAATGGTATGACATTATGTACTTAAACTTTAATAGCTAGTATGATTTCTAGATGTCCAAATGTTCTGCTTATATAAATATTTGCTATGTGTATATGACTTTTAATGCTCAGACAAACTTTAATTTGGACTGGTATCCAAATTTTTCAAATAATCATAAATATGAACTTACACACTCAATACAAAATCTTAAAAAATGTTATCAAGAATAATTCTCTTAAGTATTTTGCAATTTATTTTCATATGGCACAAATTTAATTTTCATACCATTGTAAAAACACTTAGTAACCATTAATGAAGATTTAATAAAATTTTAACAATCTTTATTTAACACACGAGGCCATGACATTTCTAAGAAGGCAGATAACCATTTATTTTTGGTTGATTACACATTACTATGTTTTGTTGACAAGATGTATTGAGCTCTATTAAGTAGTTTACTAAAAACAAACATTAAATTTATTAATTTCATATATGTAAGGATTGATTTTATTAGTAGTAAATAAAATAAGTTATGTTAATTTATACTTAATTCAATTATTTTAATGAGTCAATCTATGTGCTTTAATGTTTTCTTCTATATATTTTCAGTTTGTATTAAATTACTCTGTAACAAGTTGCATTTTTTAAATATGTGATAACAATGTATTAACTGATTTAACAGTAATAAACAAAAATTAAATGGAAATGTAATGTATATTTAGGGAAGCTACTATAAAGTTTCTATATATTTTTTTTATACAAGTAAATGCCCAGTGATATTTAAAATGCATAAGAATCTATAAGTTTTATGATATTCGATTAATATGTAGAAAACATATGAGTTATTTTTGTATCAATCAAAGAATAAGAGTATTTACAACTTATGATACATAGCTATAACACAACCACTCAAATAAATAGAGGCGTGAAGACAAGAATTTAAATCAGCCAAAGCTATAGAGTACATTGTATCAAAATAACTTCAACAAGTAAAATATAAAATCAGATACTGTGAGTATATTGAGATCATTTGCTTGGGTCTCATATTTGTAGTGGCAAAGTCTATTTTCAATATAGAGATTACCATATCATGTATAATATTTGATAATTATCTCGATCCCTATTCTATATTAACCTAAAGTACTACTAGTTTATGCTTAGATATATCACATCTACTCAGGCCATACGTAAAACAATTTATGAAGACAAAGAATTTAGCTTTTTATACTGTGTAAGTGTGTGTGTGTGTATGTGTGTGTGTGTGTATTTCTGAGTGAACACAAGTGTGCATCCACCAGTGCATTAATGGAGGCTTAAGGATAGTCAATTCAATTGATTTTTCCCTGCTTTTGTTGTTTTCTGCTATGAAACCAGGATCCATTAGAAAGTCCAGAGAGTCTTCTATCTTTGCCTCCCATCTTGTCTTAAGAGTGTTGGAATGAAACCCTGACACTATTCCTGATGCTTTGTTGTACTTGCACACAGGAGCCCGGCATGGCTGTTATCTGATAGAATCTACCAACAGTTGACAGACAGATGCAGATACTTACAGTCAGGCATTGAACTGAGCACTGGGATCCCTATGGAAGAGTTAGGAGAAGGATTGAAGGAGCTCAAGGGGATTGCAATCCCAACAGTTAGATAGAAGATGAACAATGTCAACTAACGTGGACATCTGGGAGCTCCCAAGATTAAGCCACTAAGCGAAGTGCATAAAAAAAGTACCGGTCTGAGCATCTCGTCCATCCCCCCAACTGGGCATATGTATAGCAGTAGACTGCCTTGTCTGGCTTCAGGATATGTCTAATCTTTTAGAGACTTGATGGCCTAGGGAAGGGGTTTGGGGAGTGGGGAGAGGGAAGGGTAACCTCTCAGAGGTGAAGGGGAGGGAGAATGTGCAGAAGAACTCTAGGAGAGGGGACTGGGATCAGGGCAACATCAGAGATGTAAATAAATAAAATAATTAATAAAAATATGGAAATTATTTTGGTTTATCTTTAAAAAAGTGTTTTAAGATTACAGACATGTGTTATATCATGTGACTTTTTGTGTGTTCTTTGGACTAGAACATGGGTGCTCATGGTTATGAAGCAAGATGTTTATTCACTGAGACATTTTTCCTGCCCCCAAAATCAACTCCTTAAAGCTTATATTAATGTCTATGTAAAACCACTTAATTTTGTTGCTTTATATATGTAAAAAATAAGTGAAAATAGTAAACTGCATAGTCAGTAAAATGGAATGTGAATATAACACTTTTGAAGTAGATGCCTGAAAGTTTGGAAAATCTAAATATTAAATACTACAGTAAGAGGTATCAAATGGAACTATAATTGCAAACAAGTACTGTGAATAACACACACACACACAAAAAAAAGGATGCCACAGACTCCAGCAAAATCCATTTTACTGTATTTTTGGAAGTTTGTCGTAATTTTCATTAATCTATTGAACAATTGCATGTCAGTTTGGGCTATTAATAACTATACAAATACAAATATTTATATGAACTTTATGTATGAATTTATGTCTCGTGCATTTAGACATACACTTAGTAGGTCATATTAAATCCTTTATTCATAATCTAAGCAAACATCAAGCAGTTTCCTATCTAAAAATAAAATCAACCATATCTTAGTTTTAACTTTTCCTTATTCTAACTAGGACTTGTTATGGTTTTTCGTTGTCTATCATATTGCACATAAATTGAGATTTTATTTAGACTATATTTCAGTTTCCTTAGTAAGTAACAATGTGAGCAACTGCATATTGAAAACCTTTTTTGTAAACATAATTTATATATTTCATCTATCTGTCAAAATGTTTGGAGCCATGAACCATGAGCCTGGTTCTTTGTGGAGCTAAAGATTTGAAGCCCTGGAGACCCAGGTTTGAAGCCCCAGAGACCCTGAATGGACAGTAGGAGTTTCACTTGCTCCCAGGCACCAGGCCCCTTTCACATAGCTGCAGCCCCCCATAGATTTGTGGTCATCAGTCACATGTAGATGAGACATCCCCATCATCTCAAACCAAGACGATAGGAAAAGAAACAGAGAGGTGATCTGTGGTCCGGTAAGCTCAAGACAGAGATTTTTCCATGATAATGAGGTCCATAGAGGCCTAGAGGGTGTTCCCAATAAGATTCTTTTCCTTGACATTCCTTCCTTCCAAAAGTTATTTAATCTCAAGCCAACTCTGGAAAGTGGGGTATGGTTTTATGAATCTACTTTCCACCATGGCAATAAATATAAATGATTTGGAATCACAGATTGTCTCTATTCATAGGGGATCCAATGTGGGGAGTCATGGTGAAAGCCTTCACCTACAGAGCTGCAGTCTAGTCTCCCATAGAAGGCCCCTCGGCACTCCCAGTAATGACTACCACCAAGCCTGCCACCCATCAAGCCAAGAACTTTCCTCATGGGATTAGCCAGAGCTCTCTTGTTCCCAGACTTAACCCCACTCCATTCTCAGCTCTTCTTCAACTTGCTCAGTGGTGCCTAGATGTCCAAGAGCCTGAGAATCCCACCACCCTGGCCTCATTGTAGACCCTGGGTCCCCTAGCCAACTCTGGCTTTCCCACATCTCAGACTGTGCTTTCCCACCCCCAGAGTGAGGTTTCTTGGCACTTCTCTACAGCTCAACACCTGCCCTGTGGTCCTGTGGAATAAGCACAGTTAAACTCCCCTTGTACTGTTTCCCAAAACATCTGTGCCCTCTGGTAGAGTGGACCAGGGTCCATAACCCTACAAAAACGAATTGTCTTTTTCTTTTTAGATGTATTTACCATTAGATGTATTACCATTAGATGTAAAATTAGATGTATTTACGATTGTTAAGTTGGTGTTCTTGTGTTATATATATATATATATATATATATATATATATATATATGTGTGTGTGTGTGTGTGTGTGTATGTGTGTGTGTGATATATATATATATATATATATATATATATGAGTTAAAATAGTTTTCTACTTTTATTATGTTCTTTGCCTTATTTTCTGAGTTGTCTTTTGAAATAGACTGTTTGATAAAGTTTGTATTAATTACAATGCTACAACAAAATAACTGGCAAGAAGCTATCTTAAAAGGGAAGGAATTATTTTGGCTTCTAGTTAACATATAAAGTGCTGCAATTTGAGGAATGCCTGGTGCCAGAAACAAGAAGCCGCTGGTTACATTCCATCCATAGTTCGTAAGTAAAAACAGAACAGAAATCTGTACTGGGCTACTAATCATTCAAGGTCCACCACCAGTAAATCAGTTCCATAAATGGTGTGCTATCTCCTTCAGATTCCCTTGCCCCAATCCTTAGAGCAAATGAATGTTCAAACACATGATCCTATGGGGACATTTTATAC
>JADRCH010000010.1:23218285-23465358 GCA_019843965.1 Rhynchomys soricoides
CCAAGTATTCAAACACATGAAACTATGATATACCGTACCTATTTAAAACATCATAGTCTACTCTCTGGCACCTATAGGTTTGTAACCACAACAAAATACAGAAATACATTCATTCTAACTTCAAAAGTCCCCAGAGTCTATGAAAGTCCCAAGTTTGTTTAAAAATCTAAAGTCCAAAATCTCTTCAGAGACTCACACATCTCATAACTGCAATCCCTTGTAAAATCAAAATTAAAAAGTATATTACATGCTTCCAATGTATAATGATATAGAATATGTATTACCATTCAAAAATAGAAGAAAGAGAGAATACCAAAGAAGTACCAAAGCAAGACCAAAAACAGCTAGGCAAACTCCATACTCTGCATCTTCATGTCTGATGTCAAAATGCCTTTTCAGGTCTCCAAATTATTTCAGCTTTGTTGAATGCAACAAAATTCTTTCCCTTTGACTTATTCTACTCCTTGTTAGCAGCTATATAGTCATCTGTATGTACCTGATGGCTTTGGCATTTCTAACCTCTTAGGGTCTCCAAAGCAATCCAGGCTTCACAATCAGAGCTTCGCACAATGACCTTTCTCAGTTTCACAGTGTGTCATCTCTGGATCTCAATGCAGGGAGACCCCAGCCACATACTGGGCCTCAGAGACATTTACTAACTGCAGAAGAATATTATATAACCCCTTTCTTTCTAGAACTCCATGCAAAGACATCTGAACCACACAATTGGCCTCACTGATTTTTCTAACATTTATCTCCTTTGAAATCTCTTGAGAAATGCTTTCACATTTCAAATTACCCTCAGCAACACTATCTTTCATGATTCTACTAAAACGCCCCTTTAAAGTAGCACTTAAAGTATTCTGCTGCTCTCCTAACCCATAGTTCCAAAATCTGCATTCTTTCAAACAAAAGCATAGTCAGGTCTATTACAGCAATACCACAGTTTCTGTATTAACTTATGCCTTAGTTTTAGTTTCATTGCTGTGAAGAGTCACCAAGACCACAGCCTCTATTAGAAACAAAAACAGTTAATAGGGGCTAAATTACAGTTTCAGAAGTTTAGTCCATTCTCATCTTAGTAAGAAGCATCCAGGCAGGTGATGGAGAAGGAGACTAGTGTTCTACATCTTGATCTGCATGTATAAAGGAATTGACTGTATCATACTGGACTTGAGCATATGTGATGTCAAATCCCTGCCTCCTTCTTGACACACTTCCTCTAACAAGGCCACACCTCCTTTAATAATGTTACCCCTCCTAATAATGCTACTCTCTATGGCCAAGTATTCAAACACATGAGTCTATACGGTACATACCTGTTCAAACTACCCCAAACTGTTAAAGTTTTGTTTCTCTATATTTTAAAATAAATAAGAAAATATAATGTTAACTATGAGATGGAACAAAGACATATTTGAAGTTTGAGAGCACAGTGAAGCTTTCTAGAATTTTTTTTTTACTAAGTACTTAGTATTATAGTTTACAGGGAGCATTAACACTTTAAAATTTCATGGCCATTGATTTCAAGTACAGCACTTCTGTTTCTTGGAAGCCAAGGAAAATATCCTTGTCTAGCCATTGTTTAGTCAGAGCAATTCAGGTGACACTTTTGTCAACGAAAGGTGAGAGCATTTGCTTTCTAAAGGAATAAATATAACCATGTACTCTTGTGTATATACATGTGGGACAAAAATATAGGCATCATGTAAAGGGTGAACTTGATTTCTGTACACTCAAGAATCACAGTGAGACAAAATGTTTTCTGTATTTATCTCTATAATAGTGTAGCAGAATTTCCTTATAATTTTTAAAGAAAGAAAATAACTCTATAAATATCTCTAGTATACTTTTCAATTTCAAGAAATATATATTGCACTAACAATGAGTAGAAACAGTACCATCATGGTAGTATACAGCCTTATTTTCTATACTAAATAAGATGAGGAAGGGGAAGGTTGTAAGTTCAAGGCCAGTTTAGTGTATGTAGTAAGATTTGCCTAAAGTAACAAAAGGATGGAAACAAAACAACAGAAAAATGTTAAAGTTAAGAAAAATTCTCTAATACTCACATCAAATTTAAGCACCATATGTCCAGCTTCCCACTTGTGATTTCCACATTTTGATATGCTGACAAGTTATATGGATCCTGTTTGTCTGTTATTACCAGTAAAACGTTTGTCCTTCATTGTCATCTTCCCAGAGGAAAACCCTCAGGCCAGAGACACAAACAACTTAATCAGAAGTTTATTTAGTAAACTAAAGCCAAGGCAACCACAATATACTCCAGAGATACATTGAAACTGGCTGATTTATGAGTGTATTATACCTCAGGGTCTCTACTGTCAAGATACAGCTATAGTTTTCTTATTCACAATACATCTAACTTCCTGCTTACCTGGTCAGGATGTTTTAGAATGATAGTCTTCTCCCTGCTTATGCCTGCCCAGCTGCCAACCCTAACATTGGCTATATTTGTTTTACAGATCCTTTGATCATTGCAGTTGGAGATGAAAATGAACAAACAAACCAGAAAAAGGAAAGTTCAAGAAAATACGCCACATGTCAGAATAAATGGAAAACAAAGCAAAAGGTCAAGAATAATTTTCTTTATAGCTGAAATAAACAATTGGAACAAAATAATAACTACAAATAGACTGTGTTTACATTTGGAATAGGATACAGCATTCTTGTCAGTGTGTGGGTTTCCTAAGTGCTTGGAACATCAATGGATATCTAAGACATGATATGTATAAGACTTCGAAAGTAAATCTTTCATTAATGAATTGATACAAAGTAAAACAAAATACACAAACATGTAAACCAAACAAATGAACAACAACTATACAAGAAAAATAGTTTCACTAGTCAGAAGAAATGTGCTGCAAAATACTACCTAATTTATATATATTAGAAAGGTCAAAATAGAAGCCTTGAACATATTAATTATATTGAATTTGTTTATTATAAGAATGTAGATTCAGGCTAAGTATGAAGACAAATTGAAGTGCACTTACTTAGATCACACAAATTACTGATGTTGATCCCTAGTAGATATTACAAAGTCATTGTACTAATGGACTCACTGTCACAGTGATTGCACAAAATTGGGTGCCTTTCTACTTCATCATAGTTGGGGCAAGACCCATGAGGCCTCACTCCTTTCTAAGAGACAATTAGCAGTTATTGTACTTTTTAAAAGGGATGTGAACAGTGATATGTTTCACTTGCTCCAGCAAATAATCTACAATCCAGGCACAAGCAAGGAAATCTGTTTAAACTCAATTGGGCACACACAAACTAAAGAAAGAGGAAATTTCAGAGAAAACAGGACAGGTTTCAGCAAGAGAAAGAGAGAGAGAGAGAGAGAGCGCAGTGGGAAAATAAAAACAGAAAAGAAAACAAAGGAAGAGAAAAAAAAGAAAAACAAAGAAAAGAAAACAAAACTAAAATTAAACAACTTTCAGGGCTTTGCAGGGTTATGGAATGTCTGATATGAAAATATAATATGATGGAAAACAATTTTTAAGCAATCAAGCTAAAACAAAATATAGAATAGTTCTTAACTTTATTATAAAATAGAGATGAAACATAATCATTTTGATTTTTAAAACTACTCACCTTTTTTACAAAAATCACTATAATGAATTTCATGCCTATGGTGCATTACTAGGAATTGGAAGTACACATATGCATTTTTTATTTTAGTTTTTTGTTCTGGTTTTCTAGGAAATAGGTCATGGTTTTAACCCTTCAGGATAATCTGAATACAAATAATGACATTGCTTTTACTGTTTTAGATTGTTTGTCTTACATTTGACATATTATTTGATATATTATTGCTTTATCAGTATACTAAGTTAAAAACAACAGTTGGATGTTTCATACTAATTGCAAAATAATGTATAAGAATTTTTAAAGCTATCTCTGTTGCCTAAATACTTCTTGCCCACAGAATATTTATCAATTTTAATGCGTTTTAAACTGAGGTAATCATTTATTTTCCTCAGTATAATTGGACTATAAAGGAGGCTTAATTAACTCTAGTTATTTTTATTTGTTTACACAAGAAGTGTCTTTTAATATGAAAAATTTTATGACTGATTACCTGGAGTGAAATCAAATAAGTGAACTTTTCCTAAGTTTTGAGTATAGTTTAAGACTTTGAGGTAGCTTTTTCTGTCTTCAGTGAAGCCAATTATATTTTAATTTCTATTGTACACTAAAAACAAGCAGCATAGTCTTTATAAGAACTACACAATGGAAAAGAATAAGCCAGAAATTGTTCAGCTCTCCAGCATGGGAAGATGTTGTCCTTTGTAAATGTCCCTTATTGTTGACATGGCTAATGCTTTTAAATGAAACCTTCCAGGAGTATTAATTCTATCTATAATCACTTATTCTGCAAGCCTCTTTGTCTTATATAGTCCGGTCTCTTATTTGGCCCATTCTTTAGCTAGTGTTCACATCCTATATTACACTTCCCATCCAAACCAGTACAGCATCAGCTCACACAGAAATTAAGGCATTTCCTTGCTTAGGAGAAAACAAAAACATGTATATAAGTACCTAAAGGTATCATTAATATTTTAATATTTTAATTTTTTGTCTTAGTTTTGATAGAAGTGCATAATAACATTTTTGGTGTGTTGGAAACTTCATACTTTATAATAAAGTATAAGAAAGTGATATTGACTAACACCAAACTACTTATGTTTTCTCATTTATTATCCAGAATAGCTAAGAAATAAAGAATAAAACACACTTTAAATATGAAATATATTTTGACGCAAACTTATTGAATTTAGTAAGCAAACATTTTAAAACATTTCTAAATCTTGGGAGATTTTCAGATTAAAAATAAAAATTATGGGCTATATGGAAAAGTATGTCATTGCTGTTACTGGAATTTCCTTATTTAAAGCATAGTAATCAAATAAAACCAACCTCTAACCCACAGCATAGTTGTTGATTAAAAAATTACAACACATTGCTCATGACATGAAAGAAAAAGGAAAAATCTGGCTGACTGATTAAAAATAAATATTTTTTCAGAACATAACAAATTTATTAGTATAGTACTCTATGTAAAATAATGCATGTGCAAATTTATATGTATATATATTGTATATACAATATATATACATATATGTATATATACAAAATTTATATATATATATAGTTTGCATTTACATTATCTTTGTTTCTCTTAAATATTTTTTAAGGTAAATTCTAAAATATGATAGAACATCAATGTAATAGTTTTCACTTGGTTATATTAACAGTCTTAGTTATGGATATAATTTTCCAGAAGTAGAAGCTTTTATGTAAACACATTTTAAATAAAATTACAAATAGCTCAGTAGTTAAGTGCCAGTTCAATTCTCAGCACCCATATGGCAGCTCAGAACTGTCTATAACTTCAGTCAGTATCCATGCTCTTTACATCATCATCCACGGAGGCAAATCATCAATGTACATACAATAAAAATAAATCAGTAATTTAAAATGAATGCAACATCAAGTGATGTGCGTGTGTGTGTGTGTGTGTGTGTGTGTGTGAATGTGAATGTGTATGCTAACGCTTTTAAAAGGGTCTGAAAATGTTGAAAAAGAGTCCTATTTGGCAGCACGATGAACAATCTTCTATTTTCCATCATTACAACAGAAGCAGAAGAGCTGGGCATTAGGAGCATTTCTAGCTAGTCAGATTGATTCAAAGCTATGTTGTCACACATAATATATGTCTGTTTCTCCTTTTAGTAACTGAAAATAGAATTTCTGGTATGTTCAATATAAATGATCAAATGATTATATGCTAAAATATTATTTAAATAAACAAGAAATAATTCTAGTAACAAGATTTTATAATAATTTTACTTGTAAAGACAAATTTCAAGAAAGGTCTAAAATTCCAATGAAAGCCCTTCCTTTTTTAAATTATTATTCTTATTTTTAGTTTTTACTTATTCATCTTACATCCTGCTCACTGCTGACCTCTCAGTCACCCCTTCCACAATTCTTCCTCCCATCTCTCATCTCCTTTTTCTTTTTGTGGGTAGGGGACCTCCTTGCTATACCCCCAACCCTGAAATACCAAATTTCTGTTATGCTATGTGCATCCTCTCCCACTGAGCCCAGACAACGCAGCCTGGCTAGAACATATCCCACATAAAGGCAACAGCTTTTCAGATAGCTCCTGCTCTAGTATACACACAAAAACCAAGCTGCATAACTGCCACGTGTGCAGGGAATCCTAGGTTCAACTAGAGTATACTCTTTGGTTGGTGGTTCATTCTCTAAGAGCACCTAGTATCCAGGTTAGTTGATTTTGCTGGTCTTCCTATAGAGGTCCTATCCTGTTCAGGGTCTGTAATCCTTCCCCCTATTCTTCAGTGAGAGTCACCAAGCCCCTTCCACTGTTTCTCTGTGGGAGTCTGCATCTGTTTGTGTCAGCTGCTTGGAGGAGCCTCTCAGAAGACAGCCATGGTAGACTCCTATCTTCAAGTATATCTAATCACTAACAGTGTCAAGGATTGGTGCTTGCTCATAGGATGGGTCTCAAGTTGGGCTGGTTATTGGTTGACCATTCCCTCAGTCTCTGCTCTACACTTTGTCCCTACATTTCTTGTAGACAGGATAAATTTTGGGACAAAATTTTGTGAGTGGGTTGGTGTCCCTATTGCCCCACTGGGGTTCCCGTCTGGCTTCAGAAAGTGGAACGTTCTTTCTTTTGGATGTGATTCTCTATTCCATATAATGAATGAAAATAAATTATTTGATTGAATAATAATGCATTATATATTTAAAAGTTATTGCTACAATTGACTAGCTGTTCTCATTGTGAAAAATCAAATATTTCAGATGATGGATACATTCATAAGCATGAGATAATCATTTAATTATGTGTACATATCACAAAGTATCCTGTGTGAGTAACTTATTTTTTGTCAATTGTATCTTTATTATATTGTTTATTACTTAAAACAATTTTAAAATTTAAAT
This sequence comes from Rhynchomys soricoides, assembly GCA_019843965.1. NCBI lineage: Eukaryota > Metazoa > Chordata > Mammalia > Rodentia > Muridae > Rhynchomys > Rhynchomys soricoides. The sequence goes on from JADRCH010000010.1 coordinate 23,225,291, forward strand.
ATTTTTGATCATGTTCTTTCTCTCCTTAAAGTCCTGCAATATCCTCTCTCCCTTTCTACCCATACAACTTTAAGTGCTTTCTCAAACCCAATCAAAACTACAACAACAAACAATGATTTCCCTTCTCACAGATAGTATGGCAGTTCAAGTGTAAACATTTGCTTTAGTTTCTAGGCTTTTTTTTTTTAAACATAACTATTTTATATTTAAATCAAATATAAATATTTCATTTCTTAATATTTTAAAAATATTTTTTATTCCAGTGCAGTATAAATACATAAAATAAAAATAGTTGATAGTCTCTTATGTTAATTGCTTGGAGGGCTTTAGTTTTCCTTTTATCGTTATGCTTTTTCTTTTATTTTCATATTTTTATTTACATTTCAAATGTTTCCCCCTTTCCAGATCTCCCCTTTGGAACCTCCCCATACCCTCATAAATACATCCATCCATTAATTTATACATATATTCATACATCTATTCATTCATTTAAAATAATATAACAAAGTAAAATATAATAAAATAAAACAAAACCTATCACATCCAAGTTGGACAAGACAAATGAACAAAAGAGCCCAACAAATGTCAGAGATTCACTTATTCCATGCTCAGGAATCCCATAAAAACACTAAGCTTTGTGTATTGTCTGGATGTGGGTCTCTATATTTGTTCCCATTTGCTGTAGGAGGACGTTTCTCTGAATGGCAGATGAGCTAATTACACCTTAATAAATCAAAAAATAAACTATGTCCTTAGATTGGTGGAATAAAAGTCAGTGGTGACTACACATGAAACTCTGCAGGCTTGTTTCAAACTAGTCAGAAAAGTTACTTTTGGTGTATGTCCAATTTTTATCTCAGCTTACAGACCATTTTACAGAGACATACTTGGAATATTAGTAGATCCTTGGAAACAAGCTTATTATATGAGGACAAACTACACTATCACAATCTACCAACACTATTACCCTTTCACCTCTGTGGTCAGGTGTGCATTTTGAAAGGAATCTAGATGAAGAGGTTTCCTTTTCCTTCTCACCTAGCTCTCATTCCCTCACTTTAACCATTATTCAGGTTTCATATACATGTTTATATCTATGTGAGAAAGTACCAAAATGCTGACTGAAATGATTGGATATATCTATGAGTGGTTCTATATAGATTTTAATAATTATATATATATATAAATATATATATATATATATATATATATATATTATGTGTGTGTGTGTAGTGTGTGGTATGTGTGTGTATTAACTTTTAATTATATGTGCAATACATGATACATGGGAGTATAAAGAATATGTATCAGTGATATTCAAAGTATTAATATTACTTTGAATTAGATATTGTACTAATATTAATTATAATCATCCTATTTTTGAAACAAAAGGATACAGATACCACAAATATACATCTGTGCTCTAATTTTATAACATTTACTTTAGCTACCTATAAACATTTCATGAGTATTTTTGTGCCCTAAACATTTTTCTTGACCTCAAATATTCAAAGATATTCTCTTGTGCTCAACATATCAAGTTGAGTAATAAAGCCAATAGAAGAGAAAATATAATCATCCCCATTGGACATAAATGAATTAGAGAAGCCTAATGTTCAAAAGCATCAAGATTGTTACTTGGTTTGCTTTATTTTGTGGTTTTATATATCTTAAGGGAATGAGTGTTTGCTTCTGTGTTGTAAATAAACTATAAATGGGAACAATTTGTTTTCTCTAACGGTCTTGTGATATAGACTGAGCTATGGGAATTACTTCACATCTGACAGGAAACTGAAGGTCCTCAGCATTTTTGAAGCTTATACTGATACTCAAGATTTAGTTTCCACTATCCTAACACTTCAAAAATACTCTTATAAATGATGATTCTATACATTGGTTCTCACTTTCCTATGTAAGTGAAATAAAGAAAAACAAATTCATCGTAATGAAATAATGGACTTATAGTACATTTAGGAAAATTGTTTAACATAAAAGGCCTCCAAAATATGCTTCTGGGGAAAATGAAATGTTTAATAGAATGGTTTTGTGAGCTCCAATGTAGAATACATAAGAGAAGCTGTCATTCCCAACACAGATAGTTGCAAGAGTACAAGAGGAAATATTTATTATTGCAACATGAATCAAACAAAAACAATGTGCCATCTCCATGGGATCAGTTTGTCACTAGTGTACAATAGTGTATCATCACTTTCAACAGAAAATAAGAAAGAACTTTTCCTTCACTCCTGGAAATGGTACCCATCTTAAACATCTTCTGGCCATTTGATGAAACACAATGGTGCACAATATCTACCAAATTGAGAATTTGGGTGATTTCCAAATAAAAATTATTTTAGGTCTTATAACACAAGATTGATAGAACAAGTTAATTTAAACAAAAATTTTATATAATTATTTGTAGTGAATTTTAAATTTGTAGGTGATATCTTTCTGTCCTCTTTGTCAATATCTTTTTGCATTTTCCTAGACAGATTGAAACAATCACAAATACTAAATAAAAATTAGGTTCAGCAAACTTCACATTTTGTACAGCTTCTGATGTAAATGAAATTATGTGTATTGAGAGTATAACATGAGTGAATGAGTGTATGCCAGATCCAGAAGAAAGACCAAAGTATAGTAGATGCTCTTCTAAAAATAGTAAGTGCTATTACTGGATTATCACTTAGTAGGAACTATCATTTTTAAAATAAAATGGAGCTAAACACATTCCTGAATTCAGCATTCAAGAGAGAAAATAATCTTAGTTTGTATTAGATTGCTTAGATTGTACAAGAAAGTTCCAGGGACTGGGCAACTGAAAAAAAACATAAATTATTTCTCAATCTAGTTTGAGCAATTAGGGTATCATATGTTCCATTTCTTCAAAATATTCTCTCTGTACTTTCTGATGATGGTCTTCTCCCAATGTTTTTATGTGTTATTCCTCTATTTCTACATATCCCTTATAAAGAACACAGGTCATATTTGATTGGAATATATTTGCTGTCTTATCAAGCATAAAATTTCCTTCAAGACCCAGAAAGTACTATGAGCTAAGCCTTTATCATTTGAATTGGAGGATAAAGACAGAGCCCATAACTGAGTTGAATACCTTTTTTACATTTTATATAAATAGAGCTAAGAAGTGAATGAAAAACAGAAATTCCAACTGAATGAGACAGCATATTGCTTCAGACACTATTCTTCTTATAACATTTGTCTCAAAATTTGTGGTCCCTTGCCTAATGCATCATAATGTGACAGTAAGGAAGTAAATTGCATATTTGGACAGAATTCTCAAGATGAACAGTGGCTTTGTCCAGGCTCCTTCTATCATTGAGCATGAGAGAAGAACATAGAAAATGGTTCTTATTAAAATGAAATTCATTCCTAGAAACTGTGTCTTGAAAAGGTAGAATTTAATCAGAATCTAAACCTCAAGGTAAATCTTTCCAGGATAGGAATCATTACTTTCAAAAATATATCAGAATTTTTTGCGAGTGATATTATTTCATAATAATGGATGTATATACCTTATTTGGAATTATGTTAACACCACTTTATTGCATAGCAATGATCACATATTTATATGTTCTTTAAGGTTTTACACTTTTGATAAAAGATGAAATGTTTCCTACTTTGAGAAGAGACATATGTTAGAGCATCCACCACAGCACCTTTTCTTTCTAAGACAGGGAATCAGATGCTTTGTGATAGTTCTTTGGCCATTTACCAATTAGACTCAACTCTTTTTCTCTTTTACACACATTAGCAACAATCATTTTAGGGCTCATAACCCATGTAACTCTTTTATATACTCTATTTTTAATAATATATTTCCTTTGACCTGTGTTAACCACTTAAAAGACTGCTGGCAACCCAATTTCTTTGTTGGTATGATTATACAAAATAGCCACCAAAATACTTATAAAAACATTTTATTTAAAAACTAATTTTATATGCTGAGCTTGCTGTTTCTGTTCTTTCCATTTTCCTCTATATTTGAGTTGTGTCCATTCCTTTGACTAGTAAACAATGAAAAGAGGTTGTCCGTTTCATTTTATCAGTGCAATAGAGAAAGGTAGCAACAATCCTAGTAGAATGGATAAGAATGACACTGATTTCACCTGATAGATGAAGAACCTATTAAAGTCACAGAATTTTTAGGTAATGCAGTGTTGAACAATGATAGTATTTGACATGCCGGATGACAAGGAAGGTTACTCTGTTCAGAGACAATTGTTGCATCTTGTATTTTATATGCCTTCTTTGTAAACAGTAATTCTTCATTAATAATAACATAACATTATTGTATTTTTAAATACACTATAAAATATGATGTTTGATGAAAGGTTATGTATTTTGTCTCATCCATATTCTGTCTAGCTTAATTTTCTATTGAAATCACAAAAAAATATTTTGATTTGTACATATATAAAGGAAGTAACTGTGCTTTAGTGTTTTGGTACAAATATTTTGGATAATTTGTAGATTTTTTTAATAGAATGAATCTGAATACTATTATAGATTTTCTCCATTATTAGCAACATTTAATCTAAGCAAGGCTATGTGTCTCAAGTTCCTGTTCTTCTAATTCTAAATTTTGTAATCAGCCACATAATTATTTTTGTGTGCAATGAGTCACCATGATGAAAATGTCACTTGTAAAAATATAATTTGTTTATTGATAATTCAAATTAAACTGATGAAAAATTGGTTGTGATTTTATTAAATGTAAGATTTTGTCACAGCTTTTGCAGTATATTTTCATGTAATTTAATATTTAAATATTTTCTTCTCATTAAAGAATTCTAACTGTGGCTGTTAATTTTTGGTGCTGATTATATTTGTAACTATGGCCAAAATTATTTTTTCTGTTACAGTATAACCTGAAAGTAATTTTGATTAAAAGACAGCAGGAACTATAGAAATGATATCGGAGTGAAATGTGTCAATTTGCAGGGTATCTAGCACTGTCTTCTGGACTCCATGTGTATGTGAACTCATGTGCAGATACCCCTGCATATGCATACATATACCTAAAAATCAAGTATAGTATTACAAAATATTATAGTTTTTGGTGTTTAATTTCAGATACCCATTCATCAGTCTACCTGCTACTTCTTGTTTCTTCTCTTCTTCTTCCTCATCCTCCTTTTTTCTCCCCTTCTTTTGCAATGAGTTCTTCTGTGTAGTTCAATCTGCCTTCAAATTCATGATTATCCTATGTATATAGTTAGAGTACTAGTGGTATAAAATCTTCTAAAATCTACATACAACATATTCAAAAATAAATTTTAACAGTAAAGATAAAATCATTTTAATTATAAAAGCTAAAGTTCTAAAACTGAGTTGAATTTGCATGCTTTTTAGAAAGCTCAGAAATTAGGTTGCGTAAATTTGCTTGTTGATATCCACTCACACATCCCTCCATTATTTCACTCATACATGGCTTGGTTGGTTTTTTTTAACTACACATTTAAATTCCCACATCTAAATAGATATAGGTATTTTTATAAAAAGCTCTTAGAAATTGTTTGAAGATCTAGGTACTTTCATTATAATCTTATTTCTTAAAATTATGTCTTTAACTGTTTACATACACATACATGTACACACACACACAGAGTAATGTGAATATAGAAATGTATTTATACCTAAGTATATAAAAACAGTGTCCTTAATTTGTATAACATGATTGATATATGCATGTATTCAGGGCAGATGGCTTGGCATTGAGTAATTAATTTGGGAACTCTTCCCTGGAGAATTTATTTCTCTCATTCTCAGCATTCCTTCGTTGTCTTTAGTTCTTTGTCTAGGGTGGAGGCTCCATGAGATTTTCCCCTTCCATGAAAATATATCCATTGAAATCATCCTTTTTAAGGTCATGTTTGGCAGCTCTGCTGGTGAGACTTCATGAGTATAGCTTTTCTGGCATTATACTAGGATAGAAAAATGCCAAAGTAAAATTCTTTTTCCTCTGTGTCTTACCACATTTCCATCTCTTCTGCAATTGGCATTGGCATTAAACTGTAGGAGTTGGGCTGTACATGGATCAGTTTGAGATGAGCACCAAAACAATCAGTTGTTCTCTGCATTTGTGATTATCTATAATGGCCTCTTTTCTTCTGCAAGAAATATTTATTTGATGAGTGGTGACACTTACCTGTGGGAATTTGTAACTATTTAGAATTTAATTAGGCCACAAATTTGAGAGAGATTAAGGTGGGGGTAAAAGGGAAGAGTTGGAGAGATAAAAGAAGAGGAGAGAAAATATACAACTAGAAATTATTTTCAAAATATTTTAAAATATTCTGAAATGTATAGCAGGATTAAAACTATCCTCAACTAAAATTGCTTAATGTGACAAGGACTTGACTTGCAAGCCTAATGACCTATGCTGAGTTGCAGAACTTATGAGGAAGTACAAGGAAAGTACCAACATGTGAAAACTTCTCATGTGCACCATGGCATGTATGCCGAAACTTACAAGTCCTATCCATAACACACACATATAAATCAATACATTTTAATAACAAGTGCTTCTTTAACATTTACTGTTATTGAATGAGCAGCAGGTAAAATGTAGTCATGTGTCCACATTTGTCTTCCTGGCTAGTATACATTTGGATTCATCAGTAATTCTTTCTTTTTCATTTGCAAGTTTTTTTGACATATTTATTGTATTTTAAATATTTTCTTGGGCTATTTTTCCCCACTTTTTAATGTTTGTGAAAGCAGTCTTCTAAAGTTTAATTTCTACATATTTGGGAATATATTAATTTTTTTCTGTATTCATAAAAATATAAAATCCAAGGCAAGATACTTTTGTGTAAGAACTCTCTTTTATTTTATTGAATTTTGCCTTTACAAAAAAGTAATGCACGAGCTGTTTTGCTTTCTTTTATTTTGTTTTACCTTTTCAGATTTGTCAATGTATATGGTAGCATCCTTCTGCCCTTTGATATACTATACCATCATATTTCATTTTATCAATGGATTAGCTAACAAACTCTTTACCTTCTGTTTTTTTGGCACTCACAGTAGATGTGAGAGAATCCAGCCTGAATTTTTCCTTTCTATTTCTTGGTTTAATTATTTTTGTCTAGATTATTGATTTTTTATAAGTTTAAGTGTATATGCCTGGGAACTAATTACCTGCATCACTCTCCAGTACATTCTAGGAAGATTCAAATTCACTTCATTCTCTCTTTAATAGGATTCATTTTTTAAAAAAAGTAACCATACAAAGTATTTTCACCTCATCAGTAAGGTACCAACAAATGCAGGTAATTATAAAACTGAATGGTACTTTGTGCCCTCTTTTGTTATGTTTTTTCTGTCTTTATAATGTATCACTTTTAAAGTTTAAAAGTACTTTCTGTCTTGGACTTCATTTCCAAATCATTGCTTTGTTTCTCTTCTTCGTTGTATTAGTACAACTAAGAATTACTACAGATTTATTGTCCTCAATGAATATACATCAGGCAGGTATGGTGAGTCCTGCTGATAATCCCAGCAATTTGAAGGCAGAGTGAGAATAGTGAACATTTAATTCTAAGCTTGGACTTTATTTTTTTTTCTATTCTATTTCAGAAGATCATAAAAGGGAATGTGAATCAAAGGACATCTATTATTATCCCAGAGATTATTGAGTAGCCTAGTGTGTATGATTGAGTTCTCTACTTTGATTCTCAAAAGGGTCATTAGAACAAGACATGACCTGTGTCATCTTTTATGGTCAAATGGAAATATATCTGCTCACAAGCACCTTTAGCTTCTGACAAATATAATTTCTCTAAAGCTGTGTGTTAAGCTCACCTGGTTTATTTGTTATTTAGATTTTATTTACATTTTTGTTAGATTCTGCAGACTAGTGACTGTTTTTGAACCCTCCAGCTTATCATCACTAGTCCTCTACCTACATAGCATATTCTCTTTCTTCAGTGCAACAAGGTATTCTCTCTTCCTCTGTGTGTTTCTCACCAGAAAGGTGCTGTCTCTAACAAAATTGATGCTTTTCAATAAGATATGCCTAGAATTACATCATCTTTGATTATATTTAGTCAACTAATTTGAGACATACATTTTTTTCTATCTCAGTCACTGTAATAAAAATATGTACTCAGAACAGTGAAGGAAAGAAAACCAGGATATATACATGTGTGTATGTATGTATGTATGTATAAATGAATGAATGTACCTGATCATAACAAACAGTAACAAAATGAAACATGGTTGTTTCAGAGAACAGCATGTTATCACACTAGGAAAAGATACACTGTACTATTTTAAAATACTAAGTGAGGGTCAGTCATGTTTCAGTTTAGACTGAGAATTATTTATTTAGATTATGTACAAACTTTAAGTCTTTAAGAGATGTGCATACTATATTTAGAACACAAAAGGTTTTTATAACTCCTACACTTATATTTTCTTCTATATACACTAATATTGTTGGTAGATATCATCCTATAAGGACCATTGAGAATACCTTTATTATTAAGGAAATAAAGTTCTCTGGATGCTAGTAATTCAAGTCATAGTTACTGCTGCATGCATTTGACATATTTAGGAATTTTTCTCATCCCATTTGTAAATGTAGGCCAGATTAATGTTAAAAATAGCTCATTGTTTCATGATGTGCTTCAATTCTCACTTTATCTTTGTACTTTTAAAAAAAGTTCTTTTCTCATTTATCATCCAGGTTGTGGTTTTTAAAACATGACAAATTTTTTGGATTCAACACCTGTACAATATTTTCTAAATTTGCTATATTTTTAATCCTTAGAAATAGCAAATATACTTTTAGAAGTCAGAAAAAGATACATATTTTATTTACAATGAACCCTTTTCTCTAAACTATGCATGCTGGCTACTTTGCAGTTAACCTCATAATGCAAACATCTAGTAAAGACTTTAAGAGATAAAGCTCTTTCAATGATATAAACTTTCACTAAATACATAATAGTGAGAGGTGTTGTCTGAGCACCTTATTCTTCAATGAGAATAATGGCTCTTTCCCAAAAACCCAGTTTTACTGGAGGATAAACTATGGAAAATTTTATCCTCCACCACCCCCTCCCCCAGTCCCCGGCCACCAGAATGCACCAGAGACCTGGAAGGTGAGTGACTCTCAGGGCTCAAAGGGAAGGACCTTAAATAAAATGACCTATAGTGGGGAGAGGGAACTTATAGAGGCCACCTCCAGCAGGAAGACAGAGCATCAAATGAGGGAGGGATTTGCCATCCCACCATCATTTCCCAGAGTCAAAACTCTGATTCATAATTGTTCTTGTCTGAAAGAACTGCAAGGATGGAAATGGATAGGAGCCTGAGGGATAAAAAGGTCCAGCAAAGGCCCAAAGTGGGACCCAGCTCAAGGGGAGGTCACAAGGTCTCATATTATTACTGAGATTATGGAGTGCTCACAAAAAGAGACCTAGCATGACTGCACTCTGGAAGATCAAACAAGCAGCTGAAAGAGTCAGATGCAGATATTTGCACCTAACCAATGGATAGAAGCTGATGAACCCTGTGGCTGAATTAAGCAAAGGCTGAAAGCAGCTGAGGAGGAGGGTGACCCTATAGGAAGACTGAAAGTCTCAATTAATCTGGACCCCTGAGATCTCTCAAACAGAGGATCACCAAAGAGGCAGCATACATCAGCTAATATGAGGACCCTATCACATATACAGCAGAGGTCTTCCAGGTCTTTGTTCAATCAGAGATGATGCACCTAACCATCAAGAAACTGGAGACCTCAGGGAGATTAGAGGTCAGGTGGGGTGGGGAATAAGGTCATTCTCGTGGAGACAGGGGGTGGGGAGAAGGTATGGGATGTGGAACAGTTGGAGGGTAGATGGGGGTAATCTGAAATATATATATACATATATATATATAATATATGTATATATATATAAAATATATATATATTTTTTATATATATATTTTGTATATATATATATTTTTTTTTTCCAAAAAGGTCCCAATTCCTAGAGTAACTGGGACCTGAGGGATAGAGGGATCCAGGGACACAGGAACCCACCCTACCAGTGGCAAAGGTCCCTTCTGGTCTGGTCTATGCTGTTAGCAGACCTTGGGCTCAAACTCCACAGCCAGACCCATAAAACCCAGAGGAAGCTCCACTCTCAGGCGCTGGAACATGTCCAGGATCATAGGATCAAAGGTTAGGAGGACACAAAATCTCTTCCAACACCTGGAATAACAGGGACCAGAAGGATCCAGGGACCCAAGAAATCCACCCAACCAGTGACATATGTTCTTTTTTGTCTGTGTAGGAGCCCTGAGCACACCTTGGGCTCAAACTCCTCAACCAGTCCCAAAACAACCAGAGGAAGCTCCACTCCCAGGTGCTCTAGCATCTAGGATCACAGGATCACAGGATCACAGGAGCACAGGAGCACAGGAGCACAGGAGCACAGGAGCACAGGATCTTGATCATACTAGGATCTCAGAGTTCCAAAGACAGCTTGACTCCCAGGAGCTGTGTAACACCCAGGATCTCAGGCTCCCAGAGACAGTTGGTTTCTGAGGAGTTCTGACACAACCAGGATCACAGGAAGAACAGTCAGATATAATAAGGGTAGATAGCACTAGGGATAGATAACCAGATGACTGGAAGCAAGCATAATAATATAAGCAATAGAAGCCAAGGTTACTTGGCATCATTCAAACCCAATTCTCCCACCATAGCAAGTCCTGGATATACCATCACACATGAAATGAAAGATCCGGATCTAAAATCTCTTCTCATGATGATCATAAAGGACTTTAAGAAGGACATAAATAGCTCCTTTAAAGAAATACAGGAGAACACAGGTAAACAGAAGCACACAAAAATCCCTTAAGGAATTACAGGAAAACAATCAAACTTGCTACAGAAATGAACAAAACCATCCAGGATTTAAATATGGAAATAGAAACAATAATGAAATCACAAAGTGAAACAACCCTGGAGTTAGAAAACCTAGGAAACAAATCAGGAGGCATAGGTGTAAGAATCACCAACAGAATACAAGAGATAGAAGAGAGAATCTCAGGAGCAGAAAATACCATAGAAAACATTGACACAATAGTCAAAGAAAATGCAAAAAGCAAAAAGCTCCTAACACAAAACATCCAGGAAATTTAGGACACAATGAGAAGAAGAAACCTAAGGGTAATAGGTATATAAGAGAGGAAGATTCCCAACTTAAAGGGCCAGTAAAATCTTCAACAAAATTATAGATGAAAACTTCTCTAACCTAAAGAAAGAGATGTTCATGAACATTCAGGAAGTCTACAGAACTCCAAATAGACTGTACCAGAAAAGAAATTCCTCCAATCACATAATAATCAAAACACCAAATTCACTAAACAAAGAACAAATATTAAAAGCAGTAAGGGAAAAAGGTCAAATAACATATAAAGGCAGACCTATCAGAATTACACCAGACTTCTCCCCAGAGACTATGAAAGCGACAAGATCCTGGTCCAGATGTCATACAGACCTGAAGAGAACACAAATGCATATGTAGGCTACTATACCCAGCAAAACTCTCAATTGTCATAGATGGAGAAAACAAGATATTCCATGACAAAACCAAATTTACACAATATCTTTCCACTAATCCAGTCCCACAAAGGTTAATAGGTAGGAAAAAACAGCACAAGGAGGAAAACTACACCCTAGAAAAATCAAGTAAGTTACCTTTCAACAAACCAAAAGGAAGATACACACACACAAACATAATTGCACCTGTAACAACAAAAATAACAGGACATACCAATCATTTTTTCTTAATATCTCTTAATGTCAGTGGACTCAATTCCCCAATAAAAAGACATAGACTAACAGACTGGATATATAAACAGGACCCATCATTTTGCTGCATACGGGAAACACACTTCAGTTACAAAGGCAGACACTACCTCAGAGTAAAAGGTTGGAAAACAATTTTCCAAGCAAATGGACCCAAGAGACAAGCTGGAGTAGCCATTTGAATATAGAATAAAGTCAACTTTCAACCAAAAGTTATCAAAAAAGATAAGGAAGGACACTTCATACCAGTCAAAGGAAGAATCTACCAAGATGAACTCTCAATTCTGAACATCTATGCTCTAAAAGTTGCAGGCGGTATAATAATAATATATGTTTAAAATACACAAATATGGCACAGTTCAAGTAAGTGACACATTCAGGATATATAGGACTCAAGGGATTGTTTTCTAAAGCATTCTTTAACAGTGATTATAATTGAAATGCTTATAATTTTATAGAATTTTACCAAAGTACACTGGTACAATTTTATTTGTTGCTAATATTTTGAAATCTTTTATTTTCTATATCTGTGGTTTAATTATTAAAAAGCTTAAATGTCCTGAAAAAAAACACACACTTCATTCTTTACAGAAATAGTCACTATACAATTAAAAATATTTAAGAAGTAACTTCAGCAAGTGTCTCAGTGATATGGCCTTGGAAAATGCAAAGGAATGTTGCTCTTTGCTCAGAATGAAGTTAACATATCTTCAAGAGAGAAAATTGGAGGTATTTGAATTTTATGTTCACATTAGTGAGGTGAGTGCTGTATATTTTAGAAGACTAGTATTTATTTTCTCTGAATTTAGTCAGGAGTTGTCAATTTATTTTGAGTTGAATATGACAGTATTAAGGTTTTCAAGGTCTACTGAAAACAAGTAACATTAAACTTGTGATTATGAGATTAGGTTATGTGTGCTATCTTGACTGAAGTCAACTTTCCTTTGTCATTTCAAAGGAGAAAAAAAAAATGAAAGGCCTATAAAACTGTGAGAGTTGTTCTGTCAAAAATAATTTTCAATTACATAATGTTTTTACAAAGTGATTTGCTTTATTTTTATCATATTTATGATGTGAAAGTATAAGATGATGATAATATAGGCTTCTAAAGTTTTAGCCTAGAAAATAATATTTTAATTATTATAGACAAGTCTATAAGTACTTTCATGATTTATTAATTCTCTGTTTAATTTTGACATGTTTCTAATAATTCACCGTTGTATATAATACTGTACATACATATTTTTGTCAACATATAATCTGAGAAATAAATTTACTAGATAAAATATTATGCATAATTTATACTCTGGTACTTCTTTGTAAACTGTACATTAAAAGTACTGTATTGAATTATACTGTTATATGGAATATTTCTCTAAAATTTTCTGTCAATTAAATTTTATTATGAAAAATAAGTAAATGCAATAAAAATTAAAAAAAATGCTTTTAAGAACATTAATTTTCATCCACCCTAAAAGATAAAATTTACATTCAGTATCAGTCCTTCATGAATACAAGATGTTCTTTAGCTGTGCATCCTCAGGTGACAGCACATATTGGCGAAGAGGTGGAGAAAGAAACAGTCCTACATTGCTGGTGGGATTGCAAACTGATACAACCACTCCAGAAATCAATCTGGATTTTCCATAGAAAATTGGAAACAGATCTACCTGAAGACCCAGCTATATCACTTTTGGGCATGTACCCAAAAGATTCTCCACAATACCACAGGTGCTCCACTATGTTCAAAGCAGCCTTATTTATAATAGCCAGACACTGGAAACAACCCAAATTTCTCACAAATGAAGAATACATATGGAAAATGTGGTTCATTTTACAGAATGGGATACTATTCAGATATTAAGAATGAGGAAATCATGAGTTTTGTAGAAAAATGGATGGAACTAGAAAACATCATCCTGAGTGAGGTAACTCAGACCCCCAAATGACATGCACAGATATGCTCACTAATAAGTGGATATTAGCTTAAAATTATAGAATAGGGCTGGAGAGATTGCTCAATGGTTAAGAACACTGACTGCTCTTCCAAAGGTCCTGAGTTCAATTCCCAGAAACCACGTGATGGCTCACAACCATCTGTAATGGAATCTCATGCCCTCTTCTGGTGTGTCTGAAGACAGCTACAGTATATTCATATAAATAAAATAAGTCTTTAAAAAATAAAGTACAGTATACATAGGATACAATCCACAGAACTCAAGAAGGTTAACAAGCAGAAGGAACAGCACAAGTGAGGATGCTTCAATTACATCTGGGAGGTAGAAGAGAGCAATCAAGGGAGGCAGTGAAAGGGAGAGACCTGAGTGGGAAAAGGTGGACAAGGATGGGGGATACAGCTGGACTGTAAAAAATATAAAAGTAGGGGAAAAAGTACATAAGTAACATTAGTTTAAATAAAGTATATCACTTTAATCCACTTAGTTTTCCCACCACAAGTTCGTCTGCTGTGATTTGGATATCACTTCCACTGCTGAACAGGAAACAGTGGATAATTAGGCTGAATCTATCAAACTTAAAAAAAAGAGATAAGTATGTATTTATAAAGTCAGTCTATTATTTTATGTGAATGTAGTTGAATAGTTGCATGAAAACTTTCATAAATCCCAGAAAGGCAAACTTCTCCAAAAGATCTTTGAAGAAAACAATTTTCATCAAACCATTGTGGATACTTCATGTGCTCCACTCTAGGTTGCCTAGGGCCATGCTGGAGGAACTACAAATGGCTCATGCAGAGACAATGACAATGGTTTTAGAACTGATGGAATGTGGTCCACCATTTACCACAGCCACATTGGTGAACCTCAGTCTGGCATGACCCCAAGGACCATGTGTCCTGAGGATAACATGCTTTTATGAACTTCTGCTCTGCTTGCTGCCCTCACATCCCTCTACATCTAAGAATTACATGAAAACTTTAAGTGGGCTTCCAGCCCCTCACTGGAAAGTGTCTCTGGCACTCAAAATAACACTTGATCTCTTTTAAGATTTGAAGCTGGAGCAGATTATGTCTCAATCACCACCATAGGAAAGAACTTAGAGTCAAAGATTGTCAGCACTGACACCCATCCTTAGGAAAAATTAGGAAAAATAAAATTGTTAGTGGAGCTAGGTTGAGATGTTTTTACTCCTGGCTCTGATGTAGAAAATCTGAGGGAGCAATTCAAAGTTCAGAAAGTCACACTCTTATTAGTTAAGCTAGAAATCCTTTACAGTTAAGGAACAAGAACAATGGCAGCAGTAACTGATGATTCTCACTGAGGTTGGACTGGGGATGATTGATTTCGTATATTGATTTTTGCCCTCAACTTCATGATATGATTTATTAAGAATTGCTGATGAGTAGATATGCATTCTGAGGATTTAAGGTAGATATAACTGATTATGTAAAGTTTAGAACTGTGATTCTTTTAAGATTCTTACAAAATTACTTTTAAAGGTAAATAATAATTATTCCTTTCTTTGTAACCACAAATTGCTGCCTGTCAGTAAGAGAAACTAGCTGAGAAAACTACCTTGCTTTCTTACACATTCTTAATCTTTGGGAAGTTTTTTAGTTATGAATGTATGTGGGTTCTTGGGAACTATTTGTTTTCTTTATCTATACTACCTAATGTTATTTTTTGCAAAGGTATTGTGGAACATATTGTATTTTTGTATTCTCTAGAAGAAAACTAAAATGCAATCACATTGTAATTTTACACAACTTGAAAGATTTTGCTGGGATATATAAGCTATTGAAGAAAAAATAAAGTGTGGCATTGGAACATTGTTCCTTCCACCCATCAACTATGTGGATGTACACATATATGTAAGGTTTGTGTGAGTAGGTGGTTGGAAATCTGTTCCTTCCAACCATCAACTATGCATATGTATATACATATATAAAGCTCCAAGTAATGTTTTAGAGCTTGTTACATCTACCAATTGTGAGTACATGTGTATTAATGAGTATGAATAAAATACTTGGAGCATAGTTGCTGGAACTTTTCTCTAATCATTTTATTTGTCAATGTGTATGTGTGTGTGTGTGTGTGTGTGTGTATGCATGTATGTATGAATATATGTACATATGTATGTATGTATTTGTATTGTGAAGTTATTAGTCTCTGCTTTTTGTTTCATCCGCTCAGTGTGTGTATGTGAGTGTGTGTGTGTGTGTGTGTGTGTGTGTGTATGTTTGTGTGAATTTTCTCTCTTTCTCTTCTCATACTGCTGGCTGCCATAGGCAGCAACCTTTATAGGTATCTGGATCCACTTCCATTGGCTGTTCTCTCAAACATTGACCAGCAACAGCTGTCCTGCCTAGGTTTCCTCACCACATGGATGCCAAAGCCGGTCTTTGGCAATAGGTCAGACAGTATCAAATATTAACTAATATAAAGTCAAGTTCATGTACAGAAAATTTTAGCTCAATTTTGTTATGCAACTGATTCAATTTGCAAAGTATATTTATATTGATTCTTGTAAGAATCTCTGAAAGAGAGTAACAGTGCCTAACTGTTTATCTTTAAGTAACAAAATTGACAATTACTAAATGGACTAAGAGGCAGGAAACTGGGCCTATTAACAGAATCAAAAACTAAGAAGGGCATTGTTGTTAAATGGACAGTGTAAATTTTTATTTTTTGGTTACACTGTTTTTAAAGATTTCCAACATATCTTGGTTCCCTTTCCTTTACTAATAATTATATAATTCCATTCTTAGGAAATAAATTCAGATAATTTAATATGTGTCTTTCACCTTGTGATATTTCTACCAAGGTTTGTTCATATGTGGGTGGATGACTGTGTTGATCCTTTTCCTTAAGGCAAATATGCTGCCTGAAAAAACAAACAAACAAACAAACAAGTAAGACCAGATAGAATTTATGTGACTCATATATAACCAGTTGCCAAGCAGCTAGCTAACACTATGTGAAGATCTGAATCTGATTTAGGATGAATGACTGAGGACAATTTCTGCTTTCATGTGTTTTGCTGACATGAAATTTCTTTAAAATTTTACAAAAAAAAAAAATCCTAGTGATCTTGAGTGTATAATAAAAGTCAACATTAACTGATTAGAGAAATAACATGACCAAGGTAGCAAAAACAGAAAACAGAATTTACCCATGACCATTCTAATCTATAAAAAATTAAAGCTTCTGCTTTGTAGAAATGTTTTGATACTTGCAAGGCAAGAATTCCAAGGGAGGCCATGTAGTCCTGTGCTTTTTTACACACCTGTGATACTGAAGGATATGGACCACAATGTTAAGGCTAATTTTTTTTGTTCAGTGACACCCCATTTCAGAAAACAGGGTCAAAAATATCATAATTAAAAATTAAATGTAGGGAGTGAAAACAAAAGACAAACCTAACAGATTAAGTAATTTTATTTTGTCAACATCATAAAAATTCAACTCTATAATATGAAAATGTTTACCATATACCATGATATATTATAGCTAATCAGAGCATATTGATAATTTTCACTGTTTTGATTCATAAGTAGCAAAACATGGAGACAAACAATCAATTTTGCTGTAAGTTGCTCTCTTAGTTATGGTTTCTATTACTGTGTTGAAGCACCATGATCCAAAACAATTTGGGAACAAAAGGGTTTATTTAGCTTACATTTTCACATCTAAGTATATTATGAAAGAAAGTTATGACAGGAACTCAAACAGGAAGTAATCTGAAGGCAAGAGTTGAAGCAGAGACCATGGAGGGAAAATATATATTGGCTTGCTCAACATAACTTGCTCAATCTACTTTGTTATAAAACTTAAGACCTCTAGTTCATGGTTTATACAATCCACAATGGATTGGCTCCTTTCCCATCAATCGATGATTAAAAAAAAGAAAAAAAAAATTCTGATACATGTTAACCTATAGCCAAGACTTATGGAAGCATTTTCTCAAGTTATGTTCCCTCTTCTCAAATAACTTTAGCTTGTGTCAACTTGACATATAACTAGCCAGCCCAGTTACTGGGAAAAAAAAAAAGTATAGCACATTCACATCTTAGAATACTATTCAGTTAAACAGGAATGAGTGAAGAAAACATAAATGAATAAATTGAAATGCATATTACTGATTGATGTCATTTGTAAAAGCTAGATACTGTATGATTCCAACAATATGACATTCTAGAAAGGGTAAGGCAGTAAAATGCCATTGGTTCCCAGAGGTTACAAAAAGGATTAATGGATGAGTACATTAGATATGTAAAATATTATAAAACTTACAACACATAGACTCTATTTGCATGAGACCCCTGTGTTTTGAGTGATAGTAGTGTCAGTATTTATTTATTATAAGAGACAAATGTATCATGCTGGGGCAGGTAAGTACAAGACAAGGCCAAAACTGGGCATATATCTGTTGATGGAAGGCTTCTGACAGGCACTCTGTAAAAGTAACTTTTATTTCCCAGATGTAATTGTTTTCTCAGAGAACTTTTGCTAATAAGCTCATCCTTTTTAGTGTTTTCTAAACTCTGTGTGGGTCTGTCAACTCAACTGTTATGGAACAAAATCCTCCCCAAGCTGACTGATTCAATCTGACTTCTCTCAGCTTCCCACAGAATTGCTCTGCTTGGCCTATAACTAATTCTGACATTTTGTTCTAATCTTTCAGCTCTTTCATATTCTCTAGCTTCTACTGCCTCTGCTGACTGGAACTGAACTGTGAGATTATGAATGCAACCATCTCCCCTGCACTGCACTCATTGCACTGACACCCAGCTCACAGCACCAAACTCAACACTACTCAGTTGAATTTACTGAACTGACTCTTGCTCCCCAACTCTACACTTCAATAGCTTTAATCCTGTTGGGGGAGGGGGGAACTTATCCTACCTCTCTATCTTATTCTGTCAAATATTTCTATGACTCATCACTTTGTCTGCCCTTAAGTTAGATATTATTGTTTGGAATTAAATGTATGTACAAAAGGATTTGAGCCAGAGATTAAAAATGTATGCTAAGGACATGTCTACATTCTAACGTGAACATGGAGACCTAAGAGGTCTTTGAATGTGATCAGAGCAGCTATGTTGCTAGATTAAAATCCTCTAAAGCACTCTGTAAAATTGACTACATTTTCTTATCATTTAAGCTGCTCTAAAAATAAAGATACCTCAAGAACTCAAGGATTGCTGTTTAATAATAATCATCCATTTTGAAAGTTTATGTGGATTTCTCCAATACTTTTAACATGAAAGTGTGTTGTATTTTTACAAAGGCTTTTTTCAGCATCTAGTTAGATGATCATGTGTTATTTTTTACTTTGAGTTTTTAAAATAATGGATTACATTGATGGATTTCCATACATTGAAACATCCAGCAATACTTGAGATAAAGCCTATTTGATCATGGTAAATGATAGTTTTGATATGTTCTTGTATTCAGTTTCTAGAATTTTATTGAATATTCTTGCATCAATATTTATAAGGTAAATTGGTTTGTAGTTCTCTTGCATTGTTGGGTCTTTTGTGGCTTAGGTATCAGTGTAACCATGGCTTCGTATACCTTCATAGAGTTAGAAAGAACAATTCTCAAATTCATTTGGAAAACAAAACTCCCAGCATAGTGAAAACTATTGTCAACAATAAATGAATTTCTAAGGGAATTACCATTCCTGACCTCTAGCTATAGAGTAATAGTGATAAATAAATAAATAAATAAATAAATAAATAAAAATAAACAAAAAACCCCACAAAATCTGCATGGTATTTGTTGCAGGATTTTCCCTGTCCAATTACATTAGGGCAACAGGAGCCTTGTGATTGGGCAGGGAGCAGGGAGATGGAGCTAAGAGTTGCACAGGAGAGCATATTGGGAGAGAGGAAGAGAAAGAAGGCAGCAGATGTGAACTGGTGTAGTGCCACCAATGGTTATGTATTATAAAGGTTAGAAGTTTGGAATAAATTGTCTATTGTAGGTGGGCAGCTTTTATCATTATCAATTGGCTCTGATATTATTGTATTAGCAACTTGTAAATTGTGTTTTTATTGATATATAAATCTGATTGGTGGTCTAGTGATCTTTGACAAAGACACTAAAATCATCTGGTGGAAAAAAGAAAGAATTTTCAAAAAATGGTGTTGGTTCAACTGGACGTCTGCATGTAGAAGAATGCAAGCTGATCCATTCTTATCTCCTTGTGCAAAGCTCACGTCCAAGTGGATCTAAAACCTTCACTTAAAACCAGATACACTGAATCTAATAGAAGAGATAGTGGGGAAGAACCTGCAAGTCTTGGACACAGGGGAAAACTACCTGAACAGAACATCAGTGGCTTATATATTAAGATTAACAATCAACAAATTGGCCCTCATAAACATGAAAAGCTTCTGTAAGGCAAAGGACACGATCAATAGGACAAAACACTAACCCACAGATTGGGAAAAGATCTTTAACAATGCTACATCCAATGAAGGGCTAATATCCAAAATCTACAAGTAACTCAAGAAGTTAGACTGTAGAGAACCAAATAGCCCTATTAAAAAGTATAGTACACAATTAATAGAGAATTCTTAACTGATGAATCTTGAATGTCTGAGAAGCACATAAAGAAATGTTCAACATCTTTAATCATCAGGGAAATTCTAATCAAAATGACCCTGAGATCCTACCTCACACCAATCAGAATGGCTAAAACCACCTTTCATGTGTGTGTGGGCTTTCTGGTGTCTTGTTTTGTTTTGTTTTTCCTATTGAAGACAATCTTTAGTCCATGGTGCTCTGATAGGATTCATGGTATTATTTCAATCTTCTTGTATCGGTTATGTGACCAGTTATGTGGCCTGTTATGTGACCAGTTATAAGGACAGTTTTGCAGAAGGTACCATGAAGTGCTGAGAAGAAGGAATATTCTTTTGTTTTAGGATGAAATATTCTATAGATATCTATTAAATCCATTTGGTTCATAACTTCTGGTAGTTTCACTGCTTCTCTGTTTAGGTTCTGTTTCCTTGATCTGTCCATTGCGAGATTGGGATGTTGAAGATTCTCACTATTATTGTGTGAGGTTCAGTGTGTGCTTTGAGCTTTAGTAAAGTTTCTTTTATGAATGTGATGCCCTTGCTTTTGGAGCATAGATGTTCAGACTTGAAAGTCCATATAGGTAGATTTTTCCTTTGACCAGTATGAAGTGTCCTCCCTTATCAGTTTTGATAAATTTTGGTTGAAAGTCTATTTTATTCAATATTAGAATTGCTACTCCAGCTTGCTTCTTGGGACTATTTGTTGGAATTTTTTTCCTGCATTTTACTCTGAGGTAGTGTTTGTCTTTGCCACTGAGGTGCGTTTCATGTTTGCAGCAAAATGCTGAGTCCTGTTTATGTATCCTGTCTGTTAGTCAGAATGGCTAAGATCAAAAACCTAGGTGACAACAGATGTTGGTGAGGATGTGGAGAAAGAGGAACACTCCTCCATTGACGGTGGTACTACAAGCTGGTAAAATCACTTTGGAAATCAATTTGGTGGCTCCTGAGAAAATTAGAAATAGTTTTACCTGAAGACCTAGCTATACCACTCCTGAGCATGTACCCCCAAAGATGTTCCAGCATATAATAAGGACACATGTTCCACTATGTACATAGCAGCCATAGTTATAATAGCCAGAAGCTGGAAAGAACCCAGATGTCTCTCAACAGAAGAATGGATACAGAAAATGTGATACATTTACACCATGGAGTATCACTCACCTATTAAAAATGACTTCAGGAAATTCTTTGGCAAATGATAGAACTAGAAAATATCATCCTGACACAAACCAACACACATGGTATGTACTCACTGATAACTGGATATTACCCAAAAGCTCACAATGTTCATTATATAACCCCCAGACCATTTGGAGCTTAGAAAGAAAACAGATAAGGGTGTGGATGCTTTAGTCCTGCATTGGGGATGAAACAGGATGATCATGGAAGGTGAAGGGAGAGGGGGACATGGGAGGGAGATAGGAAGGAGAGGAAATAAGGGAGCACTATCAGCAACTGGAGGAAATGTGAGAGTGATACAGTGGGTCAGGAAATAAAACAAAAATATATAGCAGAGGGGTGAGGAACTTGGAATAGCTACTGGAGGTTCCCAGGCACCAGGGAAACATGAGGCTCCCAGAACCCAATGGGGATGACTTTAGTCGAATTGAACAGAGAAGGGGGTGTTAAAATCTGTAGAGACTACTTCCAGTAGATAGTCATGGCCCCCCGATCAAGGGATGAGGCCACCCACCCATCTCAAAGTTTTTAACCCAGAAAGGTTCCTGTTAAAAGGAAGAACAGGGACAAAAATGGAACAAAGACTAAAGGAAGGGCCAACTGGGGACTGCCCCACCTGGGGATCCATCATGTCTGCAGACCCCAAGCCCAATGCTGTGGCCAAGAGGCTCTTGCTGACAGGAACCTGGTGAGGTGGTTCCTTGGGAGGTCTAGCCAGCAACTGACCAATGCAGATGTGAATGCTTGGATCCAGCCATCAGACCAAGCTCTGAGCTCAGGGAACCTGGTGGGGGAGCTGGCAGAAGGACTGGAGGAGTTGAGGGGATTGCAACCCCATTGGAAGAACAACAAAGGCAGGCCTGACCACCCAGTGCTCCTGGAGGCTAGACTTTCAACCAAGGAGTGTATAAGTAGCAGAGGATGGCCTTGACTGACAGCAATATGAAGGAAGGCCCTTGGTCCCAGAGAGGCTTGATGTTCCAGCATGGGGGGGGGGAGGGAATGATGGAGCTGTGGGACAGGAGAGTGTGGGTGGTTGGGAGAGCAGACTCATACAAGCAAGGGGAGGAAGTAGGCGGATGTGGGATGGGGGAGTTGGTAGAGCGTTAACTTGGAAGTGGGATATTGTTTGAGATGGAATGGAATGAAAAAGAAGAAGGAGGAGAAGAAGGAGGAGAAGGAGGAGAAGGAGGAGGAGAAGGAGGAGGAGAAGGAGGAGGAGGAGGAGGAAGAAGAGGAGGAGGAGGAGAAGGAGGAAGAGGAGGAGGAGACAATATAAGCTGAATCAACCCTTTCCTCTTCAACTTGTTTCTTTGTCAGGTGCCTGTATTAGAGTTTCATCAGAATGGCTTAGAAGTAAAATAAGTCAGTAATGCAGACACTACAGATATTCTACTCCTCTGCAGTTCAGGAGATATTATTCACTAAAGTTTCTTCATTGTTATATCTTTAGAATTGCCTTCAGATGTATCACATCATCTATTTGGCCAAAAATGGGTAACATACTTTGACTTAAAGACCCCATTTTGTTTTATTTTATTTTTACTTTTTGAAGGGCAAATATTTGTTTATACATTATTCTATTCTTTATTCTAGGGTTTACAATAGTTCAATTCAATGATTAGTTAAAACTTATTCTGGCTAGTGTGAGTGATATATATATCTTATAGTGGTTTTCTCCAATAAAAACAAAATAAATGATCTTGCATATATTCTGAATATATTTTAGGAATGTATAGCTCTTGGTATAGACACTGTTGATTCAAAAGTGAAAGTGCCATTTTGTAGATATTACTTACTGCCGCTCCCTTTATCTTTGAGTTAAAACATTTGAACTTGAGTCTATTACTTTTACTAAGATAATAGAAAATATATAGTTTCTTTCAATGATCACCAAATGATCCTACTAGTAATTGGTAAAACATTTATTCAAATTATATCCAAAATATCATTTTGAATTTTTGAGTCTGTGACATTCCAGTCTGGCTCCTTCCTCCTATTTTTATTCTTCCAGTTTTGTCTCCCTCTCCTTCTCTTTTAACAATCTATGAATGGAGATTCTTTTGCAGGCATGAATTATTCAGTGATCTCTGGAAGAAATTTTGCCTTCAGTCACTCTGCGTGTAAAGCACATCTACACATCATATCCATGTAGCAGAGTGATACTAGTGAAGTCCTGCTTTTCTTGAATAAATGAGTATTCCAGAAGAATACATTCACCTAATAATTTTGAGAACCAGCCATGTGCTCAGAATTTATGGTATGGTACAAGTACATATACTTGGAATTGAAGAACTTTACAACACCTTGGCAAAGACAGGAAAGTGATGCTGTCAATTATTATTTGATATATTATACTCACAAAATATAGACAAAAATGAAAGTTCCATCTGCTTATTATCCAATGCAAGCTGCTGCACTTCTTTCATAAAGTTTGTTTCAACATATAAACCTGCCTATCACTCTAATCAGTGTTTATTCTGGCATAACAGCTCAGGATCTTATAGTAAATCTGAAGAACTGTGTGGGAATTTCATTTCATATGTGTATGTGTGTCTGTGTATGTGTATGGGTCTTTATGTTTGTATACAAATGCACATATTTTTATAATTTGTTTTTGTTTTTAAAACAATAAATTTTAGGAAGAATCAAACTAGCAGTAAATTAAATAACCCAAACTTGTAAATCAACAATACTAATTAACTGTGATATGATCAGAGATACAGAATGTTGTATGTTATACATTTTATGATAGCAAATATAGTGTGGGATTTACATTTTCTTTAAAATTTGGGTAGAAAGTATAGATAGCAAGGACAAGTTGTAAAACATAGAACAGAGAAAAAAAATACAATTTCCTGTTTGTGTCTGACTTAACAAGCCATAAGCAATTAACAACTGTTGAGAGAGAAATATTAGTCTTCTCAGTGATGAGGCCCCTGATTGCCTATACAAGACTAAGCAATCAGACCTAAAGCCATACATACACAGACAACACTAAATAGACAGAACAAGTTGTAGTATGTTTATTAATATATATGTATATATAATAATGATTATTAAAAGAGAAAAGGTGTTGAATATGAGTAGGAAAATAGTGAAATATAGGAGGTACAGTTCAAGTAGAGTATTGATAGATATGGTGTGATTGGATTTTAACTAAATTTTTAGAATATACATTTGAAAAGAAAACTTTTAAAGCACCACAGAAGTGAACTGAGGAAGATATTGTAAAGTAGAAAGACATCATGGCCATGGATTTTCATGATCACAATCATAAAAGAGACATATTACCCAAAGGAACCAATAGATTTACCAAAATCTATATCAAAATTCCAGTGACATTCTTCCCACAACTATAAAAGGTATATATTTAATCATAAAGGACACTAAGTAAAGGAAGAAAGAGAAGCAGAAAGAAATAATCTGGAATTATCATATTAAATGAAGACTAATTATACTAAACAAGTTTAGCAACAAGAACTGAATAGAACTGGCATAAAAATAGACACATTGATTATTAGACTAGAACACATTGTATATAAATAAACCTACTTAAGTATAGCTACCTGATTATTGGAGAGGCATCAAAGATACACATTCAAATAAAAGACAATCTCTTCAACAAACAGTGTTAGGAAAAGTAAGGTCCACACATAGAAGGATGGAACTAGGTTCTTCTCACCTTAAGTTTATGTGAATTCAGTGTAGATCAATTGATACAAAATGAAAAAAGACAAAGTAGAGAAAAATATAGTGAAAATAGCTAAGAATGTAAAGATAAGTATGGATTTTCTAGAAAGGACTCAAATATAATGGCCTGTATTCCTGAAGTTTACTAAGTTTGCCAGATATATAATAGAGAGGCAATAATAACCACATTCTATAAAAGGTAGAAAACTTAAACAACAAACACCATATCCTGGCAGCAGAAGGAGGGAACCCTTCAGAAATAGTTTAGTGGTGGCAATTTGGGCTAGCATACCAAATCTAAGGAGGTCTTCAGGTCTCCAGATCTCCTGTCTCCAAGGAAACCTAAGAATATTCAAGACAATTAGACTCGTGCCTCTCTGCATAGGCACAAACTCCTCATCGCCCAACACATAACCTGAGTTTGCACTTCACCACCGATTCTGGAGTGTTTGAACAGGACAAAACACACAGTGACATTATACTGGCAAACTCAAGCAAATACTCCAGCAAATACTTTCTAGCTCAGGTTTAAACTTCTCACCTTTACCAAGAAATGCATGCAGGACCAGCCCTAGAAACAGTTAGCAGGGAAGCTCATCCAAGGAGACCTCAGTTGTCTGTTTAAATACTTGCTAGGCCACCTATTTGTCTGAGCATTAGAGTGCTGAATCCTGAACATTCGAGACTCTAGGCTGGATTGAAATTGCTTATCAGTACTTTACAGCAGAATTTCTAGTCAAATGTAGCAATCACTGGAGGGAGCTGACTTAAGTATGCACAAAATTATCATAGTTATTTAATGGTTGATAGCTTAAAAAATTAACACCATTCTTTTTTATATGATATTCCTGTCTAAAATCATAATAATAGGCACTACGTACACAATTTCCTGGCCAGATCAGGAGAAATTAAAAGAAAATTAAATTGATATTTTGTACATTTTATGTGAAGATGTTCTTTTTAATATCAGAACAGAATTCTCCTTACAATAATTTAAATTTTACATGCCATATGCTAAAAGTAATAACGATGCATGTTAAGCAAATTGAAAGTTAACCCATCATGATACTACATATATTCAGATCAAATATTTAGGTCCTGAAGATATGGCATTTCCAACCAAAGTAAGAAAAACACTTTATTGGGTTTTTTTGTTTTTTGTTTGCTGGTTTGTTTGTTTGTTTTGTTTTTTTGTTTTTCAAGACAGGGTTTCTCTGTATAGCCCTGGCTGTCTTGGAACTCACTCTGTACACCAAGCTGGCCTCGAACTCAGAAATTCTCCTGTCTTTGCCTCCCAAGTGCTGGGATTAAAGGCATGTGCCACCACTGCCCGGCAGAAAAACATTTTAAAAGTAAAAATGTGTCTCATATTCTGATGAAGTGCCTTCATTTCTTTTAATTGAAGATTTAATTTACGTGTGTGTGTGTCTGTGTGTGTGTGTGTGGTGCATGTATATACACATGTGAACAGGGGCTGGAGGAGGAGAGTAAAAGATGTCTGATCCTCTGGAGCTGGTTTTACAGGATATTGTTAGTGCCTATGTGTAAGGGCAGTCAGTGCTCATTAATTGCTGAGCCATCTCAGCAGATAGCAGACATAACTTCAATTCTTAAGTACTTCAATATTTTCATCAATGATCAGAAGTCTCTCTACTTATTTATATATATACAGACACACATATATACATATGTCTGTGTGGGTATGTATACATATATATATTTGCATGTATGTATATAACTTGCCACATGTCTCAGAACAGACTTAATTTATAAGCAAAAATGTGGTTAAAACAATTAGGAGTATAAACAAATTCTTAAAATCATCTTTAAAAACTAATTCTCAATACTTTGCATACAAATTGCCTGTTAATACTAAATCAAGCTTGTCTGGCCCTCAAGGTACTCCACTCAACTCATATTGGGTTAACAGAATTTTCTCTTAGATTCAGTTTAAATGGACTTCAGATAATGAAAAATTAACATCTTTAAAGGCATTCAATAATTGTAAACAACCTTTTACTCCATTAAAATTTAATTGTGATATTTTACTTAATTGAATTTCTGTTCATCAAATTTTCAACTTTTATCCCATCCAAAAATAAGAACAACAGAGAGATGATTTTACATACAGATTTAAGGCTAATAGCAAGGAAAACGGGGTGTGTCTTAATCTGTAAGTTCTAATGTTCATATGGCATGATGTCATCATCTGCGTTCATATTTAACTATAGACAAACAGCTTATGTTATGAATGAGCTTTCATTTAATCTCATGCAGCTACAATAACTTATAGCAAAATGAATGTAAACAATATAATGCATGCTCATATCAAAGAGTTTATAGGTAAATTTTCCAGGTTTATTAACAGATTCATGTGCACTGGCCCAGAATAGCTTACTAGACCAATTGTTCTAAATTTTCTGTATGAAGCATCCTATGTGGTTAGAAATTGGCCACAAGAAGGTTAATTCAATAGAATCACTAAATATTTTTGTACTAATGATGTGTTGATTTTAAAGATATACTGAAAATCAGGTACTTAATACTATTACAGTCATGTATCATTAAATTTTAGGTTTAAACTGAATACAGTGCCCAAATAATAGTTTTATTATATTATCTTCTCATGTGTTACTATTGTGATTATTTGTTCTAGTTTATCTTAAACTGGTTACTGAGCATAAGCCTTGTTTATTCTGGTATAAAAATTCTTTCCTATTATGATCTATATACTAATTTTATACTAATATATTAATATAAAAATGTAGCTAAGAACTTTGATCATTCTATATATTTTGCCATGATATTCCCTTTAAGGCCTAGATTCATGGAAGTAATCACTGTTTCAGATCTGTTAATTCTGAAAGACATCAATAAGTAAAAGTATTAATAGTCACTTTGATAATTGATGGAGGAATTATGAACATTTTCATGTAGAACAGAGTATGAATTGTTAAGGGAGCAAATCAACACACAGATAAAGTATAATAATAATTAGATGTAACATACCAAGGATAATATCCACAAATTTCAAGTGGTTTGTAAAAACACAAATTTCTGAAATGCTAAATTTTTATATAACATATAAAATATTCAGATAAATATGAAGATAAAAATATGTAACAACACATAAGAAAAATATCTCCAGGTCTAAAGAGTGTAGATAGAAATTATTTTCAATGAATAATGTAGAAAGATATAAAGCTCACAAATTAGATTTAGAGGGGAAAATAGCAGTGAGTTATTACTATTAAAAACCCTGTTGAGTATTTTGGGTAGCTCATGTTGTTATTTTATAACATATTATTAAAGAAATCTTATGTTATATTTTATCTCCCCCAAACTGCAGACACATGAAATTCTCCAAGGTAAAATGTGAATGATATAATCTTAGATTGTATTTTCTGGGACATACACTAAGTGTCTCTGCAATCCAGATTTATGATGTAAAAACATATAATGAATTTTTTTAAGTTAGAAAATACTGCCTAAATCTGTTCCTTAATCCTGAAGTTGTTTTGCAAATATAAATTTACTATCCTTTGAATAATTCAAGGTGAAAATTTTAAGTTATATAAAACAGAAGTGCTTTCTGCTATAAGAGACTACTATAATTCATGAGGATCTGTTGTACAATGAAGATCTAATTGATATATAACATGTTTTAAAAGTAGTAGTTTAGATGCTTTTAGTTTGAAGACCCATCTTATAATCTTGTATATGATCAAAAAGTGGAAGTAACTTTGATATATCTTAAAATTTAAGATAGATTTTAAGAAGAATAAATGTACAGTGAAAACTCTGAAGAATGTGAGTACATAAATTCACCAGCATAGTGGCTGTGTAGCTAATACTCAGATATCAAAACTTAAGATACAATTGAAGAGTCTTCTGCTATGTTCTGATGGACACTCTTAAAGTGGGCACAAGAAGTCCTCCTTCAGGATGGCCATCTGAAATGGATCTTTCAAGATCCATCAGACCTGAAGTTGAAAATGTGACAAATATGTACAGCAGTGTGAAACATGCCTGTTACCAGATATCCATCTCCCTGTCAATAGAGGAAATGCTATCTAAGAGTGAATTCATGAGTCTGGGATGATAATGCCTGCAATGCATTAATGGATAGGAAAATTAACACTTTTGTTTGCAGAGTATGAAAAGCTGATGAAAGTTTGGCAGAGCTCTAGGTCTCTAGGAGCCAAAGAATGGACACATCTGGGCATGCACGTGAGCCTTCTTAGTGTCACAGTAATAGTACGGATGTAAGTAAACATTTAGGGATGTGTTATTGTAGGAGAGACTTCAGGAGATAGAAGTATCTCCTGGTAAAAGAAGAGATTATTGTTACACTGAACTATTTATGTTTAAATAAATATGTACATTAGAAAAATTACAGATAGCCTTCAAACACAATGAGAATTTATGTTTTAAGTTACAAATTACTAGATTTATCCATCTTAAAAACATTATAAAAAGTGAAAAATAGAAGAGGTACACTTTAGTAAATAAAAATAAAAGAGTTGGTTTAATTTTGAGTTACATTGAATGTCTCTTATTGTCTCCATTATATAGAAGACCAAACTGAACTTCCATTTATTCTAATATTCTTATATCTTATTTATAGTTACTATAGTGAGCACCAACATCTAAATATCAAGCCATCCCTATATCTTTTAGCTCATGTCACTTAATTTATACATTTCTCCAATGGTCCTACTATGATAACATTATTCTTTTATTACCATCATTTTCTTCCCCAAGTACTTAAGATTTTTCTGTATGATGTTAATTGGTTCTTTATAACATTCTTAATAACCACAATTTTGTATCTGTTATTCAAGAACTAAATTCCGAAATTAAATATTTTCTAATAGCACTGTGCCTACACTGTCTCTGAATTGGTATAGATAAAGTCTACAATAAGCAAACAAATACAACCGAACACAGTTGTGGTGGCCGGTCTGGCTTTAAATTAATAATGAGAACCCTAAGTTGCTTCATTCCTGATTTTCAATTTCCTACTTCCATTATCACATTAGCTATCTAACTCAAACTTGCACAGTTTTCTCTCATTGAATCTGTTTTTACTATGGCAGTGGAATAGGCTTTTCAAGGTGTACCTCAAATTGTCTCTGCATTTAGAACAAGATATTACCTACAGTGTTCCCAAACTATCAGTAGTTAAGAACAATAATGGGAGATCCAACTTCAGGATGGAAAGGGAGTCATTCTCACATTTCCTGTGTTCTATCCATAAAGTCAAATATTTATATGATATTTTTTCATTGATGAATGATATTGATTAACAGTATGAAAAATGAAAAAAGTACTCAGACACTTAACTTCAGAAGTTAAAATATTACAAAATATTCTTTTGTAAATTGTGTTTCTTCAAAATAAAGTGAGTCACAGTGGCTGTTGTGTCTTCACTCATAGAAGAATTCAGTTTGGCTTCTGTTTCCATAAATACAGTCTTATCAATGATCAAGAGTCCATAGATAATAGAGGGCTAAAATCTAAAATATATAAAGCACTCAAGAAGTTAGACTTAAAGCAACAAAATAACCCGATTTAAAACTGGAGTACAGAGTTAAACAGAGAATTCTCAACAGAGAAACCTCGAATGGCCAGGAAGCACTTAAAGAAATGTTCAACATCCACAGTCATCAGGAAATGCAAATCAAAATGACTCTGAGATCGAACGTTACACCAATCAAAATGGCTAAGATCAAAAACTCAAATAACAGCACATGGTGGTGAGGATGTGGAGAAAGAGGAACACTCCTTCATAGCTGATGGGATTGTAAACTGGTACAACCACTCTAGAAATCAATCTGGTGGTTCCTTAGAACATTACAAATAGTTCTACCTGGAGATCTAGTTTTACCACTCCTGGGTATATACCCAAAAGATGCTCTAACATAAGACTAGAACACATCCTCCACTATGTTCTTAGCAGCCTTATTTTTAATAGCCAGAAGCTGGAAATAACCCAGATGTCCTTCAACTGAAGAAAGGATACAGAAAATGTAATTCATATATATAATAGAATATTATTCAGCAAACCAAAAAAAAAAAAAAAAATGAGGACATCATGAAATTTGGAGACAAATGGATAGAACTAGAAATTATCATCCTGAGTGAGGTAACTCAGACCCAAAAGAACATGCACATATATTATCCAAAAATACAGAATACCCAGGATACAACCCACAAACCATAAGAAGTTTAACAAGAAGGAAGCCCCAAGTGAGGCTGTCTCTATACCATTTAGAAGGAGGAAAAAATTAATCATAGGAGGCAGAGGGATATAGGGAATGGGTGGAAGAGTGGAGAGGGAGGGAAAAGGTAGGCAAGATCTAGTATAGGTGGAGACAGGATAGAAGCACAGAGGGCCACAAGAAAGAATGAATATGCAGCTGTTGAGAGTGGGGAGCCATGGGAACCTCTAGGAAGTCCCAGAAACCTGTGATGTGAGAGGCTCCCTGGACACAGTGGGAATGGCCTTAGCCAAAATGACCAACATTTGGGAGATGGAACCTGATGAGACCACCTCCAGTAGATAGACAGGGTCTAGTAGTTAGACAAGTGGAGGGATGGGGTCACCAAACCACCTTCAAAAATTTTGACTCAGAATTGTTTCTGTCTTAAAATATACAGGAACAAAAATGAATCAGAGACTGAATAAAGGCCATTCAGTGACTAGCTCATCTTTGGAAACATCCTATTGGCAGGCACCAAACCCTGACACTATTGCTAATGCTATGTTGTTCTTGCAGACAGTAGCCTAACATGGCTGTCCTCTGAGAGGCTCTACCAGCAGCTGATTGAGACAAATGCAGATACTTATAGACAAGTAAAATGGGCCCCTAAAGAGGAGTTGCCGGAAGGATTGAAGGGGCTGGCGACCCACATAGAAAGACAAATAGTGTCAAACAACCTGGATCTTTAGGAGCCTTGAGTGATTAAGCCGACCAAATAGCATCCTTAGCTGATCCATGGCTCCAGGCATGTATGTAGCAGAGGAGTGCCTTGTCTGTCCTCAGTGGGAAAGTATGTACCTCATCATTGTGGAGACTTGGTGCCCCAGGGAAATGGGAGATGAAGTGACATGAGGTAGAAGTGGGTGGGGAGGTGGGTGGGAGAATACACTCTCAGAGGCAAAGGGGAGGGGAGATGTGATTCAGAACTCTTCAAGGAGGACCAAGAGGGGCAACAACTTTTACAATTTAAATAAAATTAATAAATAAGATTTTATAGTTGGAATTCTAGAATGGATGTAGAATGATGTAAAATTTTAAACAAATTGTTAAGAAAAAATGATTTTAGGATATTAAAATACACATATTTGAGAACATGACATAATCATAAGGTCCTACAGCTACTCAATCTCAGCCATTCTACTGTAGGAGTAGAAATGTTGACTAACAGTGAGGAAATTTTTACCTTGGTAATGGTCTTACGGGAAAGGCTGCCAACTTTTCTTTGTGGCCTTGGAATACTAGCAGTGTCCCTCAGCCAAAACACTGTGGAATGTATCCTTTTGAATTTTGAACCTTTTTCCACAAAATTAAGAAAATATCTTTTAGTTGAAACATTATTATTTACACTTTTTCTATTGGTTACTTTATTTATTTACAATATGTCCAATTTTCTGAGGCTCCACCAAACTGATTTCTAGAGTAGCTGTACCAACTTGCAATCCCATCAACAATGGAGGAATGTTCCTCTTTCTCCACATCCTTGCCAGCATCTGCTGTCACCTGAGTTTTTGAACTTAGCCATTCTGACTGGCATGAGGTAGAATCTCAGGGTTGTTTTGATTTGCATTTCCCTGATGACTAAGGATGTTGAACATTTCTTTAGATGCTTCCTGAACATTAGAGATTCCTCAGTTGAAAATTCTCTGGTTAGCTCTGTACCCCAATTTTAAAATAGGCTTATTTTCTTCTCTGGAATCTAACTTCTTGAGTTCTTTGCATATATTGTACATTTGGTCTGTATCAGATGTAGGGTTGGTAAAGATCTTTTCCCAATCTGTAGGTTGCCATTTTGTCCTATTAACAGTGTCCTTTGCCTTACAAAAGCTTCTTAATTTTATGAGGTCCCATTTGTGTATAGCTGTTCTTAGAGCCTGAGCCATTGGCATTTTGTTCAGGAAATTTTCCCCTGTGTAGATGGGTTAGAGGCTCTTTCCCATTTTCTCTTCTACTAGGTTCAATATATCTGGTTTTATGTAGAGATCCTTGATGCATTTGGACTTGAGCTTTGTATAAGGACATAAAAATGGATCAATTTGCATTCTTCTACATGTTGACTGCCAGTTGAACCAGCACCATTTGTTGAAAATACTATCTTTTTTCCACTGGATGGTTTTGGCTTCTTTGTTAAAGATCAAGTGACCATAGGTGTGTGCCTTTATATCTGGGTTTTGAACTCTATTTCATTGATCTATCTACCTGTACCTGTTTGTAATCCCAACAACAATGGAGGAGTGTTCCTCTTTCTCCACATCCTTACCAGGATTTGCTGTCACCTGAGTTTTTGATCTTACCCATTCTGATTGGTATGTGGTGGAATTTAAAGATTTTAATATTTTGATTTGTGTTTCCCTGATTGCAAAGGACTTTGAACATTTCTTTAAGTGTTTCAGGGCCTTTTAAGATTCCACTGTTGTGAATTCTCTGTTTAGTTCCATGCTCCATTTTTTTGTTCAGTTGTTTATTTGTTTTGGTGGTTAGCTTCTTGAATTCTTTATGTATTTTGGATATTAGCCTTCAATTATATGTAGGGTTAGTGAAGATATTTTTCTTAATCTATAGGTTGCCAATTTGTCCTGTTGACTCTGTCCTTTGTCCTTGTCCTCTGTCCTTGAAAAGCAACCTTACAGATGCTTTTCAGTTTCATGAGGTCTCATTTATCAATTCTTGATCTCAGATCCTGTGTCATTGGAATTCTCTTTAGGAAATACCTCCCAACCTTCCCCATGCCCATATATTCAAGGCTTTTCCCCACTTTCTCTTCTATTAGATTATTCCTGTATAATAAAACTTGCAGGGACAAAAATGTAGAAAAGACTGAGGGCAGGGAGGTTCATTAAGTATCCCAGATTATGATCCAACTCAAGGGGAAGCTCCAAGGCCTGACACTATTAGTGATGCTCTGGTGTGCTTACAGACAGGAGCTTAGCATAGCCCAAAAAGTAGTCAAAAGAGTCAAATGCAGATACTTAAGTCAAACCAATGGACAGAAGCCAGGGACCCCTCTATTTGAATTAGTGAAAGGCTGGAAGAAGCCGAGGAAGAGGGCGACCCCATAGGAAGACCAACAGTCTCAACTAACCGAGACCCCTGAGATCTCTCAGACACTGAGCCACCAACCAGGCAGCATACACTAGCTGATATGAGGCCCCTGATACATATACAGCAGATCACAGCCACTCTGGCTTCAGGGAGAAAAGATACCTCTAACCCTTGAGAGACTTGAGGCCCCAAGGAGTGGGGACTTCTGGTTGGGTGGAGTTGGAGTGATAGAGACATCTTTTTGGAGATCAGGGAGGAGAAATGAGATTAGGAACAGTGGAGGGGGGAAGAGGACTGGGATCAGAATGAGTGGACTATAATTTTAGTATTTTAAATTTTAAAATAATAAGATTGTTTACAGTCTAGAAGCTTCCAGGACTAGTCCTAGTTTAGTGTACTGAGGCAGTAAGCCTTGGAGATGACAATGACAACAGAAGACTTGCCACAGAACAGCCAGGACTATGACAGGGTTCTTGAGGAAGGAGTGTATGGGAGCAGTAAAAAAGAAAGGACTTGATGTCAAATTGTGGATTCAAACTGGAGGCCTAGGTTCTGCTGAGATGGCTTTTCAGACTGCTCTTTCTGAGTTCTGCTCTGGTCTGGACAGTTTTACTTGCTATTTCAAAAACTCTATGGCTGAGACAGCAAGCTTTCTGCTTGAGACAGAAAAAAATCTAAAATGTCTCTAGATAGTTCATGGGTTTTCTGACTAAACTCATAAAAGCTGCAAAAAAATAAAATAAAATATCTTCTATCTTCCAACCAAGTCAGAAATCCTGCTGGAAAACCTAAAAGAAATTCTTGGGTTTTCCAATCGAAATCAGAAAGCCAGAATATAATTCTAAAAGAGCTGTCTTCAGTCTTCGGGCAGCCTTCTCTGGATAGCTGCTAGAAAATATTCTGAAAGAGCTCTGTCAGTTCTCTAAGTACTTTTTTGGGATTTCTGACATTTCAAAAATCCTGTTAGAAAAATTTCTAAATATCTATGAAAAATTCTAAAATAACTGTGTCACTCTCCATGGATTTTCCAACCAAAATCAGAAATTCTCTTAGAAAAAAAAATCTTGAAGAACTCTTTTCTATCTCAACAGATCTCAAGATAGCTGAGCTCTCACTAGAGAAAATTTATAAAGAACTGTTATAGCTTTCTGCTAGCTCATCTTCATTCAGACCAAAAACTCAGTTTTTTATTTACATATCAATTCGTTTAATTATGTCAGGTTCCCCTTTAAGTATCCTATGACTCAGCATTTTGTGATCCCAGCCTCTTTTTTTATTATTATTGAATATTTTACATTACATTTCACATTTAATTTATTGGATTATTTACATTTCAAATGTTATCCCCATTCCTGCTTTCCACCTTCACAGAAACCCCCTATCCCATCCCACCTCCCTGTGCTTCTATGAGGGTCTTTCCCCACTCACTCAACCATTCCCACCTCCTAACCCTTAATCCCCTTACACTGGGGCATCTATAGAGTCTTCATAAGAACTAAGACCTCTCCTCCCATTGATGCCTGACAAGGCCATCCTCAGCTTTATATGCAGCTAGAGCCATGTGTACATTTTTGCTGATGGCTTAGTCCCTGGGAGCACTGGATGGAAGGGTCTGCTTGGTTGGTATTGATGTTCTTCCTATGGGGTTGCAAACCCCTTCAGCTCTTTCAGTCCTTTCTCTAACTACTCCAATGGGGACCCCGCAGTCAGACCAATGGTTGGCTGCAAGCATCTGCTTCTGTATTTGTAGGGCTCTGGCAGGGCCTCTCAGGGAACAGCTATATTGGGCTCCTTTCAGCAAGCATTTCTTAGCACCCACAATAGTATCCCAGTTTGGTGACTGTATATGGGATGAATCCCCAGGTGAGACAGAGTCTGGGTGGCTTTTCCTTCAGTCTCTGCTCTACATTTTGTCTCCATCTTTGCTCCCATGAGTATTTTCTTCCCTTTTCTAAGAAGGACCAAAGCACCCATACTTCGGTCTTCCTTCTTGAGCTTCATGTGTGTGGTCTGTGAATTATATCTTGGGTATTCAGAGCTTTAAGACTAATATCCACTTACGAGTGAATGCATACCATGTGTGTTCTTTTGATATTGAGTTACCACACTCAGGATGATATTTTCTACTTCCATCTATTTGGCTAAGAATTTCTTGAATTCATCATTTTGAATAGTATTCCATTTTGTAAATGTACCACATTTTCAGTATCCATTCCTCTGTAGGACATCTGGGTTCTTTCGAACTTCTGGTTATTATAAATAAGGCTTCTATGAACATAGTGGAGCATATGTCCTTGTTATATGTTGGGGAATCTTTCGGGTATATGCCCAGGAGTGATATAACTGGTTCTCATATAATACTATGTCCAATTTTTTGAGAAACCGCCAGAATGATTTCCAGAGTGGTTGTACCAGCTTACATTCCCACTAACAATGGAGGAGTGTTCCTCTTTCTCCATATCCTTACCAGCATCTGAAGTAACCTGAGTTTTTTATCTTAGCCATTTTGACTAATGTGAGGTGGAATTTCAGAGTTGTTTTGATTTTCATTTCCCTAATGACTATGGATATTGAACATTTCTTTAGGTGCTTCTAGGCCATTAGATATTCCTTAGTTGAAAATTCTTTGTTTAGCTCTGTACCCCATTTTTAAGTAAGGTTATTTGATTCTTTGAAGTCTAACTTCTTGAGTCCTTTCTATATATTGGATATTAGCCCTCAATCAGATGTAGGATTGGTAAAATTCTTTTCCCAATTGGTTGGTTGCTATTTTGTTCTATTGACAGTGTCCTTTGCCTTACAGAAGCTTTGCAATTTCATGAGGTCCCATTTGTCTATTCTTGATCTTAGAGCACAAGCCATTGGTGTTCTGTTCAGGAAAACAGTCTCCCAGCCTAAAAAAGCCCAGTATCAGATGGATTTAATGGATAATTCTATCAGACCTTCAAAGATGGCCTATTAACAATACTCTTCAAAACATTTCACAAAATAGAAACAGCAAGAACACTAACCAATTTGTTCTATGAGGCCACAATTACACTTATACCTAAACCACACAAAGACCAAACAGAGAGAACTTCAGACCAATTTCCCTTATGAACATTGATGTAAAAATACTAAATAAAATTCTTGCCAACTGAATCCAAGAACACATCAAAACAATCATACACCATGAACAAGTAGGCTTCATCCCAGGGATTTAGGGACGGTACAATATATGGAAATACATCAATGTAATCCACTATATCAATAAACTCAAAGAAAAATACCACATGATTATTTTATTAGATGCTGAGAAAGTATTTGAAAAAATCAACATCCCTTCATGTTAAGTCTTGGAAAGATCAGGAATTCAAGGCCTTTACCTAAACATAGTAAAAGCAATATACAGCAAACCAGTAGCCAACATCAAACTAAATGGAGAGAAACTTGAAGCAATCCCACTAAAATCAGGGACTAGACAAGGCTGTCCACTCTCTCCCAATCTTTTCAATATAACACTTGAAGTTCTAGCTAGAGCAATTAGAGAACAAAAGGAGGTCAAAGGGATATGAATTGGAAAGGAAGAAGTAAAAATATCACTATTTGCAAATGATATGATCATATACTTAAGCGACCCCAAAAATTCCACCAGAGAACTCCTACAGCTGATAAACAACTTCAGCAAAATGGCTGGATAGAAAATTAACTCAAACAAATCAGTGACCCTAGCTTTCTTAGGAGAAAGCAATCACAGTTTTATTATTTATTACTTATTATTTATTTATTTACATATTTGTATATTTATTTATTTATTTCCCCTTTTTAACACTGTAAATTAATTCAGAGATCTGTCTACCTTTTTAAATTCAGCTGATTGGGACATTATCCTGAGATTATCATTCTGACCAAACCTAGACCTAAATTCTCTCTGTTCCCGGCTGACTTTGTACTCAGGAACCTTCCTGTATGTGTATCTGCCTGCCTTGGTATCTTTCTGCCCAGCTTTCTCATACTGTAGCTGCCTCTGTTCCTTTAGATCTGTGAAGTTCTTTATTCAATTCATATTGCATCCTTTATTTTTCTATAGTTGAGAAATTAATATATTTTCAAAGTCCTGTTTTTAGAGTTATTTTCTACAGCCATAAAGTTTGACTTGAAGATGCCAGTGTTTGCCATTTTGCTGACAGATTAGCCACACCTTCACCTCTAGGATTCATGATGTCTCTGATTATCATGGAGTACTTAACAGTAATAGAGAGGACATCCCTTAAAGAAGGAATGTAATATATGTACATTATTATACAAACCTCATGTCCACAGCAGCTGACACTTATGGTGGCCCACACCTGATGCCCTGTCCCAGAGACAGAAGCCATTTTATCCTGTCCCTCCCAAGGGCATGCTGGAGTTAGCAAAAATAAAAGCTACTATTAGATAATGAATATTCAAATCATCTTCAAGTCCTTACACAATCATAATTTATAATTTTAAAAATATTCTATTAAACAAATTCATTTGATATTTGAAGTATTTTATATTTATGTTCATCAGGGGTATTCATCAAATATACTCAGTTGTTATTTTCTTCAATGTCTATATGTGGCTTTGGTGATGGGACATGTCTCTCCCCATAAGTGGGCATGAAAGTCATTTTTTCTTTTTCATTATTCACATATTAAATGGATTGATTATATATTTTTCTGCAAAATTGTATCAAGCAGGATATTTTTACATGACAGTAATACTAATATAATAATTTTTCCTTTCTTTTTTTTGATAAAAGTTATTTCCCCTACCATATGTATGGGTGCCTGCAAGCGCATGGGCATGTATACATTTGTGTGTGTGTGTGTGTGTGTGTGTGTGTGTGTGTGTGTGTATGGTGTGTATAGGTTTGAAGTTGATGAGACGTTTCTTCATCAGATTCTCTTCACCTTCTTTTTTTCAGAAAGGCTCTGTCACTGTATCTGGCACTTACTTTTGTAGCTATATCAGGTGGCCAAGAAACTCCAAACATTAATATTATTGTGCTTTCTGCACTGATGTTACAGGCTTCTTCCATTCCAGGTTTTTGCATGACTGTTTGTATCTCAACTCAGGTTCTCAAGTGTGTATGGTAAATTCTTTATTTAGTTTCAGCTTCTCTATTTCTTACGTAATTATACTAATAGTGCAATGAGTGTCTGTAAATATATTTTGTAGTTGTATGTGATATGAATTATTGGTGTATAATAGTTCAAAGTCATCTGTTGAAATTTGGTCTGTTACTATGTATTATAATGCTAAATATTGGCAACGGTTGCCTCAGGGATGAGACAATCTGCATGTATATCAAGTAATATATGTGTCCTTGCTCCTTAATTTAAAACTTGGTTGAATAAACACATTGACCATCTATAGATAGTCAGAAGAGAGGTAGGTCAGGTTTTAGTTCCCAGGTTTGGGGTCAGGGAGAACCACAGGGAGGAGAAGTGAGAGCATAGAGAGAAAAGATGCTATAGTCATAGGGAAGTCGTGAAAACATGGCTATGATGGTTAGCTAATGGGAGTTAAGAGAAGCCCAGATGGAGCGTGGACGGTCATATTACCAGGTCATTGGCAAGCAAGTAGACACAGCATAGAGATCAGCTATCTGCCCAGCTCTAGTGCTAAGAAAGTTTATTTTTATTTTTTTAAATTTTTTTAGATAAATTTTATTTTATATACAAAGTCACTTTTTCATTATCAGATTTATATCACTGTAACCAAAATACCAGGAAAAAATTCTTTATGGTATTATAATTATAAAAACTTTGTGTGTTTTATCTGGGAACTAAATGATCAAAGGTCATATTAAAATCCCAGATTGAGATTAGATATTACTACAGCACATTCTTTTAATTTCTGTACCATTTACTCCTTGTCTTTTTAATTCTGAATTTATTTTTTTAAAGTGTATTAAATGTTTATCAGTTTTGAGAATCTGATAGAAGCACCTATTAATTCTGTTGATGCTTCATAATTTTTGGGTCTACTTTACTTCTTCCTTCTGATTCATATTGCTTGTTTTCTCTTATTCTATTTGGTTTAGTTTCTTCTTTATCTCTTTGGTTTGAGATAAACTTTGAGCTGTAAATTTCACTTGCTTATTGGATAATTTTTAGAATTCTTGTGGGCACACACAGCTATAAACTGACTGTTTAGAGTAGTTGTAGCTATATCTCACACATTTTTAGCAAGTTGTGTTTTAGTATTTGTATGACTTAAAGCTATGTTTGATAACCATTTCAAAGTGTCACTGACCTGCTAGTGGTTCAGTGGAATGCTATTTGATTTTAATGTTTTTGTGAATTTCAGAAATTACTTGTTGATTTTTCTTACTTAACTTTCACATAACAACATGATTTCAATATCAATGTATTGGTGAATTCCCAAAAGTACTTATGTTATGTAATTAGACTTTCACACTGTAATATGATTGCAATACTCTTGAAATTTTAAAGACATGAGTTGGCCTAACATGATAATAATCCTGGAGAATTTGTTATATTCAGTCAGGTCAGGAAAGACATACGTAGTAGTCATAGTAGACAGCATGTCCTACACGCCATTAATATGTATAATTAGTTTAACCAGTCATTACAATTCATTTTTCCCATAAAGTCTCTTTCTGGATAAGGTATTCATTATTAAAGTGAATAGATGGGGTAAAGGTGAGGGGAACTGGGTGGGGGAGGTGTAGGGATAGGTAAAGTAACAAGTCAGGGAAATGGAAGAAAAAAGTTCTGGGAAAGGCAACTGGAGTTGGGAGTGCAATCTCTGAGACAACCTAGAAACCTAGGATAATAGAAATGCTCAGGAATCTATTAGAGTGACCCTAGATAGGATTCCTAGCTTCAATAGGAGAAGATGTGCCTAGTCTTACTGCAACTTGATATGCCAAGGGTGGTTGATATCCATGGGAGGCCACTCCTTCTCTGAAGAGAAAGACAGAAGGCAGTGTATGGGTGTTTAGAGGGGAAAAGACAGTGAAAAAAAGGCTGGAGGAGAAATTGCTGTTGGGATGTAAATTAATTAATTAGTTAGTTAATAAAAAAGAAAGATATACTCTACTTTTAGTGTCCTGTAGTCAATTCTCTCTTTGGACCTACTGATACATGCTAGAGACAATATGCATATAATATGTAAGCATGTAAGTGATTTTATTATTAAAAAAATTCAAGTTTTAAAAAATTGCATTAAATACTATTTTTCTCATGTCATTTAATACATGCTGACTTTTTTTCCATCTCCATAGAGTGTCATTATTTTTTCTTATGCTAAGGCATAAATTGATTTCTCCCAGATGAGTGTGTTGATGTCTCATCATTGTCAGATATATTAGAAATCATTGGTGGTGGTGTGGGGGGGGTTGATGGTAAATACTACTGAATGGAATCAGTGTCAATTAAAAAAAAATATCTAGAGGACTAGCGAGACAGCTCAGCATATAAGGGTGCCTGAGGACAGGCGTTTACTCCCCAGAACTCATGTGATGAAAGAAGAGAACCGATTAATAAAAGTTGACCTCTACCCTCCACACACATGACAAGCAGATAAATATATATAAACACACACACACATAACATGTGACAGAGTGAAGGAAGGAGAGAGGGACGGAAGGAAGAAGGAAGGGAAGGAGAGAGGGAGGGAAGGAAGAAGGAAAGAAAGGAGAGAGAGAGAGAGAGAGAGAGAGAGAGAGAAAGAGAGAGTCATTATATCATCAACCCCCTGAAAGTATAGACAAATTTAAAAGCCTATGAAACCTACAAGCCCTAATTAAACAATAAGCAGCTGGTATCTTGATCTTAGGCATCTCAACCTGTAGAATTCAATAGTGAAGTAACTCATCTGGCTTAGGGTAATTAGTAATAGTTGTCTAAAGGACTAAAGCAAATATGTTAACAAATGTTACAATTAAATGATGATTAGTTGTTATAGAAAGTTTCTTATAAATTTGAGATATCAGCATATCAACAGCTTAGACAATTTGTCTAAATCAAAATCTCTAACAAAGGAATAAAAATGAAATACAAATCATCCAGTTTTATGCAATAAGAAGTAACAAGGAATTTCCCTTTTAAAAAATCCTGTTACAGCTAACATTGTGGCTCCTAATCTTGCATTGCCACAGAACTATCAAGATGCAGTGGTGGCACATGCCTTTAATCCCAGCACTTGGGAGGCAGAGGCAGGTGGATTTCTGAAATCGAGGCCAGCCTGGTCTACAGAGTGAGTTGCAGGACAGTGAGGGCTGCACAGAGAAACCCTGTCTTGAAAAAACAAAAACAAAAGAAAACAACAACAACAACAGCAATAACAACAACAACAGAGATGCAGTGTACCTGTTACTGTTGCGAACTTACTCAAAAGTCTGGGAAAAAGCGTAAGGAGTGGATGACATAGGATACACAATTGCATCTCCCATTGCAACATTTGGTCTCACACTGCTGACGGGAAGGCAAAGCTGTCACTATTGGTGCTGCCCACGCTAGAAAACTTAGGAAATAGCAGAACTATTGTGGACAGTTTCTGAGAGGACCACCAACAGCTCATTTTTGGCTCCCTGTCTGGGAGCTCCTCATACCCTTTTCTTTCTCCATCAATTAGTTTCAGACGGAAGAGCTGTCATGCTTCCTAGAATCATATCCAAAATTGCTTAAGTATGTGACACTTTATATACACACATATTTAGGAAAGTGTTTTACTCCATATAAACATGGTAGGAAATAATTCATAAAAAAAGACATGCAGAGGCCAACACAAGAGCATATGACCTATTGAAAAGGAGAAGATAACATAAATTCTTTTAAGTTTCAGAACACTCTGGTGACTCCAAGTAGGTGGGTTGGAGAAAATATCATATAATATGTTATAGGAAATTATTTTTTAAAGTAAATAAATTATAGGAGAACATAGATAATAATTACACAGGTTAAGAAGGCAAATGAATTTATAAAGGACAACTAGAAACAGAGTTCTGAGAAGAATAAAATAGAAACCTTGGAAATTAAAATTCAATAGCAGTAAGACACAAAAGAAATACGGATGAACATTCTAGTGAAAGATTTTCTTAAGTGCAATAAAAGCATAACTGACTATGGCGTCAAGTCTCTTAAAATTCTGTGATTGAGAAAGAAGGTAGGCATTGAAGAGAGGGGGCAACTAAAAGAAGAGTGATAGAGCTTTCCTGACTACCTTGGAACACGTTAAACAGTAAATGTTTGCATTCAAGCAGACAACAAAAATGATTTTTAAATGGTACCCTTGTAAGTGAATATTATCAAGAATTCAAATGGTAAGAAATGCTGGAAAAAATATGATGAGAAAGAGAAATCATTACCTAACATCGGACTGTAAACAAATGCTGCCATTGTGGAAATCAGGATCACCACATTGCACATATACTTAAAGCACTCTACCTCCTACTAGAGACATAGTCCCTCATCCATGAATATGCGGTTTTTATTTTCTTCTGGCTTGTGTATTTCAGTATAGCAAGAAAAATAATCAGATAACATGTCCATCAATAGTTGAGTAGATGAAAATGTTGTACATAAATACAGTGAAATTTTATGATACCATAAAAGAAAGGAAATAAAACTTACAGAAAAATGAACAGAATTGAAAATTAATGTAACATTAAATATAGCATTAAGTTACCAAATTTTAAATTGTAATATTGTGTGAGTTAACCAAGATTCTCAAATATGCTCTACCCCCCCTCTCTTTCTCTCTCTGTCTGTCTTATACACAGACCTAGTCCCTGCTGAATATGCATATCTGAGTAAGAGAAATATGGATAAGGGTCAAGAAAAAAAAAAGCTAATTGGGGAGGAAAGTGTATATTTCACCATATATCTCAGAGTCCATCATGAAGTGAAGTGAGTGAAGGAAGCCAAGGTTGGAACCTGAGTAACACAGTGTGGTATTGATGCTGTTTTTCTTTCTTGCTCATCTGTTTGCTTGCCTTTTTTCAGGAGTTAAAAATAACTTTTACTTAGCAAGAACACTCTTTCTTT
Organism: Rhynchomys soricoides; assembly: GCA_019843965.1. Classification (NCBI taxonomy): domain Eukaryota; kingdom Metazoa; phylum Chordata; class Mammalia; order Rodentia; family Muridae; genus Rhynchomys; species Rhynchomys soricoides. The sequence continues at coordinate 23,269,874 of JADRCH010000010.1, forward strand.
GTAATAATATATCATTGTTGTTCTCAAATCTAAGCCTTGGTAGACTATGGTAGATGTAGACAGAAGTCTATTTGTTAAATATTAAAATTAAACTTTGTTCATAAAACTGCAGAACAAAAATGTAAAAGAATAATTTCAAACAAAATAATCATATTTTATAAATAACCACAGAGTAATGTTTATTGTGCATTGTCATCTACTTCTCTAGCAGTTTAGTATTATTTATTATTATGCTTTTATATTATAGATTATAATTCTTTTAACATTCTTTCTTTAATCAGTATTGAATAATTAATGTACTCATTTTAATTATTTTTATACTTTAGGGTATTTAACTAAATTATATATTTTTAATAACAAGTATTAAAATACATCATATAAAATCTCTTCATAGATGCATATGGTCAAAAGTACTGGGGTTATTTTAGTCACTATTTTAAGAAGAAAATTAGTTAATAACTTATTTGAGATTGATGCTTAATCACTATAGCATAAAATATGCTTACATGTTATTTATACTATACTGTTTAGCCTATGAATTAACTTAAAACTCCTATTTAGTTCCCTATCTGCATAGTTAAGGATTCATAAACCAATAATACATACCCAATTTCATGAATATTAGTAGAATACTAGAGACCTTTCTAAAATATTATGTCTGAGTCTGTACAAAAATGAGATATCTTAGATATATCTTGATGGTTTGTATCGTGAAGGTGCTATTTATTGTTTACTAATAATTTCATTCTATTTCTTCTTAAGACAGTATGAGATATCTTTCATCAATAATGTCTTCTCATTTATATAGTTTAATAAATTGATATATTTTAAATATATTCGTATAGTTTTGTTGTTCTTAATTACTCATGCTTTAATTATCATTTCTTAATTATTTAGTTATATTTTGCATAGCTACTAGATTATTATAATTTAGTATTTTGTTTTCAGTGCATAACAGCACATTTAGTGGTATGAATATTTGTTTTAGATAAATCCTATAGTACCAGGATATATTCCAAATGTGTGTGTGTGTGTGTGTGTGTGTGTGTGTGTGTGTTTATTGACTAATGTTATTTATTCTGAGTCTCACTATACAGCCGAGGCAAGGACTTAATTACAAAACTCATTCACCTGTTTCAGTTTTCAGAGTTCTGGTATCATCAGGCTCTACCATCACACCTGGCTGATAATAACCATTTTTTTATAAGTGACTTATAAAGAAGTAGCACATTTTTTCAAGTTTAAGATAAGCAAATATGTATTTATTTATTTTAGTTTTTATTAAATATGTGGAATATGATTTAAGGAGCTGTTAATTTGGAATTTATTTAGAAGAATGTCAATATTTTTTCAATGCATTTTCAGCTCATACTTCATTGCTAAGAGAATAGTCACAGGGACAACTTCAAACTCTCACAACAGTTCCCTTTCCAAGGAGTCAAATGTCTCCCAAAGATGCATAGATCACAAAGCTGCCTTCTGTAGTGGTACAGTAACTCAATGAACTTCCTTTAACTGTTTCACACACCATTGATATAATGGCAAGAACCAGCATTACCTATGCTTGAAGTGCCGAAACACAATCTCCCAAGTAAATTATTTTTATATTCTTAATCATTTTCATTACAGGGATGGGTGGATTTAAAGTTAATGCCTAGGCTAACATTGCTATTTTGAGATTTGTTAACACCCTGAGATGGCAGAATTTTCATCTGATCCTTGGGATGGGGCATAGATGCTTGAGAACTGGCACCATGGCTCAGGCATTTTCCTGAGCAACATCTCAAGCAGAAAACACACTTTAATTACAGACATAGAACCCATGACCAAAAGTGAGAAATTGTTTTGAAAATCATCACGAGTTAGAACCACATTCTGACTTTAATGGCGTTGAGAACTCTGAGCTTTACTAAATATGTGATTGGGTTTTTTGTTTTGTTTTGTTTTGTTTGTTTTTGTTTTTTTTTCTTTTTGTTTTTTTTTTTTTTTTCTGTGAGATTTGTTTCAATCAACTCCAGTGGACTATTAGGAAGACGGTTTTAAAAGAAAGCTGACCTTATGTCTTTATGTGCCACTATGAGACAAAGGACTTTTCTTTGAGATACACTTCAATTCCTGTCTCTCAGTGAAAAGCAAACATGGCACGGACAACTCTAATTCAGCTCTAAATGATGGACCATACTATGTGAGTTGGCATTCATATCAAAGTCCCACAGCAACATTTAAAATACATTTGAAACTATTTTTCATCATGTAACATGTAAATTGGATTAAATCTAATGAAATAATTTTATTTGAATTCCCTTTAACTCTTTCAGACTTTAAAACTTCTACCCATTATTTGTCAAAACTTTTTGCTACTTGGATCATTTCAAAGTGAAGAAATATCATAAATGTTTTATTACCACAACAGGCTTATTTACTGGTACTGGTGGGTAAACCCATTTTTTTAGGCAAACGCTTTGCCACAAGATATCACCTCTATTTATTTCACTACTACAACAAATCAATATTAGTAGATACAAATAAGAGTCTTTTTTTGAAGAAGAGAAACTTTTCAACATCAGGAATCAAAAGTTGTAGGAACGATACATATGTTGACCAAATCATGTAAAGTAAAACTAAGGCTTTACCATTGTAATGTAACACACCAACCAGCTCAACCAAAGCAGTAATGGCAGTTCTTGGATACCTTTACAGTAAAAAGTCCCTCTTGATACAGCATCTTTACAGATGGCCAGGTTCAGGAGCTTCCAGAACAGATGTCTACTTACCTGAAAATCTCAACTTTGTGCACAATGATGTCATTAGCCTTCAAGATAACCCCTTTCAGTGAGGGGTTATAACTATGGCACTCAGCTGGCTCTGCCTATTCAGGGACTACAGACTATGCATCTAGTTCAATCTATATTTTTACCAAACTCCAATTTTAATCTAAATAAGTCTTATCAGACAAATCCCATGACTCATTGTTTTATACACAAAGCACGGTTATTTCTGAAGTAAGAACAACCTAATGCAGCCTATATCCTCACTCTCCTAAAATCTGGAACCATTCTTACTAGAGCAGCTTTTAAAGCCTGCTTAGTTTATCTTTTATTTGCAAACATCCATGGGAATGAATGGAACTAGAAAACAGTGAACAATGCTTGCTGTATTCCTAAAAGTGAGAGCATCTTGTGGTTAACAGAATCTTTAACTAGAAAATAAATTCAAGGCTATTAGGTTAAGTATCTATTGTTTCATTATTGATAAGTGCATATATAAAAGTACTAGTAATTATCTAACAACAAAAATTAAAACAGTGCATTAGAATGCTGGCATTCTAGAATCAGTTCAGGGCTAGCTACTCTTTTTCATACATTCAGTCAGGTCTGGTTTTAATAAACATGAAAACTCTCTGATTCAGAACTATGGAAAAATCAATTATACATATAAAACATTAACCGCATACATCAGTCAAATTTCTTAGGTACAAAATCAGGTATTCTGTACCTACTACAATGCTGTTTTGAAACAGGAAATAAGCCATACAAGAAGAGACTTCTAAACTTCAGATTTCTATGGGTTCTAAAAATGCCTACTTAGGAACTGTGGCCCTTAGGGTATAAAGAATAACTTTATAGCCTGGGAGTAAAGAAACAAAGGTAGCAGTCTTTATGGAGCATTAAGTTTTCTTGATCTATTGTTTCCAGTTTTAACATAAGAACCTAGTTAGTATAGGAGGGCTGCAAGGACACTTAGACAGAATGCTGTCTTTTCTGAGATTTTATTCAAGCTTGAGCTTGGACCTCTCCAAACTCTCCAACCTCTCCAACACAGTGGATAGGTGTAGAAATACCCAGGCTGTCAGGAAGTCAGGACAGAACCACAAACAGGGCAGGAACATGGAGACAGGACCTCAAGCAGAGGCAATAAAGCAGTGCTCTTTACTGGCTTTCTTAGCATTTCTTGCTCAGCCTGCTTTCTTCTAGAACCCAGGACGAACAGCCCAGTGATGGCACCACCCAGTTGACATAAAACTAGCCAGCACACATTGCTATTAAATTTGCACCTTCTCAACACTATTAGTTCATTTATGATTTTTATTTTTCCAATAGAAAATATCTTTTCCTATATACTTTGCTACTTTATATGAATTACTTTTTCAAGTTTTTTTTTTTGTCTTAAAATTAAATTATTTTCTCCCAGGAGCTAATTGTACAACTACTTTAAATATTCTACAAAGTCCCCGGATATGTACTAATAGACTTTACACTGTTTGTATAGAAGAAACATCACACTAAGAATACTTTTACACTTCCTATCATATTAATGTGATACATGCTTATAAATTCTAGACTCCATTTTATTTTTCCTTTTGTTTTTCTGAGACAGGATCTCATGTAGCCCAGGCTGACCTCATATTCATTGTGTAGCAAAAGATTACCTTTAATTCTTTATCCCCCTGCATCCCAAATGTTGGAATTATGGCATGCATAAATATACCTGAGTAGTTTTTATTCTAAAAATAAAACAAAACAAAAACCAACCAATCAATCAAACAAACAGAAACTCAGAAAATTGTTGCTTCAAAGATTCCTAGACACCCTTTGGAGGCAGGAATTCTATTTTTTTTAGACAACTTATTTTTTTTTTAGAACAATTACTTTATTTCCATAAGTACAGGAGAAAAAACCTGAAAGTTGCCCACAATTACCCAAGGAAAGGCCAACCCACTTGGTGACACTGAGCTAACAGTTCTAATACAAAATTCTGCAGTCCACCCATAAATCAGATTTAGGCAAGGGCAAAATGTAGAGTACTGGATATTACAAATTTCCAACAGTGTACTACAATGAACACTCAAAGTAAAGATTCCCAAACCAGTTCTAAAGGCATAGATTTTCTGAGATGCAAATTAGGAAATAATTTCTAGGCACAAAAATAGAAAAAATGAGTCCAAGATGTTCATTCCAAAGATATTGTAAAAACAAAGACTATAAGACATAATCATGAAATGAGGTCTCCATTAGTGGTCAGAAGACTTACAAATGCCTCTATTTATAGCTACCTTGCGAAAGGCTAACATTTCTTCCAGCACAGTGCTTCTTAAGGTAAACCCACAATTCTGTTTTGGCCTTTATCTCTTAACCCAAAAGGCAATATCAAAGACTCACACATGAAAGAGTAAGCAGCTAGACTTTTTACTTTTCTTATACTATTGGTTGCTTATTATCAATCTTTCATCTTTAGGTTTAAAACTATATTAAATTCATGCACTACCCCCAAACATGTGACTACAATATCCCACTAAGTGTTTGCAAAACTATTCATGTCTCAAAATGGAAGATGTTAGTGATTTTGTTATTGTTGAACAATTTAGAATATGTGTCTACAAGTATTGGTGGGATGGGGTCTGATTCTCTGACTGTATTCCATGCTCCTGAAGCCCTTAACCACCTACTGGGTTGTCTTTTCCAGGCTTGATATGAGGGTATGTACCTAGTCTTATTGTAATTATGCCACTTGTGGTTGATATCCCAGGGAGACCTGCCCAATTCTTAAGAGAAACAGAGACAGGATGGATCTGGGAGGAGGTGAGGAAGGGTAAACTGTGGTCAGTATGTAGTATGTAAGAGAAGGACAATTTTTAAAAAGAAAAAAAAATACTCATATATGTTGTATGTATATTGTATTCATACACACACACACACCCACACATGCACACACACACTGTTTTTGTTTACCAGAAAACTGCCAGCTACATGGAGAAGGAGACGAACCACAGTTACAGATGGAGACACAAATCTAAAGTGATAGCTTTGCTTCTATTAAGAAGAAAACCAAATCAAGACCAGAAGATAGAAAATGTATAACATACTGAGCAATTACAGCTGTAATCTACCAATGATGTGAAGTGTCACATGGTTTTTAACAATAAATGATGCAGAAGTAAGCTTGGAGGATGACACTGGTATTAGAGACACTTAACCACCAGCTGCCTTCTATTGTTTTCTAAATCAAAGTATCGATGTCTGGGACACTCAAAGAGAAAATTTTGCATTACATTTTTACTTTATAATAAGACAGAGGCTCTCAGTCATCCAGGTAAGCCTTGACTTTGTGTACAATCATCTTTTCTTACCCTCAGAAGTTTTGTGGTTACAACTGAGGACCACCAAACCCAGCAATTTAGGTTGCCTTTAATTCCTTATCAGTCTATTGTTTTATCAGTATTTTCTGTATTTTCTGTCAATAAAAAGTTATCCATATAACCATTACATGGAAAAAGATTAAAATTTTAGTATAAAACAAAATTTGTTGTCCAATCTGTCTAATTCTGAGAATGATCACTATTTCTTCATTTTCATCAATGCCGTGGTTTGAATATATTTGGCCCAGGTAGTGGCACAATTAGGAGGTACAGGCTTGTTGGAGTAGGTGTGACCTTGTGGGAGGAAGTGGCTCACTGTGGGAATGGGCTTTGAGACTTTCTTCCTAACTTCCTGGAAGTCAGTCCTCTCCTGGCTGCAGTTGGATCAAGATGTAGAAGTCTCAGCTTCTCCAGCCCCATGTCTGTCTGGATGTGGCCATGTTTCCAGCATTGACAATAATGGACTAAACCTCTGAACCCATACAATAGCTCTAACTATATGGTGTCTTTTATAAGATTTGCCTTTGTCATGGTGTCCTTTGAGAGCAGTGGGAACTCTAACTATGATAGAAGCTAGTAAGAAGGTACTGGGGTGTTGCTATGATAGGTCTGAACATGTTTCTGTTTGGAGGAATTGGATTTGGATACTTTGTATTTGCAAAGCTATTGAATGCTTTAAGTGGAATTTAATTGGCCATCCTAGTAGGAATGTGGAAGACCTTGGTACAGAGGATGATATGAACTCTAGAGTTCTTTCTTATGATTTTTTGATGAAAAAATGTCACTGCTGTTGTCCTTGTCTGAAGAGTCCATAGAGGCTAAAATAAAGAGATTTTATTTAATTCCATTGAGAGTGGACGTTTCAGAAACGCCTAGAATAGACATTGTCTTCTAATTTCATCTCTTGAAGAGTATTTTGATCAGATATAGCCAGCTCAGAAAGGAAAAATACAAAATATGTGGTTCAGGTAATAAAAGGGGACCATAAAGTACTCCAATAGAACTCCTCTGTTTGAGGAGATAAACATATTCAGGGATTGTTGACTACTCTCTTTGGACTTTGGGGCAAAAGTCTACCCAGTTAAGCTTATCATTTATGCTTTTGCCATTGAACAAAGTATAGTTATTATTTAAGGCATTGCTATTACTTGTTTATTGTTTTTCTTTGGACTTTTAATCTGGAATGAAATACAATCCAGAAATGGAGGACAGAGGCTTTTGATCCAGATCTTGAGGAATATTGGCCATGAAAAGCTTAAGACCAGGCATTGTAGTACATTCCTTTAATCCTATCATTCAGGAGACAGAGCCATGTAGATTTCTAAGTTCAAGGTCAGTTTACTAAGACAATCATTTTTATGGCTCAAAATCACAGCATCTTTAACACTGGGAAACCATTTCAGAATCTTACTCCAACAGCCCAGATTCCTAAGTCATATAGCAAAATTAAAGTTCTTTCTCTATTGACAACCATTACAAACAAACGTTCCCTCTCATATAAAAGTCTGGCATTCTGTATTATAGACTTATGGGTTGTTGTGCTTTTTGGGGGCAGGTTGGTTTTTGGTTTATTTTTATTTATTCTTCTCCATACAGTTCATTCCAATGGCAGCCTCCCTTCATCCTCCTCCTCATGTGCTCCCTACTCAACCTCCCTCTTCCCCAGATCTACTGTTTCTCTATTTACCTTCAGAAAAGAGGAGGCCTACCAAGGATATCAAGATAATATGTCATAACAAGTTACAATAAGATTAGGCACAAAACCTCACACCAAGGCTAGACAAGGTGATCAAGTAGAAAGAAAAGGGTTCCAAGAGCAAGCAAAAAGTAAGAGACATATAAATATAACTTTTATTTACAAAATATCATTGTCATCTTGGAGGCTTACTGATGAATAATTTCACCCTTTTCTAGTTCTTTCTGAACTCTAGATGGTTGGTTCAATTCAGCTGTTCTAGTTCAAACTCCACTCGAAGATGACTGATTCAAACTGCCTTCTCTTGGTTTCTCACTGAATTGTTCAAACTAACTTCAGCAATTTTTTTCTCATCTTCTGGAAAATTCTTTTCTCTGGATGCAACTGAGTCTGCTGGCCTGCACTGAACTTATTAATGAACCCATGTCATTGGCACTGTTCTTACTGACTGACTCCTAACCCATTCATCTCCCAACTGACTGACTAACAGAACACTCTCCCTGCACTACTCTTAAAAAGCTTTTCTCCTACAACCACTCTGGAAATCAGTTTGGTGGACCCTCAGAAAATTGGATATAATAATACCTGAGGACCTGGCTATACCACTCCAGGGCATATACCCAGAAGATGCTCCAATACATAATAAGGACCAATGCTCTACTATGTTCATAACTGCCATATTTATGATAGCCAGAAGCTGGAATCAACCCAGATGTCCCTCAACAGAGGAACAGATACAAAAATGTGGTACATTTACACAATAGACTACTACTCAGCTTTTAAAAACAATGACTTCATGAAATTCACAGGCAAATGGATGGAACTTGAAAATATCATCCTGAGTGAGGTAATCCAGTCACAAAAAAACAAACACGGTATGTAATCACTGATAAGTGGATATTAGCCCAAAAGTTCGGAATACCCAAGATTCAATTCACAGCAACCATTGGAATAAGCATGGGGTCCCATATTGAGGAGTTGGAGAAGGGACTGAAGGAGCTGCCGGAGTTTGCAGCCCCATGGAGGGAGCAACAATGTCAAATGGCCATACTGCCCAGTACTCCTGGAGCCTGGCCCACCAACTAAAGAATACACATGGAGGGATCCACGGTTCTGGCCACATATGTGGCAGAGGAGGGCCTTGTTGGCCATCAGTGGGAGAAGAGGCCCTTGGGTCTGAGGGTGTTAGATGCCCCAGTATAGGAAAATATCAGGGAGGGAAGATAGGAGTGGGTGGTTAGGTGGGAGAATATCCTCATAGAGGCAGGGGGAGGGGGGATGGGAAAGGGTGTTTCAAAGGGGAGTCCTGGAAAGGGAAAAACATTTAAAATGTAAATAAAGTATCAAAAATTAAAAAATAAAAATAAAGCTTTTCTCCTGAGAGTTGGTTAGATCGTATCTCTGACTCATTCTGTTAAATCTTTCTATTAAATCACTTTATCTGCTTCTCAATTAAATTTAATTGTTTTGGATTTAATAAATCCAAACAAATAAATGATTTAGTAAATGATTCTGTATAGAGGGATTAAAGCTCTGTCCTAAGGGCTTGTCTGTTCTCTGGCATGTCTGTACTCCATTGAGATCACATAGAAGGTCTTTGGATGTGAAGAGAGCATCCATGTTGCTCGGTTAAAATTCTTCTATTAAAATACCCCTTGACTCCAATTGTTAGGGTCCTCACAAAAATCCCTAAAGTAAACAACCATAGCATGTATACAGAGGGTTAGCCATTCAGCCTCTATGACTGATACTTTAGTCTCTGTAAGCCCTTATAAGCCATGCTTAGTTGATGCTGTGAGCCATGTTCTCCTGGTGTCCTCAACCCCTCTGGCCCCTTCCTCCTCCTCTTCTGCAGAGTTCCTCACACTCTGCCTAATGTCTGGCTGTAGGTCTCTGCATCTGCTCCCATCAACTGCTGGAGAAATAATCTATGAAGATTGGGCTTGGTATTAGTCTGTGAGTAGAGCAGCATATGTTTATTAGAAACATGTCTCTGACTTTTGTGTTGTTGTGTCTCTGAACCATCCAGGACATCAAGGCAGTGTGTGCGTGCATGCATGTATGTGTGTGTGTGTGCGCGTGTATGTGTGTGTGTGTGTGTGTTTGTATAGGTGGAGGGGTGGGCTCTCTCTCATTGCTTGGGCCACAAATTAGACCATTGTATAATCCGACAAGCCCTGAGCAACCATCTTCCCAACACATCTTGTAGGTAGCACAGGTTGTGTGTTATTAATTTAGAAGCCACGGTAGGCTTCCATGATAGTTCCTCATAACATAATTGTAAACAGGAAAAAAACCATAATTTCTTCTTAGAACTAGTTTTATTGATTTTTTTCCAGGTTCTGTATCTATCTCCTTTAAATCTAAAGTGACTGGCAACAAGATCCACATGGTTTATTGGACTTGGTTTAATTATTTGAAGGTTTGTTCAGTCCTAGATTTTTTCAAAATTATAGTGAACCTACTACAGGCCTGGTAATATTGCTTCTGAGGCCCATTTTCTGATAAGAAAGTTAATTCAAACTGAAAGAATTTACCTGAGTCCCAGAATTTCAGCCTAATTTTACATTATCCTTTACAAAAATATATGTCAACATACAAATCTTGGGTTAAAGGAGAATTATTTCTTTTGTAAAAATTATAACTACATAACATAAACATGCTGATATGTCCAATAATTCTATGTAAGAAATTTTTGCTTGGTTTTCTTAGGTCAGTTTGTTATCAACTCATGGATAATGACACCTTTGGAGGTATAATGACCCTTTGACATGTGTCACCTAAGATAAACAGGTATTTACATTAGATTTATAACATTACCAAAACTATAGTTAGGAGCTTGTAATAAAATAAAACTTTATGGTTGCAGGTCAACCAAGCATGAGTAAATATATTAAAGGGTCACAGCATTGGGAAGGTTTAGAACTACAGTCTTAGAAGAAAGGATTTATATGCCATGTGTTAATCTTTCCTTCATCTCTGCATGCCCAAATATATAGGCAAGTTACACTATAGGTCCTGTCTCATCTCCCTAACTGAATGTCACCTAGGCCACTTTCCTTCCAGTCACTGCCAAACAGAAAACCAGACTTACATACTACATGTGTTTCCACACAAAATAATAAGAAGAAGTTATATTACTGGGCTCAATGTTTTTATTAGGTAGAGACTCAACATGTGGCTTATGTGGCCTCTAGATGTCTGTGTTTCCTGCATCAGTTTTCCAAGTATTGGAAGTACCAGTGAGCACCACTACAACCATCCTGTTCCTCTAACCACTCAGAACTAATCAAAAGACACAGCTTGACCTTCTTAAGAATGCTGAAAAATCAACACAAAACAGACAAAATAAAAACATTTAAAACTATCAAATTGGCCTGATTCTTCTGAAAAACAAGTTATCTTTTCCAAGAGAAATTTTGCTTTACAAAATAATTGAATTTGGCAGGCAGTGAGCAGTAGTGCATGCTTTTAATCTCAGCACTTAGGAGGCAGAAATAGATGGATCTCGATGAGTTTAAAGCCAGACTGGACTACAAAACAAGTTCCAGGAAAGTCAGGATTACATAGAGAAACCCTGTCTCAAGCAAAACAAACAAAAATGTGGATTTACACTTGGAAGAAATGTGAATCTGCATATTAACTGCAATGATTGAACTTGTGTAGAAATTAACCCCTGTAGTTTGCATTTTTGCTTTTTATCATATCAGAGACTTGGCTTTATTCACATCTATATTGTAACCTCTTAACATTTCTTTCACATCAAAATATAAGTCATACTTGGAAAATACTACTCTAGCCTCAACTGTGCTGGTCATAGCACTAAAAGTGGAAGGCATTTAAAAGAAAAACAAAAGGCAAAACACACAAGTAAAAATTCCTGAATTCACCTGCATTTGGTATTTAGTCTTGTTTTTGGGCTTTTAAAATGGGAAGAATTCACAATATATAAACCTAAGCACCTGTTTCAAATTAGACATCTTTCTTCTGCTTGCAAAATGTCTCTTTTTAATTAAGCAAACTGCAGCTGAAGATCCAAACTAGTTATTTTTTTATTTCATTAAATCAGCAGTACAATTGCATCCTCAGGGCTTTGCTGTGTAAACCATGGAGTGGAGGAAAAGAAAGGCAGTGCTTCCTTCCCAAGATGGAGGCAATGAGTATAAAGACATTCATATTTCACTATGTAAAGTTGAGAAGCCAAACCTACTCAATGTTGGGACCTGTGCCCATCTTAAAAGAAAAAAAAAATGCCTGAGAATTTGACCTACAGCTAAACACAAGCTACACCCATGTTCCAGGAAGGACCCCACGTTGTTCCCTACCCAACAGCTACTCCCTAACTACTTCCTACCAACAGTTAACCAATTCTTAGTATGATTGTTTCAGATTTACTTTCAGACCATTTGTGATTGTTTAGGGTCTTGCTTCAGAACCTTACAATAGTCATTCTATTAGATTCTTCTCAGGCTGGACACCCTCATACTTGCTCTCATTTCCTATAAAACCTTGTTTTGCTGAGGGTTCAAGGCTGCTCTGCCCTCCTGTCCTGCTGTGTCAGGGTTAGGTTGGAGGAGAGCCAAAGCCAGAGCTTGTAATAAAGACATCCTAGTGAGATTGCAAAGGAAACAGCTCCTTGTTGGTCTTTTTAGGTTCATGAACATTTCCTGGCACAAGAGAGTGACTGGGTGAAAGAACCAAGACACACAATGAGAAAACAATACAAGAATTTTTGCCAAGTGCTTCATTCAGAAATTTGAGATAAATATACAGGATATATCCTATTTCTAACTCATTCTGTCAAATCTTTCTCATGATGACTATTTCTATATTCATCCTGTGTGATAAAGTTCATTGCATTGTCCAGCACACACATTCTGCTTCTCATGGGCATCTTTATCCCAAGCCTGGAGGCCAGGTGCCCAGGACACACCTCAATCCTCCAACTACTCTCCTCCTCTGTAGTTAATATTTTATGAACTGGCTTATTTTTAAAATCAGACAACATGGACATTGACCTAAAAATTCAACAAATTAAAAAAATGAACAATTATACTAAAAGTAAAAATGATAAAATAAAAATTTATAAAATGATTATTAAAAATAAACCGTGTGTGTGTGCGTGTGTGTGTGTTTATGTGTGTGTGCATATGCAGCTGTGCACATGTGGGTACATATGTATCTGTGTGTATGTGTGTGTGTGTGTGTGTGTGTGAGTGTGTTGCAAAATACATTCTAAAGGGAAAGAAATAAAGGAAAGGAGGCAAATTTCATCAACTGAGCAGTAGAGATTTGAATTATTGTATAAAAGAAATAATAGGTAAAGAATGACATGGATATATCTGAATAAGGTTGTGACCCAGTTCTCCCTAATCACATGACAAAAAATAGGAACATTTTATGTGACAATTGAACCACAACCAAGATAGTAGACAAAATAATAAAATCTTACATAGTGTTCTGTGAAAACACAATTGAGTTGTAATCCAGAAACAATGTTAACTAAGGAATATCTGAATTGTACTTAATATCAGAGATGTGTTTAAAATAATACCCATAAATATATCATATTTTATTCTTCAAATTGATACATACATACCAACATGCATATATTATGAATATACACACACACATATATATTATGAGGTAGTATTAAAATAATATTTTTATACTTCTGTATGTTAACAGAATACAGATTTAACTTAAAATTTAATTTTTCATTAATTACAAAGCACTCAGGATGAAGAACAGTGTTTACATTGCAGATGTTGAACAGATGGCTTGAGGAAAATGATGAAGTCATTTCCTCTCTACACCAAGCTAACACCTTAGTTTTTAATATTGGGGATTTCTTTTAAATATTGTTCACGAGGTAATTATAGATTCCCATCATTGACATAGTACTTAGAAAGTAATCAGTTATGCCCAGACAGGAGAAGTTTGAAAGAATAAAGAGACTAAATAATAAAATTACTGAGAGGAAGTAAATTATTGTTAAATTCTTTAATTCAAAGTAAATAAAGAAGATACTAAGATGTATTGTATTGTTAATGTCATGGATCAACAATTTCAGTTGGTATAAGACTTTTTTCCTGTTTGTAAATTCAGCTTTTTCTCATAATATGATGATAAAAAGAATTAACGATTGGCAGATTTATTCATAAAATTATACAGTAATCGTATAAAGATTGTGAAATCTGTGAGTAGCACAAGATACAGCTATACTTGTGTGGATGGGAGTTTAAGGAGACTCTTTCCCACATAACAAATGTGAAGATCTGGCATCAGTTAGAAATTGAAGCTTAATAGAACTTACATAAACTTTTGCTCGAATTTGAGCACCATGTGACATTTTATATTCATAATTTAGAGAAATGGAGTTTTTTTATTACTGGTTTTGCATATAATAATCATGGTTGTTAAAACTTTAATGAAAATTACACAGAGAGAGAGAGAGACAGAGAGAGAGAGAGAGAGAGAGAGAGAGAGAGAGAGAGAGACAGAGAGAGAGAGAAGAAATAACCTTAGCAAAGGACTGATTCACTGAAGAGAAGAGTAATGAATGACATTCAGGAGAGTCCACATGTGACAACAGACTAAGGCTCAACACACTTTGCCACTGTCACTAATTTATCTATTCTCACTTCTTCAGTCATTCAAAAGGCATACTTGATAGATTCATAGTAATTAGATGACCTTGGTAAAATATTTATAGAAAATTAGGCTAACCCATGAAAGATATTTATTTATTTTAACATAATTTGATGGATGCCATAAAAGTAGATTTTCCTCCCTGAGAAAAGCAGATCAGACAATAATGGAGGACAGTCATCCTTGAAGCAGAGAAAGAGTCAAGGTGATGAAGAAAGAACATTCTGAGTGAATCCTGAATATAAATTTAGAATCGATCATATAATCAGTATTGAAGAAAATATAAGGAAATAAGAATTTCTGAGAGCGTAATAATTCAGGGACACATGTTATATGATGGGGCAAAGAAGGAGGCAGGAGGATGATGGATTATTCTAGGATGATAGATTTGAACTCTAAGTGCAAATGGACAGCTTAACATTGTTTAAATAAGATAATCAATTTATGATTTTAACATAAGGTCAGACTTTTCTTCGGAACATATTACAAAGTGGCAAAGGAGATATTTTCTCATTCTGGAGGAAGGAGACCAGCTGCAGGGACAATGGAACATGGGAGAAATTAATAGACTTCTGATATATTTTAAATATAATTAAAAAGCATTTTTACATTTGTATAGAAATGTTACATATGTCTTATTTAAAACTATAATTTTCAGTTTAAAATTTATATTACCTAATGTTCACAATAAGATTAATAAAACGAATAATAGTAGCTGGATGGCATTATTTCCATGCTAGAATCTCTAGAAGCATATTTTTTTTTCTATTTATTTATTTATCTTCATTTTGATTAAATTATTTAATTATTTACATTCCAAATGCTACCCCTCTTCCCAGTTATCCCTCCCTGAGTTCTTCACCTCGTACACTCTCCCCCTGTCTCTGAAAGGCTGCTGCTTCACCTGCTCATCCACCCCCACCTCACCCTCACCAGCATCCCTTTTCCTGCGGGCATCAAGTTTCCACAGGACTAAATACATACTCTCCCACTGAGGCCAGACAAGGCAATCCTCTGGTACACATGTGCCCAGGGCCACGAATTAGCCCATGTACGCTACTTGGTTTTTGGCTTAGTCTCTGGTAGTTCTAAGGTGTCAGGGTTAGTTGACACTGTTGTTCTTCCAATGGGGTTGCAATACCCTTTTTATCCTTCAGTCTTCCATATTGGACCCCTCTATTCAATTACTGGCTGTAAGTGTCTTCATTTGTCTCAGTCAGTTGCTGCTTGAACCTCTAAGAAGAAATTCATGCCAGACTCCTGTCTGGAAGCACAACATGGCATCAGTCATAGTGTCAGGAAGTTGTGTGCACTCATGGGATGGATACCAAGTTGGGTGGGTCACTGGGCGGCTTTATTTTAACTTCTGCTCCATATTTATCCATTTAGACAAGAACAATTCTGGGTTAAATTTTTTAAAGATGTGTGGGTGGCAGCCTGCCTCAGCTGTGCTCCATGTCTACTGGGGGTGGTCTCTTTCTGTTCCATCTCTCCACTGTGAGGCATGTTGGCTAATTTCATCCCCCACTGAGTCCTGAAAGTCTCTCAACTCCCAGGTCTCTGGGACTTTCTAGAGGATCTTCCCACCTCCCTGAGTCCCTGAGGCTGCATATTTCCATTCGTTCTCCTGGCCCTCTGAGCTTCTCTCCTGTACCCTTTTCCCCCTACCACTAAGGTCCCGCCCAGCAGCTCATGATTATTTTTTTTCCTTCTTCTAAGTGGTATTGAAGCATCAACAATTGGTCCTTCCTGCTTGTTAAACTTCTTATGGTCTATGGATTATATCCTAGGTATTCTGTACTTTTTGGCTAATATCCATTGATGAGAGTTGGGTGTTAAAGTCTCCCACTATTATAGTGTGATATTTAATGTGAGTTTTGAGCTTAAGTAAAGTTTCTTTTATGAATGTGGGTGACCTTACATATGCGGCACATATGTTCAGAATCTCCATTCTGAATCTTCATCTTGGTGGATTTTTCCTTTGATAAATATGAAGTGTCCTTCCCCATCTCATTTGAAAACTTTTGGCTGAAACTCCATTTTATTGGATATTATAATTCTTACTCCAGCTTATTTCTTGGGTCCAATTGCTTAGAAAAATTTTTCATCCCTTTATTCTGAGATAGTGCCTGTCTTTTTCACTGAGGTATTTTCCTTGTATGTAGCAAAATGCTGTAGCTTGCTTGCATATCTTGTCTGTTAGCTTGTGTCCTTATTGGGGGAATTGAGTCCATTGTTGTTGAGAGATATTAAAGACAGATGATTGTTAGTTCCTGCTGTTTTTGTTGTTGGGGTTGGGATTAAGTGTGTGTGATTCTCTTCTTTTGGGTTTGTTGTGAGATGTTCAATTTTTTGTGTTTTCTAGGGTTTAGTTACCTTCCTTGTGTTGGAGTTTTGCTTCCAGTATTCTCTGTTGGGGTGGATTAATAGAAAGATATTATTTAAATTTTATTTAGTCATGGAATATCTTGGTTTCTCCATATGTGATGATTGAGAGTTTTATTATGTATAGTAGTTTAGGCTAGCTCTTATGTTCTCTTAGAGTTTTGATGACATCTGTCCAGTATCTTCTGACTTTCACGGTCTCTGTTGAGTATTCTGGTTAAATCCCAAAATGTCTGTCTTTGTATGTTACTTATCCTTTTCCCCTTACAGCTTTTAGTATTCTTTCTTTGTTTTGTGCATTTAGTGTTTTAATTATTATGTGCCGAGTGGACTTTTACTTCTGGTTCAAACAACTTGGTTTTCTGCAGGCTTCTTGCACATATATGACCATCTTTCTTCAGGTTAGGGACATTTCCATCTATGATATTTTTAAAGATCATTTGTAGCCCTTTGAGTTTGGAATCTTCACCCTCTTCTATTCCTAATATTTTGGTTTTATTCTTTTCACTGTGTCCTGAATTTCCTGAATATATTGCGTTAGGAGCTTTTTACACTATATTTTTGTTGGCCCGTCAATATCGTTTATGGTGTATTCTACTCCTGAGATACTCTCTTCTATCTCTCATATTCTGTCGGCTATGCTTGCATCTGTAGCTCCTGATCACTTTCCTAAGTTGTCCATCTCCAGACTTGCCTCCATTTGTATTTTCTTTATTGTTTTTATTTCTATAGGTCCTCAACTATTTTGTTCAATTATTTCACCTGCTTATTTATATTTTCCTGCATTTCTTTAAATGATTTATTTGTTTCTTCTTTAAGGGTGTCTACCTGTTTGCCCATGATTTCTTGTATCTTTTTAAGGGAGTTATTTATATCCTCCTTTTAAGGGTTCTATCATCTTCTTAAAATGGGATTTTAGGTCAGAATCTCACACTTTAGGTATGCTAGGATATCCAGGGCTTGCTATGGTGGGAAATCTAGATTTGATGGTGCTGACTTGCATTGAGTACTGTTGCTTATGTTCTTGTGCTTGCCTCTTGCTATCTAGTTATCTCTGGTGTCAACTGGTCTGCATGTCTCTGACAGGAGCCTGCCTCCTTGAAGGCAGGTAGAGCACTCTGTCCTTGGTTAGAGTTGGTCTCCTGTGAGGCAGGCAGTCCTCTTTCTGGTTAGAGTGGTGAGGGGCTCCTGTGTCTCTAGGTAGAGGAGACATTCTGTGTTCCTGGTTAAAGTGAACCTCCTGGGAAACAGGCAGGCTTTGTGTTCTATGGGTAGGAACTGCTTCAGTTGCAGGTGGGAGGTGCAAATCAGGATTGTGCTTCTTATTGTAGCAGACCTCCTGCATTCTTGGTTAGGGCAATTCTCCTGCTGCCCTGGCTAATGCAGACTCCCTGAGAGACCAGTAGGCTGTGTCCCTGGTTATTGCAGATCTCCTGGGAGATAGGCAGGCTGTTGGGTATTGTCCTGCAGATGTGGTCCAGGTAGAGTAACAGACCAGAAGGAAGATGGAGCTAAGTGTGGGGTGGGAGGGTAGGTCCAGTGTCAGATGGGCTCTATGATTATCCCAGCTGGGGTGGGTATTTGGTCAGGAATCTCACCTGTGTCCCAGGTTTACTACTGACCTCTAGGGAGAAAGGCAGGCTATAGGGTCTGTTTATGTGATTTAATCTTTTCCCTAAACTATACTTTATAAGGAAGGACATCACAGAATTTTGAGTGAGTACTTTTATGAATATATTGCTCCACTAAAGAATTGAAAGTTTTCACAAAAGTTTTAACAAAATTTTGAACATCTCTTTATTCTTAACATCAGAAGTTAACATTGTAGGTACATTGTAAGTCCTGTCCCAAGAACAATGTCACAATTTTATAAGTCTTCAATATCTCTGGGAAAACATTTACTCAGAGCTCTCTTCATTTGACCTTATATGGAGTTCACTTTATCAAGAAATATAAAGCTGAAGGGCTTATAAGTGAAAATGATGAAATATTAATCTAGGTTAGTGCAAGTCTGATGGAATATAATATGATTCATGTCAGGCATCACTGGCTCAAATCTTACTAGGAGTCAGAGATTTAAACAGATTAAGTAAAACCACTTAATGTGATTACATGTCTTTTTCTTTCAAACCATGTAAATATATTTGGAAATAATCTTAAAGGAGATAGAAAACTTAATCAAAATGTGGTTTAGTTAAGTTTATATGAGGAAGTAAAACTGAGAAAGGGAAGCAATTATATTTTATCCTGGGGTACTGATAATGACAAACCATGGTATTTGAGATATGTTCTAAGTTGTTATATCTCTGTGACCTTGGTGATACATGAAAGATTCAAAAGCTCATAAAGTTTCCCTTGAACTATTGTCAACAAGTATGAACCTTTGAAATTCTTTGGATATCATTGTGGCCCTAAACTACATTTTTTTTCAGAAACAATTACAGTCATGATCTCCAAATTTGCCACCCATTGACTTATACATTCACTTACTCATGTACGTTTTCTCTCAAGTAATAGATTTTATTACACTTCCTAAAATTCCTTCATGAAAGATCTTTGTGATAACTTGTTGAATAAAGCAAAGTAAGATGAGTAAAATGTCATTGGCATAACTGCATTATTTAAATCCATTAGAAAGTTCACATCCCAGAGTGTGGATAGGAGAAAACAAATTTTCCATTTAACAAAAGCAGATTGAGATTTCCCCCCAAAACAGCAGAAAAAAAGCCAAAAGGATATTTGGTAAGAAATCTAAGTTGTTATGTTGTAATCTAAATGTAACTTTGTAATGTTTACTCTACATAAATAAATAAATAAATAAAATAAATATTTTCCCATTCTTTCTGTGCTTTTACTAATTCATGATCTAATAATTTCTAAATCATAAAGTCAGAATCCCATATAGATGAAATGGATGGTTAAAAATAGTATGAAAGTGGAACATAACTTGTCTTACTGTTCTGTTGTTTGAGGAAGCATCATGTCCAAGGCAACTTATAAAATAAAGCATTTAATTATTGGTTGGCATGCTTACACTTTCATGGAGTTAGTCCTTGAGCATATTCACAAGGCATGGAAGCAAGCAGGGAGATGTTATGCTGGGGCAAAGGTAAGGAGTCATATCTGATCCTCAAGTTGGAGAGAGAGAGAAAGAGAGAGAGACAGAGAGAGACAGAGAGAGAGAGAGAGAGAGAGAGAAAGAGATCAAGACTGAGCCTAACATAACCAAGGCTTTTGAAATGTCAAGGTCTACTCCCAATGACACACTTCCTCTAATGAGACCATACTTACACCAACAAGGCCACACTTTCTATTCCTTCCTAAACAGTTCCAATACCTGATGACCAATCATTCAAACCTATGAGCCTATGAAACTCACTCTTATTCAAGCCATCGCACACCTATTAAATATAATCTTATCATGAATTCTCTAAGAAGACCTTACAAAGGGTCAGTCATTTTAAGATAGGTCATAAATACAAGGTTATTATACTTTGGAAACTACATTTTCTATTGTGAAAAGAGAAATTATGCACTAAATTAATTACAGAAAAAATTGATAAAATTTTTGACTACAAAAGCACCCTAGTATTGTTACTGGATAAAATTTTAATGAGCACCACATGAGAAACAGAAACAAATTGTGTAACTTATGCCTTATAATGACGTCCCTAGACAGTGTTATGATTGTAACTACCTTACTTGTAATGATGAAATAGAGCATCCCAATTCACTAATTTTCTTACAAATTAATGTGTGTGTGTGTGTGTGTGTGTGTGTGTGGTCAAAGAATGGTGTCAGAGTCTTCCTCATTTGCTTGTTCTCCAGCATATTCATTGAGATAAGTTATTCATAGAGTTTGCCAATACGTTTCCTTTATTTAGCTGCCTTACTTCTGTCTTCTAAGTATGAAGGTTATGTGTAGGAAGATCTGCTCGTTGGCATTTGTGTGGTTTCTCAGGATTCAAATTCCAGTCCTCATGCTTGCTTAGAGGGAATTGATTTACTAAGGCACCTCCCTAGGCCCCAGGAACATTTTAATTTAAACTGATTGCTATGTTATCTACATTTTTATTTCCAATTTTATGTAAATCCTAAATACATTAAGATTATTAATGTAATGAGTTTTTACACAATAAAAATTATACTGCTCAAAGAACCAAATAATCCCTGGTTCAAAGGGGACATAATCTTTGCTATTTAAATGAAAACAATATACATGGAAGGAGAGCTCTACAAGGTTTCAGAGTAGTTGTTTCTTTGTAGACTTATTTTAGAAAAGGACTTTGTTCATGCAGAAATCACAAACAGTATCACAATATATTATAAATTTATTAGTAAATAATGACATCAGCCAAGCCTCTTAATATATACTCTTTGGAATATATTTTTAAGGAAGACTAGAAAATTATTTAATAAATTCATGTCAATATTAATATTTTTATATGTTCTTCACTGTGTGTTATAAGATATTTTCAAGAATTAGTTATATAAATAAGAATGGATTGCTGCAAATCTTCTTTATTATAATGCTTTAAAAAATATATCATGATTTTTAAGAATTCCTAAAACAATAATGTGTTAACTAGATAACATTGACATAGTGTATGATTGGAGTATATTTAAGTCTCTGTTATTTAAAGTTTAGAAATAATACAAATCAAGTTATCAGACAGAAGTAAAAGAGATAAGTGCAATCTGTTATCAAGAGGGAATATGTGATCTTTTAATTAAATACAGCTATGCATCTTTTATTAACTAGAAAGCTCGTTTGTTGAAGGTCCTTAAAATAAATGGCATTTTCCATATAATAGAGTTTTACAAACATTGATCCCTGGTGAGAGTTGGGAAAAGCATTCAGTGGAACCTCACAAAGAAAAGTTAAATCAGTATTTTGTAAGGTTTTCTGTTTTCTTTTTTGTATATGCTAACAAAATGCTTATTCCTTTTGTACTTTCTTAGATTTTTTTAAAAGTTTATTTGGTGTTCATGATGTTCACAATCTGTGCAAACTTACAATGATTTCTTTTGCACATCAGGTACTCTGCTAATTCATGTTATCACACAGGATTTTGTTTTATTAAGAAACCAGGCTTATTGCCTATCAATGTAAATATATATGCAAATATGTTGTTCTTGAAAAAATTAGTAGCATTCACAATTTTAGGATTCACAGTTTTGCCACGGTTGTTGGCAGTTTTCAGTTGACTAATGAAATTAAGTTCTCATGACATTGGGACAGTATTATGTACTAGAGAATAGTGTGTATTGTGATGTTGCTAATTAGTCTTACAGAGAATAAATGGAAGTTTTATAAAAAATTGGGAAGATTTTAAAGTACTTTGATTTATGTCAGAAGTAAATATTTTACTAGCAATTATGATATCAATATCATTTTTTAACTAATGGTCCCTATAGTGTTCCTAAGAAAGGTTTATTTTTAGGAATATATGCTGTTAGAATTACACAGTTATAACAGATTACTATAAGCTTTCTGTTGATAAAATTATATATGTGCACCAGGCAGTGGTGGTGCACACCTTTAATCCCAGCACTTGAGAGGCAGAGGCAGGCAGATTTTTGAGTTCGAGGCCAGCTTGGTCTACACAGTGAGTTCCAGGACAGCCAGGGCTATACAGAGAAACCCTGTCTTGAAAAAAAATAAAAAAGAAAAGAATTACATATGCGCTATGTTAAAATTTTATATTTTTGTACTAGGCAAGATAGTTCATAAAATGAGCATATCATTTCTATATGTAAAATACCTATTTTCATGCCTTGTTTTTTGTTATCAGTGGACATTATATAAACATGAATTTATTAAAAATCAAAGTTGTACTGCTTAAAATATTGAAAATACATTAGAGAGACCAGTTAGAGTCCAGACATTTGACTGTAATATTAGTATTTAGGTTTTAGGCTTTGAATCTTCTTTTTTTAACTTTGTGACTTATTTTAGAATAAACTTTGTAAACTAATTTTAATTTTTGCAAGAAAACATAGGCAATTGTAATACACAATGATATTACAAGTGTTTTATTTTTATTCCTGATCACTTACATTAATCATTAGAACTAAATATAGAAAGAAATTAACATTTATAAATGTGTAATTAATGAATTTATATTCTTTAAATTTGAATGCTTCCAGTTTACTATGATCTCAGTAATAGGAGGTTGTGCTTGCAGGACTACACTCAGTCTGGGGACATTGGGAGTTCCAGGATGGTCTCTAATATAGAGTGCAATGCACACACACACACACACACACACACACACACACACACAGAGAGAGAGAGAAATATACGTACATGTTGCAGAATATTTGGTCATGCTCTGAATCCTGAGATTGTGTTATTTTCTGAGAAAACATGTTTTTTGTTGTGGTGCTGTGGCTCATCCCAACCACATAACATTAATCTAAGAGTTTTCTGCTTATTGTAAAGAGGATTAAATAGTCAACCACAGGTCAAGAACCTGAGCAAGCAACCAGCTGACAGAGTGTGAACATAGAATAAGAAAAAGTCAGAAAGTAAGAGGAAGTCAGGAGGACAGATAGAGAGATGAACAGCAACTAGAAGAAAGGAACAGATTGAGGGGATTTTGAGATGCTGTGTAGCAGAAGAGCTCCCTGTGGTATATCAGATAAGGAGGAAGGGCAGTGGGGTGCTTTCTCTGCCTGACTGGGCTGGCAGATTTTTACTCCAGCATTCCACTCCTGGGTCTTTATTGGTAAAATTGGAGTGTTTGAGATTTTGTTAAAAACAACAAAAACAACAGACACACACACAAGCACACACACATTCGCACACTACACAAGAGAGAGAGAGAGAGAGAGAGAGAGAGAGAAAGCATAAATACCCCATTTACACATCCCAAACCATCATGCTTGATCACACATGGAGAGAGAAAAAGAGCACAATATAATTAATTAACATGTATCAATGAACCCAAATGTTTAGTGTTTACATTGGAACTAAGTGATTATAATTACAAATTTGACTGATTTTCAATAATCAAGCTAAGCTACACTATCTTCACATTTTTCATTTTGCAGCTATAGTTCCTGCATTGGCTTTGTCTTGTGTGTTCCAAAGAAACTTGCCCTTCAACCCCATCCTTACATCCCTAGGACCAGCCTGCACACAAAGCTCCTCAACTCTACCATCAAATCAAGCTACCTGTAACATATTCATATTCCCAGACTGGTGTCAGAACATGCAATAAAAGCACCATCTTTGCCTAAAAATTAACTCTGACAGCAACTCTACTTTCTGAGTGTGAGCTCAGTTCATCCATTTCCTTCATTTTCCCAGGCTGAGGTAGGTTAGAATCTCACATCAAATAATGACAGAAATATGCATGTTTAGATCAAATCACAAACCACAAACAAAATGAAAGGTCAAGACAAACTTACTATTTAAAAGAAAATAATAATTTAAATGAGAATTACCTAGATGGACTTCAGAAAATAGAATTTAAAATAACAATTACACAATCATATATTTGACTGAAAAGAATCCAAGGAGTTCAAAGAAGATATGAGCAATAATTTAATGAACTTAAAGAGGCTAGTACCTAAATGCCTGAGTAATGTCCAAGCAAATACAAATATATAAAAGAAATTAGTGATGAAGCTTTTTCTGTTGCTGTGACAAAACACCATTACTACATTAACTTATAAAAGAAATGGTTTAATTTGGGTCTTGTGGTTGTAGAATGTTAAAGTCCATGATTACCACTGTTGGTACCAAAACAACAGGCAAGCAATCATAGCTCTGGCGAAGTAGCTGAGAGTTTATATACCTATCTACACCCAGTAAACAGAGAGACTCAACTGGATATAGAGTGATCTTTTGAAAGATCAATGCCCACTCCTAGTGACATACCTCCTCCTAAAAATGTAACACCCTTTTATACTTTCTAAAGAGTTCTACCCACTAGGGACCAAGTATTCAAGTATATGAACCTCTCCTTCAAATCATTAAAGATGCCTTTCAGAACTTGAAGGTATGGTCTCCTTTCTGACCACATCATACACTTTGGATACATTTGGAGTAATAAAACTCTAACTTCCCTTTAAGTTTCTTCCCTAAAAACTAGCTCACCTGTTACTTGAAGATGCTATGTAAGCTGAGAAAGGAGAAAAGTAATCAATAGTCTTATACAAGCACAAAGTCTACAGACCACAAGAATGACAAGATATACCCAATGGTGTAATATATCCTGAGGGTAATAAACAGATATTTAACTGGACTTAAGTTTTGTTCAAAATAAAATACTTACCTGTTTTGTTTAACCTAGCCAAGTAACCATGGCTGAAAAATAAATCATGGAACATAAGAAAAGAACCTACTACTTCCAAGTTCCTAAACAAGTATACACTTTAACTGCATCTGTACTGGCTGGTTTTGTGTCAACATGACACAAGCTGAAGTTATCACAGAGAAAGGAGTTTTCAGTTGAGAAAATGCCTCCATGAGATCTAGCAGTAAGCATTTTCTCAATTAGTGATCAAGGGGGGAGGACCTCTTGTGGGTGGTACCATCTGTGGGCTGGTAGTCTTGGGTTCTATAAGAAGGCAGGCTGAGAATGCCAGGAGAAGCAAGCAAGCCAGTAAAAACCATCCCTCCATGGCTTCTGCACCAGCTCCTGCTTCCTGACCTGCTTGAGTTCCAGTCGTGACTTCTTTGGTGATGAACAGCAGTGTGGAAGGGTAAGCTCAATAAACCCTTTCCTCCCCAACTTGCTTCTTGGTCATGATGTCTGTGCAGGAACAGAAACCCTGACTAAGACACTGCATCCTAACCATGAATCCGTATAACCACAGGTGATTGTAGCTCTCATCCTTCACTGAAGAGGCTTCTTTTGCAGAAGGCAAAATCCTTCATTAAAAGCTAAAACTGGTGAAAAGGCAGAAAGTAACTGACTGTGGCATACCCAGGTACAACTGATATCTTTACAATACAACAGGTTTATTCAAGGCTCAGTGAATAACATCAACAAGAAGGTGGAAAGATTGCAAGAGCCAGAGGCTCAGAATGACTAGGATATCTTATTCAAGATAGTGTCTTATACATAGAACAGGATATTTATATGTGTGTGTGTGTATTCATATATATATATATATATATGAAATCTTAACAATACCAGTGCCTAAACAGAAAAACCAGAGCACCAGTTGACATGCTAATCTGTATGGGGAGAAAATCTCTTCTCACAATGTACTACTCCTGGTTTAAGAACAATAGGCAATTATTGGATGCCAAGAAAGGAATAATCAATTTACTCTGCAAATGAGTCTTCTGATAGGTGATTGAATCTCAAGTGGTAAATTTTAAACATGTGAACAACAACTTTAAATATACTCAGCAGTCTATATATCTGCATAGTATATTATTATTTATATGAATCAATAATAAAGAGGTCATGACTTTGAGATGGAGTGAAGGAAACGTACATGCAGTTGGAATAGCTGAAGAAGAGGTAGAAATGATGAAAGTACATTATTTATGTATAAAATTATCAAAACTTATTGAATAAAAAGACAAATGAAAATACCACAAATTTTGAGATTACTATTATGAATTAATATGCATTTATTATAAACATAATTTTATATCTCCTTTTTTAAGATAGCAATTTACTCTATAGCCTAGAGTGACCTTGAATTTAGTATATAGCTCAGGCTAGTCTTGTGCTAAATGTCTTTCTGGTTTTTTGTCCTGACTATTGGGATTACAGTTATATATCAATGCACTTGGGTTAATTTTCTACATTTTAAAGGAACATCTTGGAATTGTGAAATACACTCAGAATTCTGAAAAATATCTTGAGTTAATTTTGGTTTTGAATGTAAATAAATTAGGATCTATTACTATTGAACATTAATTATTTATTTAGCTGATAGAGTGTGTATGGGTACAGTGGCAATTTACCCACTTTATCTTTCACATTTTATCTTTGTGTTAGAAATATGAAAGAATTTTCTGTGGGCTAAAGGCAAATTATTCATGTCAGTTTTCTCTGTAGAGGGTCTAGAAGCCATCCTTGTCCTAGATTCAGGGCTTTGTATACTTTTGACTACTTAAAAACAAAACAAAGCAATAACCTATGGTTTGAAAATTGTTTATTTACTGTTATTGAGTAGGGACTAACAATGATATGCTGTTTTTAAGTCCAGCAGATAGCTTTAAATTGAGGAGTGTTACAAGACAAATTAATGAGTAAAATGTAGTGATCAAATACAAGAGAACAGTGGGTTTCTTTATGTATTGCTATGTTTTCTCATTGTACTAATGTTGAATGTTTGTACAATGACCTATTGACACTACAAAAGTTGCACACATTCATATAGTATTACCTTATCTGTCAATCATCTTTTTCCATTCCCCTCTCCCTCTCTGTTCTTTGTTTTCCTTAAGTATTCTTCTTTTACCTTCAGAATCTTTCTTGTACATTCTGCATGAGAAAAAAAGCACATGATATTTGTCTTTTGAATGTAACTTAATTTTCTTCACAAGTTAATATTCAATTCCACCTATTTCAGTATGTTTAAGAAAATTTTACTTTGCTTATTCATAAGCTCCATTTTATTAATTGCTTATTATTGTTTACAAGTTCCCTCTCCGGGACTCCAAAAATGAATAAAAGTGGGTCTCTGATTCTTGTGCCTTCTCTTTGGGCTCTTCAATTTTTCTGTTCGCTTGTCTTGTCCAACTTCACAATGACGGTTTTCATTTTAACCTTTATAATTTATTTTATTTTTTTGTTGTCATCTCTTAGAATCCTAATTTTTTAAATAGAAAACAGAAAAGGAGTAGATTCGGATAGAAGAGGAAGTCGGATGAACTAGAAGTAAAGTGAGGGAAAATAGTATTAATGTTATATTATACAAGAAAAAAATCTATGTGTAATAAAATGGGGAAAAGATGAATAAATAAAACACAACACTAAGGGACCCAAGGTGAAGAGACTTAACCAGTCTATAGCAATTCTGCTACTGGTACTCCAATGCAATCTTTCACCTGAATGGCTACTCAGAATGAAGGTTGATGTTTAGTTTCAATCAGATATAAGTTTAGTCACTTCCTGAATGGCTTTTCTGAGTTAATATTTATTCAATTTTGTTTTGTTTATTTTAACATGTTATGTTTTCTTGTATATCAGCTTAAGTATATGACTGAAGCTTAAATTAGTTAAAATGTTTCTTGAGATTTCTTTTTGTTCTATTAAGAAGAATTTCTTTTGTTGTAGGAGTTAAAGTTATTTCCTTTTAAGCTTCCTTAAAAATAAAATAAATAAAATATTGGTAAATTTAAAAAGATAATTTAACTTTATTAGTTGAATGATACACACACACACACACACATATATATATATATATACACACACAAATATTTTATTTAAAAATATTTGATTTTTAGCTTGTCTTCTTTATTATGTATATTGGTGTCTTTTCAGATCATGTTTAGCACTCATGTTGTTGAGACCTTGCTTCTCTGTCTTTTATGCCTTATTTATCTATCTATCTATCTATTTATTTATTTATTCATTATTTTTGCTCCCACTTCTGATATGATTCCTGAATCTTGGTGTTGGAATTGTATTGTAGACATATTTCTTGGTATTAGTCTTCAAAAACTTTCCAGTTTATTAGTTATGGTTTTCTGTAAGGGTCTCTGTCTATTGCAAAGAGAAATTTCCTTGATGTGGACCTACATTTATCTGTGAGTATAAGTCAAATAATTAGAATGATGTTAGCAGTTATACTTATTTAGTAAATTTGTGGCTGTAGGTTCTCTTCCAAGATCCATGGCTTTACTAGCATTGAGTGGCTAGGTTCTCAGTACCAGGTACTGTTTCCCTACTGTTGAACAGGTTTTAAGTCCCATTAGAGAATCCTTGGTTACCACCAAGATATGTACACTACTAGTGTACTGTTAGAATTATTAAGCCATAATGGTCATTGCTATGGTTCATAGGCATCATAGCTGGGTTCAACTGTTAGTTGATTTTCTACTTTGGAAGCTTGAATGGTGTTTTCTGGTACTATGACAGTTGGTTTTCAGGGATATATTCAACTTAATTTCTGCGCAGGAACTTCTGTGCTGTGTATCTGAAGGACATGGTTTCTTTAGCAATAGGGGATTATCTTCCACCTCTTGGACACAACTAATAGTAATAACAACAGGCTGTACAGTTTGGGAAATGCTGTGGAAAAAGCTTGACCAACAACTCAAAAAAGGGTTTCTCATTTCTGCTATTGGGATTTTTCTCTAATGCTTCCTAGTGTACTTTTGTATTTTGTTTGTACATTCTCTCAGTGATTGAAATGTAACATGGATTTCTAAAGTGACTTATCATGAAAATACAATAGAGAAGATAATTCGTATTGTATATTAGATGGAAATATGTTTAGGTCATACTAGAAAAAAAAGTGGTTATTTGATTTTATATTCAAATCAAGGAAAATGTAGTGAACAAACCAAAATTAGTTTTTTAATTTTTTTTTTAATAAAAAATGTATTGTTGCCAGGCTGTGGTGGCACACACCTTTAATGCCAGCACTCAGGAGAGAGAGGCAGGTGGATTTCTGAGTTCGAGGCCAGCCTGATCCACAGAGTCAGTTCCAGGACAGCCAGGGCTATACAGAGAAACCCTGTCTAGAAAAACCAAAAAAAATAAATAAATAAAAATAAAACAAACAAACAAACAAACAAAAAAAAGTATTGTTGAGGCGAAATTACATATATACCTGGAAGAAAACTCTCTTACAAACTATTCATATAAGACAAATAACTATTCCATCTAATCTTTTTTTTTATTCAAAGTAACTTTCATACAATATATTTTAGTTATAGTTTCCATTCCTCCAACTCTTCCCAGATCCTACCCACAATGTTATACATTTCAGACAATATTACAAAACAAATCAGGAAGAATAAGACAAAGAAAAATGAAATTAAGCATACAAAAGTTCAGAGTAACACAATTTCATGACTAAAAGCTTAAATACAGACAATCCACAATGATAAAAATGTCAATAAACTATTTTTATGTAACATAAAATATAACAAAGGTGATATATATTATAAAATTAAATAATATAAAGCTTACAAAAATGCACATGCATTTATTATATAGGTCTTTGATATGGATTTCTTTAACTTAAGCACTATGAACTTGGAAAGGGGTTTATAGAGATTTCAGGCAGGCCTGAAAACAGGGGCTAGAGATGGAAGGTTATAAGTCATAGAATAATTAGGTATTAAGTTAGTAAACAACATAAAATAATACAAGAGAAAATGAAATTCTATGAAGAAAAACAACAACTTGCATTTATTTTGTAGAAAGATAAGTTAATTGTTCTCTATTAAGCACCAACTGTCTGTTACATTTTCAGCAGGGTGAAATCTGGATGCAAATCAACTAGCTTTCATTTTTCTCTCTACTTGGCTCTGTGCCACTGGTAAAAATAGTGGTTTTAATGCTTTTCTTACTATTGCTTAGTTTTGGTTGCTCACCTAGAAACTGGAAAGCATCATTTGTGAGCAAAGCCACCATCTCCTTATCTATAGTACTGCTTCTCATGGCTATAGAGAGTAGACTCCAGCAGCTCTTAGTCTTTGGTACCTTTAAGTGTTTGATCATGGGAAGAGGCAGCCCTGTGAGAATGCACTGACCATCACTGTAGTGAACACTTCAAGGAATCTCCACTCTCCAGTTCCCTCAGTTTTTATATGTAACTCACACATAGTCACTTGATTGCAGTTGCTATCCTCTCAATATGTGAGTAGATATCTTCTGTGACTCTGACCAATTTTCTCTACATGGAACTGTCTCTGATTAGAATCAAAGTATTTTCTTGTAACTGGACCAACTCCAAAGACAAGCATTCAGTGGACAGACATTTGACCACTGTTGTGAGATCACAGACATAGGACAAGCTAGGATATTTTGACTCCTAAAGCCACAGACTCAGGTGGCTCTTTCAAAATTACTTCTACCCTGAGGCTGAGTGCTAGGAAGAGGTGAGTACTTTCTCAATGACTATACAATACCAGGACAATAGGACCATATATATTTAGAATGAAAATCTGTTCAGTATTAATTTCAATAATTATTTTTATTCTCTCTCTCTCTCTCTCTCTCTCTCTCTCTCTCTCTCTCTCTTTCATTTATATCCAGGTTCACTCCAACCACAAACCCTCCCCTACACAAATATTTCCTTCATTGTTATTTCTTGATCTTTCCCCTTATCTGGCTATTCCCTTCCACTTGTTCCTGATTTTATTAGTGGCCATAATCTCAAACCTTATTCAGCTATAAGTCACTCATTCTACAAGGGGCGTTCTGTGTTTCCTTCACTCTGTTCCATTTCTGTTTTAATAAGTTCCTGTTGGTACACTACTGAAAATCCAGTGAAAAGCTACATAGGAGTTGTTCTAGGTCTCCCTGCTGATGTTAGCCATCTCCGTGTGCCTCTGCTTCTCCACCCTCTATCCATAAAAGTGTTTGTGCCAGGATATAGTGCACATAAAGAATTGGTTTAAATCCTCCAGTACTTTAAACTGCACTGCAATTTAATATAGTCTAATTGTTTAACATTGTTTGAGTTTAGTGTCTTAAATATAAGTACCTGAAAAATACAAGCTTCCAAGATGTTTTGGCGTGTAAAAGCATTTTCAAGCAAGCAGGACAACTTGAGTTCAATTCCTGGAATTGAGTGGAAGGGGAGAACTAACTCCTGCAACTTGTCCTCTAATCTCCACATATGTGCTTTTGTGTCTGTGTATGTGCACACACACACACACACACACACACACACACACACACAAAATAAATAAATAAGTGCAATTTTAAAATCAGATATGACAGTCATGAATTATATTAAATGCATTACCATGATATTTCTTAAGTTTCCGCATGTTGGTTTGCCTGTTATTATACCATATATATATATATATATATATATATATATATATATATATAAATTCTATGCTCAGTTTTTCAAAACATTATGTTAAATTCTGTTGCAGCCGGTTATGAACAGATACTCAGAAAGATAAACTATTAGTTCAGTAGTTTGCCTTCTTCAAAATATTACAAACTTGACTAATAATTCAATTTCTCTATATTCACCAATCTGTTATAAAAATATTTGAGATTATTAGTTTATTTTTTTTAATTTAAAAGTAATTCTAACTTTCCAGGGCAGGACATATTCATAAACTCAAATACATTAGGAAATATATTTGGAGTATTATATTTTTAAGGTGATCCAATTATGAAATCTAAGTGAGGAGTCTATTGATTTGAATTTGCCTGATAATAGAGATTAGTAGAAAGTACCAGAATTAGGAATAGGAGATAGTTCATGCAATGATTTTTTTAAAGTTATATATTTTCTTTATATTCATTAAATGGCTATGAGGACTATATGACCCAAAAGATCTTTAAAGATCATCTCAATGTGGCTGCCTTGCTGAGAAAACAACTTGAAAAATTGAGTGAAAAGGCAAAAGAAACCTAAAAGGTTATCACCATGCAAGTGTGATATTTATTTCGTGGACCAAGCAGTGAGGAAAGTAGAAGTGAATAACACTGTCAAAGTGAGGGTTACATGTTTAAATATAGTCAGAGTAAAAGAAGCCTCCACAAAATTGTTTGTTTTTTTTTTAAAGAAAATCATTAATGTGTAATGAAACAAAGCTAATATTCCTACATTGGATATAATCAAAAAGATCATCATGCAAATAAGACAGAACTCAGTGAGAGATGTAGTGTTTGAAAAATAAGTCTTCATAGGAGCTGTGGCCTTTATATGAACACAGCCACTACTAAGACAGTTCAACAAAAGAGGAAACTGAGAGAAGAAAGCTGAACCCAATTTCTCTTCCTTCCCTTTGTTCTCCAGGCAGTTCTTTTACTTAGAAGAAAGTAAAGAAAGTCAAAGATCAAAAGGTCTGTATACAATTTTAAAGATTCTTTTGCAAGAGGAATGAATACTGTAACACTCAGAAAGAACCAGCATTGAATCTAACCAGCCCTGAACAGGAGAAACATGCCAGGCAGGGCCACATAAGGGTTGTGTTTGGGCATTAGATAACAAGATGCATCATTATTGTGTGATAAGTGGGTGGTGCCTGCAGTAAGCTTCACATTTCCAAAGGTTGAACTAATTTCTATATTTCGCTATAGAGGTGGGGGCTGCCAACATTTCTGCTTGTATGATATATGGGCACAAATGAACTGGGACTAGTATACAATTATCCAGAATGGAATCTTAAGGAAGAGGCAGAAGGGCACAATTAATCAGCCAGTGGAATGTAGGAAGCAGCCATCTACATAGGAGCTGAACCCTGGAATGGCAACTTTAGAGCTGTAAACAAACAAAAACCACTGTGTTATACAAAGAGTTTTATTTATTTAACTGAAAATATCAATTCTGCTGGGCACAGAGCAATAATTACAAAGGAGAGAAAATAGATGAGAAGGGGAGAGTAATGGAAGGGAGGGGAGGGAGGAAGAGGAGTTGCTAGGAAAGGACCGTAAGAATGAAGAGAAGAAAAAGAGATTGCAAAATTTTAAGTTATATGCATAAAAACTGCCTGGATATTTATAGAGAGAGTGCAAAAAAAAATATAGTCAATCATGATTCAGTTTAATGGCCTAATTCCACTGCTATCAAATCAAATAGTGCAAATTATCACAGGTACATGATTAATAGTATATACTAGATGCAGTCATCAAAGTTGAGACTATGGAATATGTATGTATACACACACACACACACACACACACACACAAATAGTAACTCATAGTTATACTAATCTAATTTCTTTATTCATTTTTACGACTTTTCCATGTAATTAATTTTGATGGATTATTTTTCTCACTATTCAACTTGTTCTATTATATCATACATACATACAGCATGTTTGTATGTATGTGGATGTATATATCTGTGTGTGTATATATATATTTGTTAATAGAGCGAAGATTTTAGCAATGAATGTGAGAAATCATCCACAGTAACCCTAATAAATGTTGAGTATGTAATGGCTGGTAGAAAAACTCAAATTCTGATGAACTATGTACATGATAGGTAAAGGATAAGAAATGTTGTTGAGGATTTCATATGTCACCATTCAAATGATCAAGTCTTCTTGAGACTAAACCTAAAAGGAGTAAAACTGAGTCATGAACTAAAATTTAATTCAGGAGGGAAAATGCCCAATGCCAGTAAATTACAAACAAATGAAGAATTCTTTATTGACAAAGAGCATTGCAGATGATTATATTAAAGGTGATATATACCACAGAAAACAATTCCTAGAAGGCCAAATTAACGATAAATTACAAATGTCCATCACGATCAACGGAGAATCATTGCAGGATGC
The DNA here is from genome assembly GCA_019843965.1 of Rhynchomys soricoides. Classification (NCBI taxonomy): domain Eukaryota; kingdom Metazoa; phylum Chordata; class Mammalia; order Rodentia; family Muridae; genus Rhynchomys; species Rhynchomys soricoides. The sequence goes on from JADRCH010000010.1 coordinate 23,304,146, forward strand.
AATAGTTCAATACATGCAAACTTAATGTAACATTTACACAGATAAATGTTCAAAATTATGGCAATTTCCAAGAGTAGTGGAAAGGGGTATTCAACATCTGTTCTTTAATAAACTCAGAAAAAATTAGATACAGGAGAAATAGGACACTACCACAAAGCTCATATATGACATATGTAACATATCACAAAGGATAAGCAAATTATAAATATTTATCCTCTACATTCTGGAAAAAAAGAAATAGACGTTAACTTTTACTATTTTTATTCCACATAATGCTATAAATACAAGCCAGAACAATTCAGCCAAAGAAATGACAAAGGGGCATCAATTTATAAATGAGTGATTTAAATTATCCAATTGTTCCTATTTTTGAGGAACATTGTTCATATTTAAGCTTCACATATGTCACAATATACTGAAAGAACTATGAAGCATATTTGATAAGTTACATGATATAACATTCAATAAATAATCAAGATAATGAACATGTTGGTTTATCTTCCATATTCAATTAACAGTACTTAATATAGAACAGTATTGAACCTAAAATATAATAGTTCTGAATGCAAATGAGACTATGTAAGTCAGCTTATATGTAAAGTAAAAATTTGGAATGTTTTTGGTTAGGTAAATTTATTGTACTCAAGGAGGTACTTCAGAAGGCACAGTGATAGGACTGATATCATAGATGGCACTGAAATTATGAACATAATAGTTAGGATTTCTCTAAAGTACTCTTGTGTGATACAGACTGCTAGTGACTAGCCTTTTAATAATACATATTGATTTATAAATGTGCATATACAAAATATCTTAGTATTTTATTATAAAAATAGGAAAAATCTTTAATCTGCAAATGTTAAAGTTCTTTGGCAGAAGACTTTCTAAGGCTATATATAACACATTAGGTTTTTTGTTTGTTGTTTTTGTTTTTATTTGACATTGTGCTTCTAGCTCTTAGCTTTAAACTCAAAGAATGTCTGAACATCTTATTAGAAAGTGAATTAACTGTTCATTTTGAGCATATTTTCTTTCTTCATTTATTTCAGACAACTTGTATCACTGAGAAACACATAATTTATTTATTTATAACTTATAACATAATTTATTTATAACTTCGATTTCATTCATCCCACTTGCCACTTTCACTAACTTTGAAGAAAAATATCCTGTTCTTCAGTTGCCATAGAGAAAGCATACATGACATCCTTTCTCTCAGGATCTTCTCCATTTTTGTCCCTGCAGTTCTTTCAGACAGAAGTAATGCTGGGTCAAAGTTTTTGATAGTGTGATGGCAACCCCATTCCTCTACTTGATGCCCTGTCTTTCTACTGGACATGGACTCTAGATCTTCCCTCTTTCCACTGTAGAGCATTTCATCTAAGGTCTCTCCCTTTGAGTCTTGAAAGTCTCTAATCTCCTAGATCTCTGGTATGTTCTGGAGGGTCCCCCATACTTTCTACCTTCTGAGGTTGCCTATTTCCATTCATTCTGTTGACCCTCAGGGCTTAAGTCCTGTTCCCCCCAATACCTGATCATGTTCCCCCTTTTCCCACCCTGCCCCCTTTCCCACCCAGGTCCCTCCACCCTCCTCTCACTCCTGTTATTGCTTTCTTATCCTTCCCAAGTCGGATCAATGTAACCTCACTTGAGGCATTTGACTTGTTAACCTTCTTGAGTTCTTTGGATTGTATTCTGTACCTTTTTGGCTTATATCTACTTATTAGTAAGTATATGCCATGCATGTCATTTTGAGTCTGAGTTACCTCACTCAGGATGATATTTTCTAGTTCCATCAATTTTCTTGAAAAACTTAGGATGTCTTCATTCTTAGTAGCTGAGTAGTATTCCATTTGTAAATGAACTGCATTTTCTGTATCAGTTCTTCTGTTATGGGACATCTAGGAGGTTCAGTGACAGGTCAAATTGGGATCCAGCTCAAGGGGAGGCCCCAAAGCCTGGCATTATTGTTGATGTTATGGTGTACTAACAAACAGGAGCTTAGCATGACGGTACTCCACAAGGCCCAACTAGCAACTGAAAAAGTCAGGTACAGATATTTACACCCCACCAATGGACAGAAGCTGATGACTTCTAGGGTTGAATCAGAGAAAAGCTGGAAGAAGCTGAGGAGGAGGGTGACCCTATAAGAAGACTATCAGTCTCAACTAACCTGGACCCCCGAGATTTCTTAGATATTGAGCTACCAACCATGCAGCATACACCAGCCATATTAAGCAACTTTTCTTCTTAAAAATATAACCTGGGACTGAATAGATGACATAGTGATTAAGAATGTAAAATATTCTTGAGGAGACGGAGTTTAGTTTCTAGTACTAACATCTGGCAACTCACAATCAGTTTTGGTTAAAAAAAATACCTACGTATTGGTACACATACCACACACAAGTACAAAATTAAAAACAAATAAACAAACAAACAAAAAACCCACTGGTTTTAGACATAGTTAAATTATTGAGCTAATTACTTTTTCAGAGGACCCGAGTTTGGTTTCCAGCCCTTATATGACAGTTTATAACTGCCTATAAATCTAGTTACATGGGATATTATGTATTTCCCTCTTTTCTGCTCTTTTGGCTCACATAGATGGGGCCACATAAATTCACACACATGTACACATATACACATGTAATTTAATGAAAATTTATTACGAAATAAAATTGATCATTAAATGATGTAAATGACCATGGCACAGCAGATGAACCAAACACACCAGCGTACATATGTACAATACTAATTGGACTCAGTGAACTATTTTTTTAAAGAAAAAAGTTATTTGGAAAGAAGATATATATGGAACAAGGTGGATATATGAGGAAGGTGTGCATATCAACAATATGTACTGTATACATGTATGGAATTTTCAAAGAATTAGAACAAAATTATCTATTCAGAAACCACTTTTGCATTCTTTGATTTTTGGTTTTAATATAGAGTAAAATTTCTGTATACATAATTGTACTATGTATGGAAATATTTTATCACACAAGTTTGCAAATAGATACAGTCTGTAAATACATTAAGAAACTCCATCTTGTTTTGGTTGTGTGATAACAGTGGTCTATTAGCTTTTAAAACTTCACTCTATTTTCCTACCCCATAATGGAAAAATCTAAAGTTAAAAAATCACATTTTTTTCTTATATGTTTGTTAAAATTCACCAATGAAAGTATTTAACCTCCCTGCTTCCTTTTATGTTTGTCTCTTTCTATTCTCACAAATATTTTGGTTATTATTTATCTTTTTGGAGTTTTGATAGCCTTTGTAATTGATACAATTTGTCTAACTCATGGTCTTTCATAGTTTATATTACTTATCTTATACATGTTTGATGTCAATGAGAAAAAAAGCACTTCTATCTGTTTTACTGATAAAGTTCACTCTTGAATCTGTATATTTAGATTAGTCTGCTCACAGCTCTGTTGGTGCTCCTTTATTTGACTTTCTTTTATTTTTTCCTTGATTTCATTTCCATTGATTTCTACTGGTTTTGAAGTTTCTATTAATCTTTTTGCTTTGTGCCTATATTACTTTCTTTTCCTTGTCTCCCCAGTTTCCTGAGGTGAAGCTTCATGAGTTTAAGATCTTCCCTTCTTTCTACTATCTGTATAGACATCTGCCAGACATTTAACTCTCTCCTTTGCTTTCTCTACAATGCACACAGTTTGCAATATTTTAACTTCATTTCATTTTAGTTCAAAATATCAAAGTCGGTTAACTCAGATAACTTCACATATTTATAAAATTAAAACATGTTAAGTCCAAAATGCATTTACCACCCTGCTTCAGCAACATACAACATAGAATGTTAACTGGTATAGTCCTGAGGACTTTGATGAACAGGAGCTCAAGCTACTGCTGCTGCTGCTGCTGAAATATAATTGGCACACCTTTCACTATCATATAGTGTCTACCCTGGGAAAAAATTAATGCAAAACCAAAATTTTAAAGTTTCTCATCTGCTACATTGTTAATACTGCAAAACCATGATGAAGTAGAAAAGCAGGCCAAACTATATTCATTCTGATAAAAGTTTTTTTCTGAATTTTTCACTTAAGATTGAGAACACTAAGAGATAATAACCCACTGAATCAACTAAGCAAGGCTAATATGGGCCTCCAGTGAGTCCAGTGGCAAGCAGGGAGCATGCATGGGTCTATGTTAGGCCCTAGTCTTATATGCAGTAATTGTTTAATTTAGGATTTGGGGTTTTGTTGGACTCTTAACAGTGGGAGTCAGAGTCTCTCTGATGCTTGTGCAGGTTAATAGAATCCTTTTTATCATATTGGATTGCCTCATTTGCCCTTGATATGAAGGTTTATGTCCAGTCTCATTCTATCTTTTAATGCCATATTTGTTTGATATGCCTGGGAAGCCTGCTATTTTCTAAAGGGAAACTGAAAAGGAGTGGATCTGTAAGAGAGAGGAGGTCAGTGGGTAGATGCGATCTGGGATGAAACTACTTTGTTTTACATGCATTAATTGAGATGTTTTAAACAGTGAATTTAATTAGCTTTCTTTGACTTTATGAGAGATATTATATGAAAGAAGAATAAAGAAAATGAAAAAAAGATTGGATACATGTGTTATTCACAATTAGAATTCTTAGTACTGCAAAATTTGGCAATATTTTTGTAGCTAACATCTTGTTATTAATTAATGCTTTCATTTATTTGTGATATAAGTGATTTGTCAAATAATAAAAACAAATATGTATTTCTGAAACAAGAGACATAGTTGAAGAATTGTGAGGTAGGGACAACATCTTGTTAAGGTAAAGAATTGTTGACATTCACAGAAAGTTCAGATAAGGAAATTTTTGATTGAAAATAATGAATCATTTGATTAAGCAAGCCTGCGTAAATCTAGAAAGAACCTCATGAGGAGAACTAAGAGCTAGAACAGAAAATATCTTTCTTTATCCTAATGTCAGTGTATACATAGAACAGGTAAATAAAGATGGATTATGTGCTAGCTCATGTGCAGAATCCTTCACACTTCAGTAGCCCTGTCAAAATTATGACAAACTAAAGTTTTGTCTAATAAGATTTTGTTATTATTGAACAGGTAAACATTGACCTCCTAAACAATTTTGGGGCAGGAATAGAAATTTGAGTGAACTTTTTCTGGCTTAAGCACAAGCAAACATGTTATTTCTCTTCTTTTCTAAGTAACCTGGGGAAGGCCATTTCCTTTCAGCAATCAATTTTACAACAAGGGATAAGAAGTAGGAATTTATATGACATGCTTTTCTAGTTAAATTATGCTTAGGAAGATTCAATGTTACCTACTTCTATTTAAATTCTATGTGTGCCTTATGGACTGGAATGCTATTTGTGTTTCATTTAAGTGTTAGAAAACTGCACTCTTGGTTGATAATACATGGATCATTAGGTAAATTTCAATGTTATATGTCTTTCAAGCCAATTAAGTGATTAAATTTACCAATTACACCATTTCAATTAATGTACATAAAGCAAAGACTTTACACACACATACATTTTAGATATTTACTTTATATACATTTCAAATATTTCCCCCCTTGGAAACCCTCTATTCCATTCTCCCTCCCCCTGCCTCTATGAGGGTGCTCCCCCACCCACCCACCCACTTCAATCATCCCTCCCTAGCATCCCCCTACACTGGGGCATTTAACACACTCAGGCACAAGTGCCTCTCCTCCCACTGATGGCCAACAAGACTCTCCTCTGCCACATATGTGGCTAGCACCATAGGTCCCTCCATGTGTGTTCATTGGTTGGTGATCCAGTCTCTAGGAGCTCCTGGGGTTCTAGCCAGTTGACACTCTTGCTCCTTCCATGATGCTGCAAACCTCCTCAGCTCCTCCAGCCCCTTCTCCATCTCCTCCATCGGGGAGCCTATGCTCAGTCCAATGGTTGGCTGTGAACATCTGCCTCTGTATTTCTTAGGAACTGCCTGAGCCTTTCTGGAGACAGCTTATCATGCTTCCATAGGCAAACACTTCCCAGCATCCACAAGAACTTCTGGGTTTGGTGTCTACATATGGGATGTATCCCCAGTTGGGGCAGTCTCTGAATGACCTTTGCTTGAGTTTCTTCTCCACACTTTGTCTCACTATTTCCCCCTGGGAGTATTTTGTTCACCCATCTAAGAAACACTGAAGCATCTGCATTTTGGTCTTCTTTCTTCTTAGGCTTCATATGGTCTGTGAATTATGTCTTATATATTTTTTTTATTTTCATATTTTATTTACATTTCAAATGTTTCCCCCTTTTCAGATCTCCCCTTTGGAACCTCCCCATTCCCTCCACCCTCCCCCTGCCACTATGGGGATATTTTCCAACCCACCCTCCCACCCACCCACCCACTCTCATCTTCCCTCCTTGTCATTCTCATATACTGGGGGATCTATTTTAATGTTGTTATCTACAGGAAATGCCTTTTGAATTCATTGCATCTGTTCATTCCCCCTCCTGTTTTTCTATCTTCCTTAGTTTCAAAAGGACATATTTTTCTTTTATCTCTTATATTAGAATCTCAAGAATACATTTTTAAACTAATAGTTATCTTGCAGTGTATACTCTTCAAAGAACTGAGTCTCTGTGCGTCTTGAATATTACCTGCTACAGTACTGTTCAGTGTTGCCTCCAGGGTTTGTGCTGTTGCTACACTCCTCTCACATATCTATATATTATTATTTCCTCATACATTAGTGCTATAATTAATACAAGAATGAATCACACGAGTCTTTGTTACCTCTTATTTTATAGTCTCCCATTAATATTTATTTATAAGTACATTCTTTTAATCTATGTAATTCTCCGGTTAAAGGAAAATTGTGCTGTGAAGTTATTTCCTCTAAACGGATACATTCTCTTCTGTAGAGAAGAAGGAGACTCCATAAATTCAATAAAATTTACAAGACTCAGGAAGTTCACAAACTATCATAGACTACCAGGCCCATTCCTAAGATTATACAAGCAGTCAATCAACAGTTGAAGGAAGAGTCAGTTCTTAAGTAAAGCTTCCTAAAAGTCATGCAGGGAACTAGTCGGGTAGCGCTTGGAAATTGTGGTCCATGCTGGAGTTGGACTCTGCATTATTGCAGCTGACTTGCATTGACTCATCTTTTCATAAGTAATGTCTGATTAATGTTTCTTTCAGTAAACCATTAGACTTATTGGTTCAAAAGGCTAGACTTGGGTAGAATCACTTTTTTGTTTGTCTTTTCATTGGTGTCCTAATTGTAATTCCTCCACATTGTTAATATCTACCCAGGAAAATATAATACAACACAATTATCACCCTCACATAGATTGATAAAATGAAAGTTAAGCTGGGAAGTAATGCTTTTTATATATCCTGAAATGAATGATAGGATGTTTCTGAGGCTGAACCGTCTGTAGATAAAGTACCTACAGGGACAATTCTGACTTGTCCTCTTTTCCTAATGTGATATCTTATGTATGTTTTATGAGGTATAGATCTCTAGTGAAATAGAACATAAAAGAGAATGTATTAAACTGGCTTTTGAGATACAGTTGGAGTAGTTAAACAATGGTTTTCTCACAGCCTTCACAGAGGCTAAGAAGCCTGAATTGCTCAGATTACAATGATGGGTATGAGAGTCATCTTAACACAGCACCAAAGGCTTGGGGTTGGGATTCCTGAAATGCACATTGAATGTGTGAAGAATTTGCCTCTAATATCAGTGAATGAATCAGTAGAAGCAAAAACAAGGAAGAACATCTTCCTTAAATAGTAAAGGCAAAGTAAGAAATAGATACAAAGGCTTCCCTCCTTTATGGCACTGTCTGGGTTAGTATTACAAAATACTTTCCATATATACTGTATTTCTTCCAACATACACTAAGGTGATCTCGGTACTCCTCTACAGATGTGCATACAGGCTGATCCGATGTAGAAAATCTCTTATTGAAGTCACCTTCCCATGTGATTCTAGACTGGGTCAAACTGAGAAAGCTTATCACTGTAGAAGACATTCCTCCCTCCTCCCCCCCACCCCCCCGCCCCGGACTGGCAGTTCTGTGTTTTTTACTGTTGCTGATAGGACATGCAACCAAGGCTGAGCTCATATGGTAGAAGCAAACTTCGAGGAAAGTTCCATATTTGTTGTCTTTCACTGTGTGTTAAAGGGGGCACAAATGCTTGAAAAATGGAATCTGGAGTATAGGGAATGATCCAACAACATATTATGGAGCAAAATATATAGTATTCCCTAAAGGCAACACAAGTCGTACAGGATTGTAACCAGGCTGTTATAGTAGTTGTATAATTTTTTTAATTTAGCTTTTTTACTTATTGACTTTACATCCTGCTCACTGCCCTCCTCTCAGTCACCCCCATCTACAATCTTTTTCCAGCCCCACCTTTCTTCTGAGTGACTGGTGCTCCCCCTGGTTATCTATCCACCATGGTACTCTAGTCTTGGCGAAGCTAGGCACTTCCTTTCTCTTTGAGGCAGGACAAGGCAGCTCAGCTAGAAGAATGTACTACATGTATAGGCAACAACTTTTGGGATAGACCATTATCCAGTTGTTCTGGACCCACACAAAGACCAAGCTTCACATTTGCTACACGTGTTGAGACTCCTACTTCCAGCCCGTGTATGCTCTTTGGTTGGTGGTTCAGACACTGAGAGCCCCAAGATTACAAGTTAGTTGACACTGTTGGTCTTCCTGTGGAGTTCCTTTCCCATTTGGGAACTTCAATTCTTCCTCCTATTCTTCCACAGGGGTCCCCACGCTCCATCCACTTTGTGGCTGTGGTTGTCTGAATTTGTCTGAGAGAGCTGTTTGGTAGAGTCTCTCAGAGGACAACCTGCTCCTGTCTGCAAGCATAACAGAGAATCTTGAATAATGTTAGGGAACTGGTGCTTGCCCTTGGGATGGGTCGCAAGTTCAACTGGTTATTAGTTGGCCATTCCCTCAGTCTCTGTTCCAACCCCCTCCCCACCCCCTACCCCCGGAAGCCTGCATTTCTTGTAGACAGGCTATAACTGCAACTTACTGAGGAGAGGAGTTTGGGGCCATCTCCAGGATGAGACAGAGACCTGGGATTAGGGAGGCACTCAAGAATCAATGGGAGTGACCTTACCTATGGCTGATATTGGGGATATAAAAACTGAAGCGGCCACCTCCTGTAGCCAAGCAACAATCCAAGTGGGGTGATAGACTCATGAACCCACATACAAAACTTTCAACCCAAATTTTATCCTGTCTATAAGAAATGCAGTTTTTTGATCACAATTATGGGCAATAACATATGGAAATAAGGTTTGTTTAGCTGTCTTGCAAAAAATAAATGTCTATGCTATGGAAAGAATATAACTAGAAAAAAATCATCAATATCCTCCATATTAGTCTATTCTAGCTGGGATTGTGGGAAATGGGAGGATGAGAGTGAACTATTCATTTGTGATTTCTTATAGTGGGTAGAGTGTTTAAAAGTGAATACAAATTTGGTCTCTGCTAGACAGTTTTTACTGGAATCCAAATAATTTGAATACAAAGGAAAACAAGCTGAAGAAGGAAAAAATATGTGAGAGACATAAGGAAATAACCCTCACACCAGGCCTATAAAAAGAGGACAGGGTAATTTATGATGCAGTATGCTATTGAGAGCCATAAAATGACCCAGCCTAGGAAACTATACTACTCATGGAATACTCATCAAATGATTTGATTTTTAAGGAAGCAAGAAGATCACCTCTACACACACACACACACACAGAGACAGACAGACAGACAGACAGAGACACACACAGACAGACAGAGACACACACAGACACACAGAGACACACATGCCCAGAGTACCGTTGGTGAGACTACAGATTATGGCACACAAAGATATCTGAGGCAACCCTGAGTAATATTAAAGGAAATAATAATTCACATAACTCAATTTGGAGCAAGTGTGAACAAAGATATCAGTAAGAATAGGAAAGATTATACAAAAAAACCCAATAAGTTTGACGTCTTCAACTCCCAGAATAAAAATAGATTGTCTAAAAGTTGATGTTTAAGCATACAAACCATAAACAATATTGAAAGTAGTGTTTACTACTTATCAGAATTTGACAGTAATTTTCTACTTTTGATAACATGGAAAATTTAGTCTGTTCCAGGTCATTAAGAAATTAGGTACAAGCCAGTTGCCAGTGTTGCTACCTCCCTGGCCTGACCCACCATACTTCTGGAGACTGATCCACCAACTAAAGAATACACATGGAGGGAACCATAGTGCTGGGCACAAAGACTGCAGAGGAGGGTCTTGTTACCCGTCAGGGGGAGGAGAGGCCCTTGGGCCTGAGGGTGTTATATCCCCCAGTATAGGAGAATGTCAAGGAGGGAAGACGTGAGTGGGTGGGGGGTTGGGAAGGGGGGGGTTGGAAAATATCCCTATAGTGGCAGGGGGAGGGCGGAGGGAATGGGGAGGTTCCAAAGGGGAGATCTGGGAAGGGGGAAACATTTGAAATGTAAATAAAATATGAAAATAAAAATAAATAAATAAATAAATAAAACTAAAAGAAAAAATAAATAAATAAATAAATAAATAAATAGAAAAAAATTAAAAAAGAAAAAAGAAATTAGGGAGTACCTGAACTGGAAAGATGCTTTTCTGTGGCTGGATTTTATATTGCCTGAGGTTTTGGGCTGAAAGAGAAGATTGTCATTGACATTATTAGTCACTAATCTGTGTGCTGTACAACCAACATGCCAGGCAAGTGATGTCTCTGTGCCACTATTACATTATAATATAATATTAGTAATATATTTATATTTATAAACTTATATTTATAAAATATGATTATGGATAATAGATAATTATATAACAATTACAATATAGCTAATTAAAATTCTTCAAGGTAATTCTTATTAATATTCTATCACTATTCTTAATACTACACCAGAAATTTCTTGCTTTCACAGAATTCTACACTTAGTCTCTGGTGATTCAAATTTCTTCTAAACATATTTGTCTGTGAATCTCTGCATTTACTACCTGTCTGTCCAGATTTTATAGTTCTTTGAAGTCTTAACATTTCAGTTTTCTAATGGATAAAAAAAAAAGTTTTGATTTTTGATCTGTTCAGCTTTCACTCCCATCATAAAGTTGGAATGATGGTATCAAAGCTCTTTGAGCAATTTTGTACTGGTATCAAAAGCACTCTGCAATGGACTTTTTTTTTTTTTTCAATCTGGAATTGGATAATATGGTTTTATTATATCATTATGAACCATTACCTGAAGTTAGTTAAATTGCTATATCTGCTTAAGACTTTAAACAGCACATGCAAATTGAGAGGGTTCCCTTAATCCACTCAAATTTGGCAATTTTCTATAAAGACTCACAGAACTCTTTGAAATATCTTTTCTCATGGACTTTTTTTAACAGTGAAAAAAATGCAATTAAAACCATAAAAATGTGATAAATGTATATATCTTAGTGTGGTTATTGTAGGGAAGAAACATCATAACTAAAAGCATCTTAAGGAAGAAAGGGTTTATATGATTTACATATCCTAAATCGCAGACCATTGAGATGAGTCAAACTCAAACTCAACCTGGCAGTAACCTGGAGTCAAGAGATGATGCAAAGCCATGGACGTTATGTTGCTAGCTGACTTACTCTTAAGGGCCTGCTCAGCTTGCTTCTTATAGAACCCAGACCACCAGCTCAAGGGTTGATGACCTATAGTCGGCTGAATTTTCTCCTTTTCATCAGTAATTAAGACAATGAATACTACTTGGCTGCCTACAGCCTGATCTTATTACATTTTCTCAACTGAGGATACCTCTCCTTAAGTAACTTTCAACTGTATATAATTGACATTAAACTAACCAGAACAGAAGATAAATTATATATTAGGAAACCACACATGAATACCAGGAAGAGAAAAATGATGTTAATTTCCTTTACATGTAATATATAGTAACATGCACAGAGTATTGTACACCAAAGAAACTGATCCAAGTTTTAAAATGCTGTGATTTTATTGAGATTTTACAATGTAGGTATGATTAGTTGATTAAATATCTGCATGATTAATACATTGTGTTGAGATTAATGAAGAATTTGCCTTGGTTACTTTTTATGAAGAAAATAATTATGTGATAATACATAAACTATTTAAGATGAACTATATTTAGCAAAGCAAGGATAATACATTCCAGACAGAGCCTGGAATGTGATGACAGGAGTAGATATCAGTCTATTGGAGTCTATTCTCTGAAATTTTAAGACATTTTTATGAATATTTATGATTTGAGGTATATTTATGAAATAACATCACACTGCATAAGCCTGTAGTTTCATTGGTGACCTCATACTCCTTGTACCATTGCTATCTTTGAACCTTATTAATTTTTTGCCAAAGGGTAGAATGTCCTTATAAGGCTTGCAATCCATTATGAACCAAACATTTAGTAGGTATAGTTAAGGATATCAGTGAACAATACATATCTAGAAGTTATTTATCAAAATCTGGAACAAAGTGTAGATTGTTTTTTGGTTAAGCTCAAACTCATTACTATCCATGCGACATAATCTATTTAATATAATAAATCTTCCATATAAATTTAAGGCTACACAGTAATCTGCTTATGCATTTAGCTATATAACTAACTGACAATCTCTTTGAACTAAGAAATCTCACTGTTTTGGGGAAAAGCTCAAGCAATGGTATAAGGAGATGAGCCTAGAAAAATCACTGGATATATTGTGTTTGAACATGTTCATATCTGGCTTTTGTGATTTGCTTTATTATTATAACATACCTCTAAAGGAACATAGGAGAAAAGATCTCAAAATATCTAATAAAGTATGTCTCTTGGGTCTTTTGACAACTAGAAATCCTTCATGAAAATCTCAGTGCATTTTTACGTGAATTTTAAAGGACAAGAAAGTATGTGTAACTCTCACTCCTCATCAAAGAAGGCTCTCATTGAATCACAAAAAGACCATACAGACAAACCATAATTGGCCTAAATGCAGTGAACAACAAACAATGATGTAGGCAGACCCAGTGGTTATACCTTCAACACAACTCCTAAACTGATGGCTCTCAGCAATATTGTGGAAGAGAGAATAGAAAGATTATAAGAACCAGAGCACCAGAAAGTTGGCTTTGACATTGTGTTTCCTCGAAATAACAAAGAAATGCCATTCATGATTCCTTGAACACACGGCTAAGTAAACAATATCTAAACAATGACAACCCCAACAAACATGATATCATGAAAGGAAATATTTCACAGGACACCACACCATGAGAAAGAACTACAAACAACTAATAACTGCTGTGAGAGGGAGAAGTAGTATCCCCAGAGATAAGCCCTCTAATTGGTTATCTAATTTCATGTGGTAAGCACTGAATTCTTACACATACATGTAACATTAAATAAATTGAGTAGAATATATATATAATTATAATAATATAATATATAATTATAATAATATAATATATAATAATATATAATAATATAATATATAATATAATAATATATAATATATTTATATAATATATATTATATATATATGGAAAGGGAAATCATATGATTATATTTCAATTTAAAGAAATAAAAATAAACCAAAAGTACAAATTATAACATACCAAACACACCCCTCTTCACAGTGCTATAGAAATAAAATTGATTATAACATCCACCACAATGAAATATACTCTATGAAACAGTATATATTTTTAAAAGTACTACAATTGTTAAGCATGGCTATAAGTATTGAATTAGTTTGTGTTCTCTAGAAAAAAAAACATAAATCTGCAATACATACATGATTATCTGAGCAGAGATGTACTACAAATGTATTTGATAACTAGGTACTAAAAAGTTGATTACATATATATTTTTTTTTAATAACAGGAAGATGTGCAGGTGGATGAGGAAGAAGAGTGCAAGCTCCAGGTTGTTTTGAGTGTGAAGCAAGAGACAGAGTAAAGCACTTAGAAAGGAAGCATGAGAAACTGGAACAGAGAGAGAGAGAGAGAGAGAGAGAGAGAGAAGGCCCACCAACAGTGGGGAGTACTAGTTTTCTAAAAAGTTCTCTGGTTCTAAATGTTAATTTTATTACAAGATCTCACAGACATCTTAAGAATTAATGCTTAACCAAACATATGAGAGCACACTTGCATAAAATCAACTATCACGTGTATCATATGATAAAGTTAGAACTATACCCAACAAATAAGAAAAAACATTAACAGAGATATACACTAATGAATACTAAAGTCAAGAAGACTTGACAGGTTAAAGTGACACACAAGTAAAAGAACTACATGACAAGGAAAAATACAGAAGTTCAGAAAAATATGCCATAGGAAAATTTATAATGATGACCAACCTGGGCCATTATACAGCAAATTATGTGATAAAAATTAGCAAATATTATCTTACAAAGAAAACTGTCCTTCTTGAAATAAAATATTAAACACTGCTAAGTTGTTGAAGTTTAAGTATTCAACAAAGTAATTATGATAAATTAAAGGAAAGAGAGAGAAAAATATATATATTAGGTAAGATACATAATTTTAACACTTAATTTTAATCTACATAAAAGTGAAATGGTTCCTATGTGCCAGAGAGAACAAATAAAATCTGTCATACCTATCTACCATGATCTCCTCTCTCACAGTTGGCACACATAGCAGAGTCAAGTCTTGAGGAACTGAAATATGTGAATCCATGACCCTAAAACAATTCATAATCTTTAAATTGCTTATCAAATATTTTTATCATTCTGATAAAATAATTAGGTAAACACTCTACCGCTTAGCTTGTTAAAACTACTTTTATTTTAGAAGACTTTGGTTGTGGCTTAAGTGAGTGTTCTGATTCAATGCAAGGATACAATAAGAATGTTGGCCATAATTTCAGATCATCAGAGATCATCCAAGGGTGAATTTAACTCCAAGCCCCAACATAGAATTGCTGAAAGTTGTCAGTTCTTTATTCCCTTAGTGTCTTGTCATGCATGCTTTTTTCTTTATTACTTTCATGTTTTTATTTATTTATTTTTTATTCCTTAATCTTTTTTTTTTTTAAAGCCCAGTCTTTATGCCCTTCCAGGTTCACCTTCTGACTGTTCCACAACCCATACCTCCTTCCCTGTCTCCAAGAAGATGTTCCTACTCATCACCCTCACCCCACCATACCTTGCCAATCTCTTGGGTATCTTGAGGGTTAGATGCATCTTCTCTGGCTGAGTCAAGAGCCAGCAGTCCTCTGCTATATATGTGTTGGGGCCTCATATCATCTATTATGAAAAAAGTATGTAAGTTTAACACCTTGGAACTATTCATTTAAAATATTCAAAATTAGGTAAGTTCACATTGTTAAATGCCTAACATTACAGATGTACACACAAGCACATGAACACATGTGAAGTTAATTGAATTTATTCCAGGTATGGAAGTCTGGTTTAAAATTTGAGTTCCTACAAAATATTTATCATTTTATTTTCCTCCTCTTGACGTATTGCTCTACCTAGTGGTTTAAGCACTACATTGAAAAGAAACAGGAAGAATAAATAGAGGCCTGTTTTGTTCCTTATTTTAATGGGTTTACTTCAAGTTTTTCTCCATTAAGAATGATATTGGCTGCGGTTTTGTTATTCATAGCCTACAGACCTATCCTCTTGAGGATTCAAAAACATGTGAATATTGTCAGTGTTTGCTGCATCTATTGATATAACTATGTAATTTTGCCATTAATTTGCATGATTTATTACATTCATTGGTAAATATATATTGAAACATCCCTGCATCTCTGGGATAAAGTCAACTTGGTCATGATGAATGATTTTTTTTTTCATTTTTTATTGATTATTTTATTTATTTGCATTTCAAATGTTATTCTCTTCCCAGTTTCCCCTCCATAAACCCCCTATCCCCTACCTCTGACTCTATGAGGATGCTCCCCTACCAACCTTCACACTCCTGCCTCAGTGCCCTAGCATTCCCATACACTGGGGCTTCAAGCCTCCATAGGATCAAGATGATCCCCTCCCAGTGATGTACTATAAGGCCATCCTCTGATACACATGCAGCTGGAGCCAAGGATCCCCCCCCCCCAATGTGTACTTATTGGTTGCTGGTTTAGTCCCTGGGAGTTTTGGGTGATATTTTTGACATACACCTTTATTCGGCTTTCAAATACTTAATTGAGGATTTTTGCATCTATGTTCATCAGGGTTATTGGACAGTAATTTATATTACTTTATCTGGTTTTGTATTAGAAGTATATTACCTCATAAAATTGTAGGGAGTATGTTTTCTGTTTCTATTTTTTGACCTGAAAACCATGATTATATTTTCGGGTTTCTATTCTAATCTTTTATCTATATATCTCCTTATACCATTATCACAATTTTATTTTTGTTTTATTGTTTATAATTTCTTTGGTCATGTTAGTGGTGTTCATTTTTTTAATTCTGGGTGATTATTAAGATTTTGATATTTATACATTGAAGTACATATTAAGCAAGAATTGGCTATATCCTTAACACCATTATTATTTTTTAAATTAAAATAAGTTTATATTATTTCATCCTCTTTATTCTTCCAATTCCATACAAAATTTGAGACCCACAACTACTAATACTACACTACTACTATTTCTATTATTATTATTATTATTATTATTATTATTATTATTAATGCATAGTTACACAATATAAGTTATCTGTAATTTTACTTATATTAAATATTTTTAAAAGATGGTACAATAAATAGTCTCACTCTGTGGCACACACAGATAGATACAAGACTTCTTACAAACAATAAATAATAGGGAACTCATTAAACTGTGTTGATTTTGGATATTTTAGATGGCTGACGTATGATGAATATAAAAGAGGACAAGGGTTGTTAGGAGTAAATGGTAGAGCTTGAAATACAGAAAGGAGTCAACAGAAGTATTGTTAGGTCACAGGGGCAATGTAACAGTTAACACTGCTCCTGGCTGGGAGTCAACAGAAGCATTGTTAGGTCACAGGGACAATGTAACCAGTTAACAGTGTTCCTGGTGGGGAGTCAACAGAAGCATCCTTAGGTCACAGGGACAGTGTAACCAGTTCACAGTGCTCCTGGTAGGTAAAACAGGAAAATTTCAACATAAAACAAATGATGTAGTGATGTATTTTAATACATGCATACATATATATATTACACGATATGCTATAATTATCCTGTACTTTCATAACTAAGTGGCTGAAAATTTGGGAGAAATTGACTAGTATTTCTTATAGAAATTGTTTCAAATAACCAGAAATTGATATTCTACTCAGCAACAGGGAGAAAGTGCACGATACAGAGAAGCAGAAAATGAACTTCCAGTGGTGAGCATGAAAACCATTATTTTCTCAGGTTTTCAATATCATGTTAAATCATGTAGATGTCACATCATTATCATGGAATAATAAAAAGAACAAAACTTGTGCAGCCTTCTTACAAAAACCTCAAAATCATTTTCTAACTCTGGGGGTAAGGATAGTACATTACAATTGAGTAACATTATATCTGGAATCATAAAACTTCAAAAACCAAAGCTTGTTTTAACTAGTTAATTTATATATTTATTTGTGACTCGGGATTGAACATAAAGACTCATGGACTGTAGAAAAGCCTTCTACCACAAAGTTTTTTTTGTTTTCCTACATGTCAGTATTTCACATAGAGAGATTCATTTTTATGTTTTCTTTTTGACCAGTTTTACATATGTCACATTTGTCATTTTATGTACTTAAGTGTTGTCTTATCAGGACTAAGCACATCCTCTCCCATTGAGGCTAGCCAAAGCAGACCACTTAGGGGAAAAGGTCCAAAACGCAGGTAACAGGGTGCATTCAGAGACAGACCCTGTTTCAGTTATTTGGGAACCCACATGAAGATCAACATGCATATTTGCTACATATGTATAAGGGGCCTAGGTCAGGTATATGTATGCTTTTCTGTTGGTGGGTCAATTGCTGTGAGTCCCCATTGTTCTAGGTTCATTACCTTTGAAGGTCTTGACCTCTCCAACTTCCTCAATCATTCCCTTGAGTTTTCCAGGAGATTCCCTAAGCCTTGTCTAGTGTTTGGTTGTGAGTATCTCCATCTGTTTCGATCAGCTAATAGTTGACTCTCTCAGATTACATACTATCTCCAAGCATAACAGAGTATCATTAATAGTGTGGAGTATGGGCCTCTACTATGGGGAGAGTCTCAAGTTGGGCCAGTCATTGGTAGGCCATTCACTCAAACTCTGTATGTCACAGGGCAAATTTTGCCTCAAAGATTTTGTGGGTGGGTTGGTATTCCCTTCCCTACACTGGAAGTCCTGATGAGATGTGATATGACAGGCTGTGTTGGTTTCCAGGGTGAGAGTGTCCATTCTTTGAGCAAGTGAGGGGAAGATTGGGAGAAAGGGGTTAGAACTGCGAGAAGAGGAAGAAGGCGAGCTGTGATCAGGATGCAAAGTGAATGAACGAGTGAGAAAAAAGGAATCATCATATCAAATATTAAATTATAATAGGATAATATTATTTATAAAGTGTAATGTTTACAATATGTACTTTTTAGTTTTCTGTAAACATAATTTGATTTATATAAATTTGATTGTGAACATTTTTCTGATAAGTTTTATTATAAAAATAATGTATTTAATATTGTTATTATAGATGTTAAAGTACTTTCAAAGATCCCATTTCTGTTCATAAAAGTCATCATTTGCTAATTTAATTTTCTTTATTTTAATATTAATTCTCAATATTTTATTCAGTTATCTCATTATAGAATAACTGTATATCATGAAATAGAAACAAGCTAGACAATTTGTTCTTGTAGCAAAAACAATCTCTTTATAAATAGAATAATCTATATAGAAAGACATGTCTTCTAAATTGCTACAAGAATTTCCAAGGTTGCTTTACCAAGAGGAGGCAAATGCTTTTATTTTTTGGTTAGGGCTTGATATTTTTACAGAGGGCCACTGCAATGATCACAGATAATGTATCTCCAGGATCTTGTATGTTCTGAATTTATGACAGAGATATATTTGTCAAACTCCATGAAGACACTCTGTGGTTGCTTGTGCAGGATTACTTCTGCTGGAAGTCCAGCAGACAGAGGCCATTTAATAAACTCTTCACTACTAGTTAAAATGATATCCTACTGATGCCATCTGGACATCTTTTGGAAACAAGTTTAGCTCCTCTGTTAGGAGCATGAGTTGAGCCAGTGAATTGCTTCCTAAACAGAGTGATTTGAGGAAAAGAGGTTAATAAGCATGCATGTAGACTGGTTATACTTTATTCTTATGATGTGACAAGACATGAGTTTAATAATGTGGATGATTTTAATAGTAATTCATTTTTAAAACTCTTGGAAAGTAAAATAAGTATTTTAAACTTTTCCATTTGCCTAATAAACAGGCATACTAACAATTACCTTTCTTTATCTACATAGATGGTAGTACTATATAATTTCACCAATTTAAATCCACAGGCATAGGGTCATTTGTGCAATCATTCAGTCTTTGTTTCCTTGGTAACCGACTACTCAAGAGATGAAAAATGGCCACCCACTTTCTTTGCCTCTGTTATTTGATTCTGCAGTAATCCATGTAATTCATACGCCTTTCCCTTTTCTTAAAGCTCATATTCACTGTGGTTTTAAAGTAGTTTTAGAATCTGATTTTGGTTTAATATTTCATACAATCTTAAAATAGAGATGTTAGTGACATTCACATGGTAAAATTCTTCACTGGTATAATTCATATTGAAATTCTAAATTCCATTATAGGAGAAATTCACAATAATATCATATATTTTATGAAAATTACTGTGCAATAAAATTACATCTAGAGAGGTCGGTATAGAAAATTACTTTTAAAAGTGTATCGTAATATTGATTTTCATATGAAATAATAATTTGAAATATATAATTGAAGGAACATTGTTACCATTAAAATTATAAATAATTTTATACAAAGTTAAAGTATATTAAAATGACTATGTCATTGCTTAAGATCATGAGTACAGACTGGCCTCAACATAACCCTTTGCTAAATTTTCTCAAACTTAGTATTGTTAGAATATTCAAAACATAATGATGAATTTATTCACAATTAAATTGTTGGTAAATATTTTATATAAAATACAGTTGATTGTTTTCCTGTGAATTCCTTTGCAATTGCTCTAACATCCTTATCTAACATGTTCAAGGCACATCCTTGTTGAAATTGTTTATTATTTTGCCAGTATGTTAAATCACACTGTGATTTCATATGGGATGCAGTTTGAAGTCCAAGAGTGAGGTAGAATGTGGTCCTGTCTCTGGAGCTGAACATATCATGAACTGCTTTGGAACATAAGGTGTGATTTCTAGATAACTGGTGGCAAAAGGAGTTTAGATATTAATTTTGCATTATTCCAATGTGAATTCTTAACACTTTCCTTAAATCTTGTAAGACCTGAATAATTTTTGAAAATAAATAAAAGGTTTAGCATAAAATTTAAGCATTGTATTACTTAAAACTGGATAAAGTGATAGGACATAAGACAGATACTATTGTAACTCATCATTTGTATGTATAATGTACGTATTTATTGATAATAGATCCTTTCGGTGTCTGTGTTGTACATGCACATAGAGAAAGACCATTGTAGCCTTTTATCGATTATATTATCTATTTTTTTGCAACTTTTATGATTGTTCAAAAAGAAATAATCAAGTAACTTATTTTTAATAATAATTCACAGAGTAATTTATAGTCCATTGAAAAAAGCATGTTATCCATAATAATAATTTTTTTGAATTTAATCACAGCTCTGACTTACAAATACTTACAAATTATCTTCTCATAAATAATGTCACCAGAAATATGTTTTCCAGGAGAAATATGTACATAATGGCATAAACTATAAAATAAATGATTTTTTAAAAGAAATGTTACTATTTTTCTTTTTTCTTCAATTTTTATATTAAGTAATTTTTATATACTATATTTATTTACCTTATATCCTGATCCAGCTTCTCCTCCCTCATCTCCTCTAAGTCCCTTCCTGTAGCTCTCCCTCACACACATCTACCATTCCTCCCTTTATTCTCAGAAGAGGGGTGTCCACCCATGGATATCAACTAGTCTTTGTATATCAAATTGCAGTAAGATTATGGGCATCTTTGTTTACTGAGGCTGAATGAGGCAGTTCAATTAGAAGGATCAAAAGGCCATTGATGTAGTCAGACAGCCCCTGGTCCTACTGTTAGGATTCCCACATGTATACCCAGCTACAAAACATATGTGTGTAGGGCCTAGGTCTATCCCATGCATGTTCTCTGGTTAGCAGTTGGGTCTTTATGGGCTTGCATAGGTTCATGCTATAGATTTTCTTGTGTCCTTGTTGCCTCTGGCTTCTTCAACCTTCCTCACTTCTTCCACAGGATTCCTGGGCTCTCCCTAATATTTCATTGTGGGTCCTTACATTTGTTTCTGTCAGTTGCCTGGTGAAGCCAGTCAGACAACAGCTATGAAAGCAAATAGGAAAATCATACCTTTTATATCAGTGTATGTAGAATTTAATTCTTCATTTTTAGATCTATTTTGAATAGACAACTAGAAGTAAACTGTGTCAGTCCTAATTAGTACCTCTAGAATAGCTCTAATAATTCACCTTTAAATATTTTCTATAAAAAAATGTTTTTGGATTATATCAATTTTGAAACATTCTTTATCCTTAATTACACAGAATACTCGGTATATTATGAGTAAGTAAGTAAATAATGCTGAATATGTTTCTTTTCATTGAAATAATAGAATTAACTCTGTAGTCAATTTTTTAAAAGGTTCTTGGAAGTTCAACCTATTGAATTCTTGGAGGTTAAGAATATTTTGCCATGTATTTTTGTATCTTTCTTGTAGAACCTATTATTTTACTTAGTATCTTGTTTGTTCATCTAGTTTTATTTTGAAATAATCTTATTTTAAGAGAAGCTTACAACTATATTTAAAACTGCTCATTCTCACTTATCATTCAGTTGTAGAGCTGGCAATATAATATATTATAATGGTAAAGTTATGAAAAATAATCAATAGACTACAAAAACACAAGCTATAAAACTCATTTTAATGTAAGTACCATATCTACTAAGGTCTCCTTCTAAGCAGGAGTATAATATTGTATGCTACTGTCCTCTATCTCCCTGTACACACTAATCTGTATATCTTTAAATTCCTTAGCATACCTTAGCTAGTTTCTAATAATGAGAATTGGAATATGAATTTGTTGGTAACACACTGCATTAATGAATACTCTTCATTCACATATTATTATATGTGTGGGATCAAAAAGGCATATTACTGGCAATGGTTTGTTCTGTCCCTCAAGATATCTTCAGCTCATTTGTTTTCCACTGAGAAGTTAATATTTTCCCTTTTGTAGTTTGCTGGAATTCAGTCACAAGGTCAAACTATATTTGAGGACAGGAAGATTTAGCTGCATCTCCTTGGAGAGGTTTCAACACACTATTTAATGTGTTAAAACCGGATGAGTTCTTATAACACAGAGAAAAAGGATACATAGACAACTTCATTATATTCAAACATGCACTGATTTTTCACATCCATCTGTAGATCAGGCTTGTTGTAATAACTGCTGATGTGACCTTATGGTGATTTCCAACTCCTCTTATTTCCTTTGCAGGTGTGAATTTAAATTGTTCCAAAAGAATATTTTTGTTTCCCTCATACATTTACTAAACCATTTATTTGTATCAATATAGATTTATAGAATATATATATATGTCATGGTTTGTCTAGGGAGTGACACTACTAGAAGTTGTGTCCCTGTTGAAGTAGGTGGAGTATTGTTGTAATTAGGCTTGGCCATGCTTTTGTTTGGAAGAATATGGATTTGGAGACTTTGGATGTGGAATATAGTGGAATGATTTAAGTGGGGCTTAATGAACTACACTAGTAGGAATATGGAAGATTTTGTTACTGAAAGTGATTTGAACTGTAGAAATATGGTCCAAGATGTTTCAGTGGAAAAGAACTTCAGTATGTGGTCTAGAAAGTGTTTTTGTAGTATTTTGGTGAGGACAGACTGCTTTATGCCATGATCTCCCTTATCTGAAGAGTCTGCCTGAGGCTAAGGTGAAGAGACTCAGATTAATTGCATTGACAAAGGAAGCTTCAGAAACTCGCTAGAGTTTCTGAAGAGAGACTTCAGAGAGAAGCTTCAGAAAATTTTGTTCTTTGGTTCAGTCTCAGGAAGAGTATTTTGAATAAGCACAGAGAGCTTAGAAAGAAAAAATATATGGTTTGCATATTAAAGGGGCACCAGGAAGTGAAATGGAGCTGAATTCTGTGTTCAAGGATATTAAATTAAATTAGGAGTGTGGCATCATGAAGAGAGCATATGTGAGGCTATTGGTGAAGCCTAGTTGCAGCAGGAGACCTCAGTGTGTTGGAGATATCAGTACCATGGGATGATCACATGATCACCAAGAGCAGCAGTAGCCTAGATGTGGATGCACCAGAGCTCAGAGTTCTACAGAGTGCAGAGCTGGAGATGTGATTCAAGCTCTTTTGGAGAATCCCAGAAGATCATGTGTAGATTCCAGACATTGGAACAAGAAGATGTGAAGGTGACATTGCTTTGAATACCTCAAGATATTTGAGATGCTAGAGACATGGTAAATCTGCTGAGGAAATCTGCTAACAGGAAGTGAAACCAGAAGTTTCTTGCAGTCAACAAAGTTGTAAAAGGACTTGGAGATCTGAAGACTACTTTGATATCCGACATGAAAATGTAGAGTTTGAAATTTGCCCATCTGGTTTCCTTTCTTGCTTTGGGAATTACAGTTAAGTGATTGAAAGAATCTCAGAAGAACTTTGACTTGAAGTTCGTATTTTTAACATTGTTGAGATGGCTAAAGACTATGGGGGCTTTGGAAGTTGGACAAAATATATTTTTTGTAATGCTATGTTTAAGTATGGTTCCCATAGACTCATATGTTTGAACAAGCCTATGAGGACCAGGAAGCAGAATGTTATGGTTTGTCTATACTCAGTCCTGGGAGTGGCACTATTAGAAGGTGTGGCCCTCTTTGAGTAGGTGTGGCCTTTTTGGAGTAGGTGTATCACCATGGGTGTGGGCTTTACGACCCTCATCCTAGCTGCCTGGAAGCAAGTATTCTGCTAGCAGCTTTCAGAAGATGTAGATCTCTCAGCTCTGCCTGCACCATGCCTGCCTATATGTTACCATGCTCCCACCTTGATGATAATGGACTAAACTTCGGAACTTGTAAGCCAGCACCAATTAAATGTTGTCCTGTATAAGATATGCCATGGTCATTGTATCTGTTCACAGAAGTAAAACCCTAAGATTAGATAGATAGATAGATAGATAGATAGATAGATAGATTTTTTTTTCCCAAGACTTTTCAGGGATACCCTCTTCTACTGTGTAATGCAGTGAGTTCAGGGTTTGTGTGCTGTGTCTATGTATAACTGCTTTTTCCTCAATAAAACTTGTGTAACTTGAAAACAATTTCTTTGTCTTAGAAGAATTTTACCTCATGGATGACCAAGCTCAAAAACAGAACTGGCAGACAAAACGAACAACCCCTGTGGCAGGGAACCCATTACCCCCTTTTAGCATCTACCCATACTCCATACATGCATGCAAACCACTCCCACGTAATTAAAAAGTAAATAAATGAATGTTTTAAAAATAGATTATGGAAAGGAGCTAAGAAGAGAGATTAGCTTCATTCAATGCTAATTTTGCTTATTTTGCAAATGACCCTCTCCTAAAATTTCTTTCATTAATGCTAACAGTAATGAGGAGTCATTGAATAATTACACAGTGTGCCTTCATGGAAGAGGCAAATGGGAGACATAAAATGTCTTGTGACCAAATTGTAAGAGTCCATTTTAATAACTCCAATCTCAAGCTTCCTATATGTTTTACTGAACACCTTCAGCCTTGTTGGGAGTGCCAGTGTCATCATTTAGACAAGCCTATTTTCATGCATAATAGAATCAATTATAAATTTCTTTTCTCTATTTTTCAACAGTCTCAGGGTATCTCTTAAGGGAAGATTCTTCTGAAGTATGTGTTATCTCTGGATAAGACCACTGAGCTTTTCTCTGAGAAATAGTATCTCCCATTGCAATATTTCTCTTCATTTTAAATTCAACAATCTTTTGTGATAAAAGAAATTTAATGATTAATTAAGCCAATAGATGTTTATACTTAGACATTTATCAGATTAAAATTAATCAATTCATTAAAATATTCCTTAACAATACTTGGGTTTTTCAATAAAGTATTCCCACTCAGAAATTTGTACTTCTTTATAACCTGCAACTGAATATGTGGATCAATGTTTCATCTAAACAAATTCCCAAATATACATTAACTAAGTCATTCTGATTCTCTTCTCTCTATGATTGGATTTGTTTTAAATCATGTTACAAGCTTCTTCTAAATTTGTCTGAGGTAAGACATTTTAATCTAAATATAGTGATTTCTTCAAAACAAGGGCACATTCAGAATGTTCTTTACAGTGATGAATATCTTTAAACTTCATTTGTTATAAGTGGGGCAAATTATTGTATTCCATCTTAGAGACATGTCACACTGAGGTGGTGTTTTAAAAATGAAGTCATTCTTTAGCTATCTTTACTGAACTCCCTTCTAGAGGCTTAAAATTTAAATGTATTCATTCCAGGAATGAACAAAATTTCTTCAGATGAAGTAACTGAACCCTTTCTGGCTGGGAATATTCACTTATTTCAAAATTGATCATCACTGTGTAAGGCACTTTTCCCCCTGACAGGACAGCAAATAGAATAGTGGGGAGAAGATCAAGCAGAAAGAGAATAACAAAAATAATATTAGGGATATTTTACTTCAGAAAAAGAGAGAAAGATGAAATGTAGAAAAGTTGCTAAGTCTGATAAATAAGAAGATGACATAATCCTGTATTTATTTAAAAATAAAGCATGTTACTCTGTAATAAATATATGGGAAGTAGAGGACCATGTTTTAAAGACAAAAGTGATTTATAATAATCCAAAAGCTAGACATGCTAAGATAATGGTAGAAGGTAGTGTTTCAAGAAAGAGATAAAATTATAACAGGACATTTGTTTATTAGGATTAGAAGGCAACAACATTGACAGATTATGGGTACTGACTTTTTTTAAAAATATTGATGAGTAAGAGTAAATAAATTTGAAAGGTATTTTGCTGGATCTGTTTTAGATACAGACAGTTTGACATGTTTGCAAGTTTCCAAGTGAAAAATATCGATTTTTCTGTTTCTAAGAATATCTAGAGTCCAACGGTGGGGGAGGGGCACAAAACAAAACAGGAAAATGTATATCATATCTTGCTTATGTTCCATACCTACAGCCTGCTTGCCTCCCAAAAGGTCCGCAGCAATCAAAGACACCTAATCTCACCTAAATACCCATGCTAGCTCAGATTGGGCTCAGCTGACATGGGACCTACCTCCCATACCCTCACAACCCCACAACCTGGAGCTCTACCTTTCTTCCAGCCCACTTCCTACCTGGGCCAGATCAGCAGCCAGATACCTGTCCACACTTACAGCTTGAGTACCTCCCAGCAGGTCTACAGTAAGCAAAAACACAGAGCCCAGCTGACACAGGGCACTGGGTAGCTCCACCTTCCTTTGATCTGCTTCTCCTCCATCCAGGCCAGACCATCTGGCAAGATGAGACCTTTGCACAGCCCATAGCCTGTCTGCCTCCCAGAAGACCCAAAGTAACCAAGATCAAAAAGCCTGCCTGCCTCTGCCTCGCAGGAGGTCCTCAGTAACTAGAGACACAGTAGGCCTGCTCTAACCAAAAACAGAAGATGCTGACCCTGAACAGAGACAGCACTGCTTGCCTCCAAGGGGGCCAGTGCTAGTCAGAGACACCCAGGACAGTTAACACAAGAGATAACCAGGTGGCCAGAGACAAGTGCAGGACTGTAAGCAACAAAACCCAATACAATCCTCCAAAATGAGAACCTAGTTCTTTCGCCACAGCAAGCCCTGGATATCTTAATATGCCTGAAAAACAAGATAATAACTTAAAATCCCATCTCATGAAGATGATCGAGGCCTTTAAGGAGAATATAAAAACTCCCTTAAAGAAATACAGAGAAAAACAGGTAAATAGGTAGAAGCCATTAAAGAGAAAACAGTAAACCCCTTAAAGAAATACAGAAAAATACAATTAAGCAGGTGAACGAATTGAATAAAATCATACAAGAACTAAAAATGGAAATAGAATTAATAATAATAATAATAATAATAATAATAATAATAATAATAAAAACACACACACAAAGGGAGACATCCCTGGATATGGACAACTTAGGAAAGAGATCAGGACTTACAGAAGTAAGCATCACCAACAGAATTCAAGAGATAGAACAGAGAATCTCAGGTGCAGAAGATACTAAAGAATATATTGACATCTCTGTCAAAGAAAATACAAAGTGTAAAAAGCTCCTAACCCAAATATCCAGGAAATTCAAGACACAATTAAAAAGTCATAACTAAGAATAATAGGAAAAGAAGAAGGTAAAGAATTCCAGCTCAAAGGAACAGAAAACATCTTCAAAACAGAAGAAAATTTCCCTAACCTAAACAAAGAGATGGCCATAAGTGTACAAGAAGCCTAGGGAACACCAAATAGATTGGACCAGGAAGGAAAATCTTCTCTTCACATAATAATCAAAACACTAAATTCATGGAAGAAAGAAAGAATATTAAAAGTTGTAAGGGGAAAAGGCCAAGTAACAAAAATGCAGATGTATCTGAATTATACCAGACCTCTCAACAGAAATTCTAAAAGCCATAAGATCCTGGACAGGTATTATCCAGGACATAAGAGAACAGAAATGCCAACCCAGGATACTATACCCAGCAAAACTCTTGATCATTTTGATCGAGAAACCAAGATCATCCATGACAAAACCAATTTTAAACAATATCTTTCTATTAATGCAGTCATACAGAGAATAGTGGGATGAAATTTCTAATACAAGGAGAATACACCAAAGAAAACACAAGAAATTAAACATTTCATAACCAACCTAAAATAATAAAATTATACACATACAATACCACCTCCAGCAACAAAAATAGCTAATAAAACTAATAAAATAATAACTAATAAAAGGAACTAACAATCATCTGTTTTTAATATCTCTCAACATAAATGGACTCAACTGCCCCAAAACAAGAAGACAAACAAAGAAACAAAACCCACACAGGCTCACAGACTGGATACTTAAGCATGATCCAGCAGTTTGCTGCATACAAGAAAATTTCACCAAGAGGAAGTCTCAGTTCTGAACATCTATGCCCAAAAGGCAAGGCCATCATCATTCATAAAAGAAAAGTAAGCTCAAGAAACACACTAAACCCCACACTATAATAATGGGAGACTTCAACGCCATATTCAATGGACAGGTCATTGAAACAAACTCAACAGAGACACCGTGAAATTGTTAGAATTTATTAACTAAATGGTTTTAACAGGTGTTTAGAAAACATTTCACCCCAAAACAAAAGAATACATCTTTGTCTCAGCACCTCACAGAAACTTCTCCAAAATTGAAAATCTGACATAAAACAACCCTTAACAGATACAAGAAGACTGAATTAAACCCATGCATTTTTTCAGATCTCTGAGGACTAAGACTAGACTTCAATAATATCAAAACAACAGAAAACCCACATATTCATAGAAACTAAACAGCTCTCTACTCAACGACAACTTGGTCAGAGGAGTAAAAAGAAAGAAATCAAAAACTTTACAGAGTTCAATAAAAATGAAGACATATCATTCCCAAACTCATGGGAAAAAATGAAAGCAGTGTTAAGATGAAAATTCATAACACTAAGTGCCTTTATAAGGTTATTGGAAAGATTTCATATAAGCAACTTAACAGCACATCTGAAAGTTCTAGAACAGAAAGAAGCAAACACACCCAAGAGGAGTAAACCCCAGGAAATAATCAAACTTGGGACTGAAATCAACCAGGTATAGACAAAGAGAATGATATAAAGAATCAAGAAAATTAAGAGATTTTTTTTTTAGAAAATCTACAAGATAGAAAAACCTTTAGCCAAACTAACTAAAGAATACAAACAAAGTATCAAAATTACCAAAATTGCAAATGAAAAAGGAGACATAACAACAGAAACTGAGGAAATTAAAAAGAAATAATCAGAACCTACTATAAAAGCATATATTCAACAAAACTGGAAAATCAATATGAAATGGATAATTTTCTAGATAGATTTCATATACCAAAGTTAAATCAAGATGAGTTAAACTATATAAACAGTCCCATAATCTCTAAGAAAATAGAAGTTATTAAAATCTTCTCAAATTAAATAGCCCAGGGTTAGATGGTTTTAGTACAGAATTATAAAAGATCTTCAAAGAAGAAAGTTAATAACAATATTCCTCAAACTAGTCTATAAAATACAAAAAGAAATAATACTACCTTATTCTTTCTATAAAGCTACAGTTACTCTGTTACCTAAACCACACACAGACCCAACAAAGAAACAGAACTTCAGACCAATCTTGCTTAAGTGTATTGTTGCTAAAAGGGTAAAATTCTGGCAAACTGAATCCAAGAGCACATCAAAATGATCATTTACCACACTCAAGTAGTCAAAACATGGAAGCATTAAAAGCTGGTAAAGTATAATCAGTTGGGGGTTACTGTGTGTATAAAAACACTGTTAGGTTATAGATGCATGAATAGATATTCAGAGACTTGTTTATGCATTAATATCTAAGTTCTAAATAGTGGGGATAGTGCACAATGGTAACAAAGGTATCTTTCTCTTGAAAGCAAAACACAAAGTAGATTCTTGTGATCCATGATGCTCATGTTGGAGAAAGGTGCATCTCAAGTATTTGAAAAACATAACAGAAAATAAAGTAGTCATTAAGAATTTAAGATTCCCTCATTCTTGCTTTCCAAATTTTTCCTCTAAACATGCTAGATTTCTCATGTAAAATGTCCTCCAAAGCTGATGATTTAAGAGGCTTATTCTTCATCCCACAGGAATACATGGAAATGGTAGAATTTCTTCAAGGTAGAACATCCAAGGACATTAAGTTACAGTTGACATTGTTTCAGAAGATATTAGAACCCTTGCCTCTTCAGTCTTTTTGCTTTTCATCCACCAAGTCCTAGGCAGGAAGTAAGCTTCTTGTGGCACACGGTTCTACAGGCTTCTCATTGAAATATTGATTGTTAAAAATGGACAAGTAAATGCCTTTATCCTCTAGGGGAATATGAAAGTCTTATACTAAATGTTGGAAGCAGCAAAGCAGTGCAGGAAAGAGAAAGGATGCTCAAAGTAATTTTCCTAGAATGGGGGAAAAGATTGAAAAGCAAGCACTTTTTGATAGACTTCAGGATCCTAACAGAGGAGAAAATAATTCATAAGTTATAAAGTAAAACCTCAAGCAAACATACAGAGAAATGGGAATTTTAAATAAGATTTTTTTTAATGCTGTAATTGAGAACTTTTCTCATCAGTAACTTGGAGAGCTGTTTGTATTAAAAGCAGTCTAAGTCCTGCAGCCCACATATAGAGAGAATAGAGTAGGTCCTGTGTTGCACTGCCTTGCCAGGCTCCTATGACTTGCATCCATAAAGTAGTTGATTCAGCAGCTATGGCTCAAGGTTGGGATCAACCATGTGATCGTTTCCAAGGCAGCTGCAGGCTTGACACAGTTCTGTTTGCAGAATGGTCACCATGACCCTCTGTTGACTGGTATGTATTCATATTGGAAGTCTTTCAGAACACAGAAATCTGCTTCTATTATACACATAGCTTTCAGTAGGTTGACAGTTAACTTTGGATAGACTGATGAATATTTGAGAGAACTAAATTTGAAGTCCATAGGAAAACCTCCCTACAAGACATATAGCATAATCCACTGTCTTTTTCTTGCCAGTCTTTCATATCTATATTTCTTATTTTTCTCAGATTTGTTTCAGAAGATTAAACAGCTTTATATACACTGACTGTATCATACATAAAATATAGCACAATTTAAAAATTGTCTAGTTTTACAGTACAATACACTACAAGTGACCATCTCATACCATATATACAAAAACAGACTCGGGGGTTATATTTATATATGAATATGCACATATGTATACATTTACACATGTGTGTTTGTTAACAAGAATAATTTAAGCAAAGGGGGGTGTTATTTTGAGAGTTTGGGGAGAGAAGAAGAGCTTTGGGATAGAAGCTGGAGAGGAGGGTACCTGGGGAAAGCTGGAAGGAAAACGAAGGAATAAAAGTGATATAATTCTATCACAATTAAAATGTATTGGAACATAATTCATATAAGAGATGTCTTTATGAAACCCTCTCTTCACAACTTAGCAGGACGTTATAAAGTGGAAGCAGGAAGAGCCAGAGGGTATGGATTACTTCCAAATACAACAGGACCAATGCACATCTGAATTCAGAGAGACTATGGCAGCACACACAGAGCTATTGCAGGTTCAAGCAAGATGAACTCCCAGGATAGACAGGAGGATGTGGACACAGGTCCACCACTAATAAAGAAGCTCACTGTAATTGATAACCACTTGAAAGGAACTATTTGTTTTCTCTGAAGCATTCAAATTATGCATAATAACCACATTTAAGGGTAGGCCGCATACCCAGCAGTAGATGACCAACACTTAACAAACTCATGTAATTTTTCTAGACATATTTTTCTCATATTGCTGTGCTCAGGCATTTTTCTTTTGGTCTTACTATATTTTTGCTTGATATTATAGTTCCTGCTATTATATTTTGTGGTTTATTATTTTATTTTAAATTTAAATTCATTGCATTGTGGGTTTATCACTATATATTATGCATATATTTTCAAACATTATTATAATTCATAGAGATTCTAAAATTAAATAGTTAAATTAGTTGATTTTTAAATAAACTTTAAGAATTTATAGAAAAAATGCAATGGTCTACCTTTATGAAATTTCTGTGGTCATTTTACAATGCTTAATAATGATGCAGTATCTAATATAAATAGATTAAAATAAATACTCTATTTCAAAATTTAATTTGAATATGAGAGGGAAGTGAGATTGCTCTGGGGCTGTTATAACTCAGTGATAATTGGATTATAGTGTTACAGTTAATAGAGCCAGATAAGAGTGGCTATTTCTTTTCCTCCATGTGTATAAAAAATGTGTATATAAATTTTTCAATAAGCCAACAAAAGTGAATGCAAATATTATCTTTATTAGATAATATTTGTAAGGGCATCCATGTTATTATATCTTTTATTTGTTTTTACAATAAAATATACAATGTGTAATACTAGAATGGGAGAGATCATTTAGCTCACAGATTTGGAGGATTAAGCTTATATAGTACCAGTCAGGTCTTAACTGTGGTAATGGTCTTATGGCAATTGCCATCAAAACAGCATTAGAATATGGAAGAGGGAAGGGGGACCGAGATTGATCCAGATGAGAGGACACACTCTTATAACAATGCTTGTTATGAGAATTGAGTTAGCTTCCTACAAGTACTGCTTTTATCTTTTTTAAATAGTGACTTAGATCTAGTGACCTAAGACTAAGCACCTGTGGATATACACTACTGTCTCACTGCTTTTCAACTTTGCCACACTGTGATGAAGTTTCCCACGCATGAAAGAATAGGGAAAAATAATACTCAACTAAAGCAGGAAAGGAAAGGGAGGGAAGGAAGGGGCAGATAGAAGATTAAGAGAGAAAGAAAGAGAGGAATTCACTATCTGTTATCTACATCATTATTGGTACATATTTAGTGTGTTTCTTTATTCTCAAAATTTTAGTTTCTTTCTTTTTCCACAAAAACACTTTATAAGCACATTTGGTTATCCAGCACATACAAACCTTTTGTCCTTCTCAAACTTTAGCAAGGTACCAGATATGATGTTTACAGAACCCAAGTCTCATTGATTAAATACGATACAATAGACATCATTTGACAAGAATGTTCTAAATGTTTTAGCATGCAACCCAAATCCCAGACACCAGCATGTCAAACTCATCACCCATCTTTTTTTCTGTCTCTACCTTTCATTGTGACATATGTATAGTTCATCAAATGTAACACCAGAGGTGAAGAAAAAATGAAAGAAGCCAGAAAATAAAAGAAAGATAACAGACAATATAGCAGAGCAGAGATAAGAATAAAAATCAGCTTCTCTAGAAGCCATAAAGCAAGCGAGAATGGAGTGAAATGTTCAATATTTTAACAAAGCTTTAAATTCAGTATTGTGTGAAATTATCTTCCAAGGGCGCAAGAGAAATACATTCTAAGAGCAATAAAATAGAAAGAATTTGATGCAAGGAAAGATGCCTTGCAAGAAATATTAAGACTATTCTTTGGACAAAAGAAAATTTTAACAGGTAGGGAAGTTTAACAAAATAAAACGAAGAGTAACTACCACTGAGGAAAAAAATTGCAGACAAGTTTAAGTTTTCTCTCTGAGCCTATAGCTCACCAGTTCTGCTATCCTGGAGTGATGATTTGAATGAAAATGGCCTGTATAGACACAAAGGAGTTGACACTGTTAGGAGTTGTGTCCTTGTTGGAGTAGGTATGTCTGTGTTTTATGAAGTATGACCCTGGGGTATGGTCTGAGATTTCAGATGATAAGCCTGACCTAATGTTTCTCTCTTTCTCCTGACTGACAATTTGGTGATAGAACTCTTAGCTTCTTCTCTAGTACCATGTCTACCTATGTAACACCATGCTTCTCTGCATGTCAATAATGAACAAAATCTTTGAAACTGTAAGCCATTTCCAATTAATGTGTTTTTTTTATTTTATTAAGAGTTGCCATAGGGTTACAATTCCCTTTAGCTTCTTCAGTTCTTCCCCTAATTCTTCCCTTAGGTTTCCCGAACTCAGTCCAATGCTTGACTCTGAGTATTTGCATATGTCTTAGTCAGGTACTGGCTGAACCTCTCAGAGGCCAGCTGTACCAGGTTCCTGTCTTCAAGCACATTTTGGACTCAGCAATAGTGTCAGGGTTTGTTGTCTGCACATGGGATGGATTTCAAGGTGACTTAGTCTCTAGATGGCCTTTCCTCAAGTCTCTGCTCCAATTTTTATCCCTGTGTTTTCTTTAAAAAGGAACAATTCTGGGTTAAAGAGTTTGAGATGGGTGCATGGCCCCATCCCTCAACTGGGGGCCAATCCTATCTACCTGAGGTCATCTCTTCAGGTTCTATTTCCCTGCTGTGGGTGATTTTGGCTATTGTCACCACCATTGGGTCCTGGGAGCCTCTCACATTTCTGGTCTCTGGGATGTTCTAATGATTCCTCCTGTTTCCCACTCCGCACTGCTACACATTTCTATGCATTCTCCTCGTCCTCTGGACTTCTCTTCTGTCTTTTCCCACACCTGATCCTGCCTCTTTCACTCCTCCCCCAAGTTCCTCCTTCTGCCTCCTATGATTAATTTCTTCACCCTTCTAAGTGGGATAGTAGCATCCACAATTTGGTCATCCTTCTTGTTAAGCTTCATATGATCTGTGAGTTGTATCGTGAGAGTTCTGAGCTTTTGGACTAATATCTACTTATCGGTGAGTACACAGCATGTAAGTCCTTTTGGGTCTTAGTTACCTCACTCAGGATAGTATTTTCTATTTTCATCCATTTGCCTACAAAATTCATGAAGTCCTCATTTTTAATAGCTTAGTAGTATTCCATTGTATAAATATACCAATTTTTGTATTGATTCTTCTGTTGAAGGACATCTGGCTTCTATGAATATAATAAGTAGAACAGGTGTCCTCGTTATATGGTGGAGCATCTTTTGAGTATATGTCCAATAGGTGGTATAACTGGGTCTTCAGATAGCACTATTTCCAATTTTCTGAAGAACCACCAGATTGATTTCTAAAGTGATTGTACCAGCTTGCAATCCAGCAATGGAGGAGTGTTCTTTCTTCACATCATTGCCAGCATGTGCTGGCACTTGAGTTTTTGATCTTAGCTATACTGATTGTTGTGAGGTGAAATCTTAAGGTCATTTTGATTTGCATTTCCCTGATGACTATTGATGTTGAACATTTCCTTAGGTGGTACTCAGTAATTCAAGATCCCTTAGTTGAGAATTTATTGTTCATCTCTGTACCTTAATTTTTAATTCAGTTATTTGATTTTCTAGAGTCTAACTTCTTGAGTTCTTTTTATATTTTGGATATACACCCTCTATTTGATCTACAGTATTGCAACCTCACTGGAAAAACAGCAATATCAACTATCTGGATACCTCAAATCTCCCAAAAACTAAACCCCCCAAAAAGAGTATTCATGAGTTGGTCCATGGTTCCCACTACATACATAGTAGAGGACTGCCTTAACTGACATTCTGGGAAGGGAGGCGTTTGGTCATGTAAAGACAAATTGCCCTAGTGAAGAAAGATGCTAGAGGGGTGAGGCAGTAGTGGGTAGGTAGGTGGGTGAGCACCCTCTGAGAGGCAAAGGGGAAAGAGGATGTGGTGGGGGTCTTATGGAGAGGAGAATGGGAAGGGGGAAATATTTGAAATGTAATGAAATTTAATAATAATAATAATAATAATAATAATAATAATAATAATAGAAACTAAAGATAGTCTATGAACCTGTATTAGGGGGGACAGTCTTTCAGGGTACAAGAAAGTAGATGGACATTGTATTCTTTTCATAACTTTTGATATTTCTATAGATAGCAGTGATGTTTGAAAAGTATGCATATATGTGATATATGAATTTTACCCAGATAGCTTTAAAGTTCTATGAATTTCATAGGTGACTAAGCACAACCTAATTTACTATGTGTTTAGTAAAAACATAATTGAATAGGTCCATCCATTTCTGTTAACAAAGTCTTTAAACTTGAATAAATATCCCCTACTTAAAAAAAATGGTTACCATGGTCATGATATCCACCATAGCAATAAAAACCCTAAGTAAGGTAATTTTTGTACATGTCAACATCTTTTCAAGCATGTACTTTACCTACTAGGTGTCTTTACAAAACCTTTATAAAAGCTTTAATAGAATTTTCAGTTTTTTCCATATAATATATATATATATATTATATGTATAATATATTATAAATTACATATGGTTGATTAGCAGTGATTAACCAAGGGACAAAAGAAGAAATTAGAATCTTAGTAGTATGAAGTTTTTACTCTAATTGTGAAATAGTTCATTACATAAAAGTTAACTAAAACAGGCTATGAAAACATACTGTAAAATCTAAGAAAACAAATACTTTTAAAAAGTGTAATTAACTGAAAACCTAAGAAAGAATAAAAATTAAGGATGTAAAATTTTACTTTGAAACTGAAAATAGGAAGTAGGAATCAATTAAAAGTAGGTTCAATGAACGAGGCAACAGTTTACATGCAGAACACATAGACTAATAAATATTTGCAAAGTAATATATGTTTTAATTTAAAAGTCAGATTTCCTAAGAAGATAAATACAGAGCTCAAATGTATATTTTCTACAGGATACAGTTAAAAATAAATCATATACAGGTCAGAATGTAGCAGATGGTCAAACTTACACCATGACAAACTCATCTAAGGCAATGTACAGTGAAAGTAATTACATTAATTTCATACAGAACAGACTTCAAAGGAAGAAAAATGATCAGGGATAAATAATACTATTAAATAATAAAAGTGACAGTTCACCAAAAAAACATAAACAACTCTGAATAGAAATACTAATAAAAAGTTGGATTCCTTTTCTGTCACTAGTAGTCAGGTGACTAAAAAAGTAACTCTGACAAAATAAACTGCTTGGAGAGCATCCAAGCTACTGGGACAAGCCCTAGATCAATTTTAATAATATGTTGCATATATACACTACCAATTATAAACCAAATACTATGGCAGCCAGTTTCTGTATGCTTTGACTGTGATCAGAGAAATTAAAGCAATATACACACTCAAAATCATTGAAGTTCGGTTTTTAGCACTGTACTATATTTCTGTTACATGATGGTAGATAAGAGGTTAACAAGGAAAGGAGCATAAAATGCTTTAAATGGAAGGATGGCAGCAGGAAACACAAAAGTTGAAACAGGATGGGTGATATGCAAGGAGAGGGTGAAAGGTTGCATGGAGAATAATGGGAAACTACCCACAGCTCCTGATTTTGAGGGTGAATTGGAAGCCAAAGCTAAGAATAAATGCATAGCCAGAAATTATGGTTACAGAAGACCTTTGACGCTAGTCACAGGGTAGGTTTCATTTTACAAGGCAGTTATTTCTCTAGGGTACCATGTAAGAACTAAAGAAGAAATCCTTTTTGTTCTCTACATATAGTAATGACATAGCCAGACACCATTGTGGGAAGAAATCTACTGTCTGAGACTGGACCACTGTACTCTGAAATCAAGGATCCATCAGAACTGTAGGAGAGTTACCCTGGCACAGTTTCTGTATTTTGTATGACAAATGACTGTGAGTGCTAGTCATGGTGAGGAAGTAGGTCACACATTGGAGTCATGTTAGGGTTGAGGAAGTTCAAAGCTATTGTCTGTTGCTTTGTTTGTTTGTTTGTTTGTTTTGGTTCCATCTTCTGTGGTGAAGACTTTTCCCCTACCTTGTGAGCAATATTATAGAATGAAGAACTCTAAGCTATGACTATTGATATTTCTTACTCTCAAAGCAGCCTCACTTCTGTGTATAGTTTGCTGCTTGCCTGTACTGAGAACATTGAATGCAGATCAAGAAGACTTCTAGATTTTCTGAGCCTCTGTAGTTCCCCAAGGGTATTTCATCTCTCAGATGTCAAATGACTGAGGCAGTAGGGATAAAGCCGGGTTTTTAAAACTCCCCCTCCACTCCTCATCCAGTGATTTGTTCCTCAAAGCACACATGCTCATGCAGTCTACCCTTAAGAGCAGTTTTTTCCCCTGTGAGACTACTTTGGAGAAAATTACATTTTCAATGCAAGTGGTTGTGATTTGGAAATAGTTTCTGGGTTAAGGATGAGGACTTGTGGCCACCTCTCCTTCCACCACTAGGACCCAACTTGTGCAAATTCAAACCTATTTCATGCTGCCTCAGTCTCTGTGAGTTCATGTGTGTGCTGGTTAGTTCCTGTGTTTTTGATGTTTTGCATCCACTCAAGCTCTTATACTCTATCTCCTCTTCTATAGGTTCTCTGAGCCACAAGAGGAGGAATTTGATGAAGACATTCAGTTTAGGGCTGAGTGTTCCAATACTCTGCAAATTGTTGGCTCTGGTTCTCTTTATTTCCACAGTATTTGCTTCTGTCTGCTGCAGTAGTAACCTTCTCTGATGATGGCTGAGCAAGGTACTGATCTACAAATATACTTGAAAGTTATTAGGAGTCATTTTATTGTGATATATAGTCATGTATATTAGATATAATAGTAGTGTTTCATTTACTCTGGATACCTGGGCTATCTTTTCTCAGCTTTTGGTCACCAAACTAGTGTAGGTGTGGGTTCTATCTCATGATTTTGCTTGGTTAGTCCAAAAAGCTGTGTGCTACCATTGCCTCAAAATATCTTGCAGGTAGGACATATTTGTAGATCAACAGCTTCTTGGGTGTATTGGTGTATATATTTCTCTTCAGGTTGCTGTATAGCATGGGAAACTTTGAATAATCTAGGCTTTTGCCAAGGCTATAGTGTGATCTCTACACATTGAAAGTAAAGCCCCATTGCTGAAGATAACACCTATGTGCTTCTTTTTCTTGTATATGCAAAGTTAATCTTTTTTCCATTTTTCTTATCATTATTTATTAATTTATCTAACATTTATTTATTGTCAATAAAATTTTTAAATCTTTTGCCCTTATTTTATATTCAGCTCCATTTTATACTATTTTTTTTTTGTTATTTAACCTTCACTATTCTCATCCTTATAACATTTTGTACCTCTTATTTTATCTAATCTTATTATTACATTTATCTTATTATTTAATTTCATAGCTAATTCTGTACTTTCATGTTCCACACTGGTACTGTAGAAGTGGCATTCCATCGACTTTAACTGTGAGCCCTGATTTGAATTTGTTGTGTTATTATTTTTGAGTTTTTTTTTTTTTATTCCCCTGGATTGATACTGGAGGTTGAACCTAAGAGATACACTATGCACTGTTGCCCCTGAATAAAAACTGCTTACGTATTCATCAAATGACTAATAAAATTTTCAATGGAAACACAAACACAACCACATATTGAACATAGGATTAATATCCAGAATGTAAGAAAAATTAAAAGGTAAACTCAAATGAACAAAAATCATTCAATAAAATGAGTA
Source organism: Rhynchomys soricoides (assembly GCA_019843965.1). Lineage (NCBI taxonomy): Eukaryota > Metazoa > Chordata > Mammalia > Rodentia > Muridae > Rhynchomys > Rhynchomys soricoides. Next base: position 23,343,562 of record JADRCH010000010.1, read on the forward strand.
CAAATGAAAGATATGTACAAATGGAAAATAAATGTGGAGACAGTGTGGTTTTGCCACAGATTCGGGTGGTTTATGTGATTTTCAAAACCTAGTTTGTATCTGAGCTTACATTAAAGGGATCAGCATCTCTTCAGGTACATAGTTTGTACATCTAAAATGTCTGATAAAGACAGTAGTTTTGACAAAAAAATATTTAAAAATAGGACTAAATATAAAAATTAGAAATTTTAGTCCCTGCATTTCTTTTAGACAGGATTAATTTTGTATCGAACGTTTTGTAAGTGGATTGGTGTCACCATCCTTCTACTTAGGGTCCTGTCTTACTACTGGATGTGATCTCTTTAGCTTATATATCTCGACTGCTGGACATTTAGGCTAAGGTCATACACAATGAATCCTGGGAGCTTCCCACATTCCAGGTCTCTGGGACTCTCTAGAGGATCCCCCACTGCCCACCCCAGCAGCTATATAATTCCATTCATTCTCTTGGCCCTCTGGGCATGTCTATGGTATCCTCTGAAACCTTATCCTACTCCCCTTCACCTCCCTACTTGTCTCTCCCACCCAGGTCCCTTCCTCTGTATCTTATTATTACTTTTCTCCCCCTTCTAAGTAGGATTTAAGCCTCCTCACTTGGACCTTCTTGTTTAACTTCATTTCTGTACATTTTGCCTAATATCCATTTATCAGTGAGTAGATACCTTGGATGTTTTTTGAGGCCTGGGTTATCTCACTCAGGATTATATTTTTCTAGTTTCATACATTTGTTTACAAATTCATATTGTTCTTGTTTTTAATAGCTGAATAGTACTCATTTGTGTTAGTGAACCACATTTTCTGTATCCATTTATCAATTGAGGGCTATCTAGGTTGCTTCCAATTTCTGGCTGTTATAGATAAGTATGCTATGCACATAAAGATGTATGTGTCTATGTGGTATGGTGGAGCATCTTTTGGGTATATGGCTAGGAGTTGTTTAGCTGGGTCTTCAGATAAAGCTATTTTCAATTTTTTGAGGAATCACCAGTTTGATTTCCAGAATGGTTGTACAAATTTGCAATCCCACCAGCAATGGAGGAGTGTTCCTCTTTCTCCACATCCTAACCAATATGTGCTGTCACTTGAGTTTTTGATCTTAACAATTCTGATTGCTATAAAATAGAATCTCAGGGTCATTTTATTTTGCATTTCTATCATAGCTAATTTTGAGCATTTCTTTTGGTGCTTCTTGCACATGTGAGATTCCTCTTTTGAGAATTTTCTGTATACCTTTGTACTCCATTTTTAGTTGGGTTATTTGGTTTTCTAGAATATAACTTCTTGAGTTATGTCTAAAATAAATTCAGGGATATAATGGAGAATAGACTGATCAAATGACTGACCAGTGGCCTGCTCAACTTGTTATCCAGCTCGTGGACATGCACCAATCATAGACACTATTACTGATGCTACACTGTGCTTATAGACAGGATCTTGGCATGGTTCTCTTCTGAGCGACTCTACCAGGAGCTGACTGAAAATGATGATGCAGATCCTAGTAGCTAAGCATTGTATGGAGTTCAAGGAATACTATGGAAGAGTTACAGGAAGGATTGAAGGAGCTGGCATCCCCATAGAAAAACCAACAGTGCCAATTAACCTGGACCCCTTGGAGCTCCCAGAGACTGAGGTACCAACTAAAGAGCATACCTGACTTGTTCTAAGTTCCAGGGTTCAAAGGTGTCAGAGGGCTGCCTTGTCTGGCCTCAGTGGGAAATGATTTGCCTAATCTTGTAGAGACTTTGTTGCCCTATGTTAGGAGCATACAGAGAAAGTTAGTACCCTCTCTGAAGGAAAGAGGTGGGGGATGGGGAAAAATACTCAGTGAAGGGACCAAGAAGAGAGCAACATTTGTGATGTGAATAAATAAAATAATTAATTAATAAATATATAAATCAAGTTCTCTAGAAGTACACAGCTAAGTGTTAGAGCTTGAAATTTTACTGGATATAACTAAACAAAAATTATATTTAAAGATTGCTATTTCTATTTGCAATTCAGTCCATAGTACATTAAAGAGTAAAGCAAAAAAATTAAATCTCTTCATCCTATGAATTTATGATAAAGCTGTGTTTGAAATTAATATTTTTATTTGATTTAATATTTTGCATTTTCACACATATATTACATTTAGTAAATTAATAATCATAGGCCAGAGTCATTGGGCTTCCTGGAACTAAGGTTACCTGTAGTTGTAAGCTGCTCAACATGGGTGCTGTCAACCAAGACATGGTTCTCTGCAAGAGCACCTCACACTCTTCTCCACTAAGTCATTGTGACAACTTCAACATTATTTTCTTTAGTTGCAACTATATTTATGTTTTGAAAACTTCAATTATTTCATAAAGGAATTGGTGACTCCCATCATTTGCTTGAAGCAACCAGCAATTGTAGATAGAGCAGTATGAAAATGTTTTAAACAGCTCCCCAAAGCCTTTTGTGTTATGCATCATTTACATAAAGCATGGGATGGCACTAAATCACACACTTCTGCACTCTCTTAACATACAATTTTTCTTTCATAACATAGATGACTAACCACTATTTTCTTAGTGATGTATTTCAAGTAACATATTTTAATGTGTTATTAAACTTTAAAAAGATCAAACATTTTATTTAACTAAGTATAATTTCATTATCAATACATTTTTAACATTTATCAAAAACTTTTCACATATGTTTTATATGACCTAATTAATTTTATCTATGCAATATAATTTCTGCACAAAAATCATTACTTTTACCTTTAACCATTGTATAAATACTGTTATTTAGATAACAAGCCCCGATTTAATTATGTTTGGTAAATAACAAGGAATAAATTTTATGTTGAATACAGTGAGGTTGAAGGAGGGTCAGTGGAACTTGTGAGAATCTGCCAAACAGGGACTGGCCTCTTTCAGTAGGGCAACAATATGCTCAGTGGTACCTTCCCCCCCCCAACCCCCCCAGGAAATTGCAACAAAATGGGTGGCAGAAAAAAAGAGGCTTATAGGGCAGTATCAATAAGGGAGGAGACAGAGTTGAGAGTTGGGAGGACACCAAAAAGCTGATTAAAAAGTCCAACCCTGAGCTCCAGGGCTAGCTCTGTTATCTGAGGTGGTTCTATTCCTCTTAGAGGAGGTGCTTTAATATTTGCTTTCTCCTCTACTGCCTGTATGGTTATATTTTATCTATATTTCTGTAGATCTTACATTCAGGATCTATAATGTTTATTTTGTATCCAAGACACACACACACCCTCCTGTCCCTACTTGGAATATCTGGGAGTGGAGTGGCAGTTGTTTCAGGTCTGTGCTGGCTGCTCCAAAACTCCCACTTCAGAACTCTAACTGTTTCTGTCTATACTGGCCCTCGAGATCTCGGCTCTAATCCCCCCACATTAGCAACCTGCTTTGGGGACCTGACTCGGATTGCTATCTGTCAATCTGTCAGCTGCTCCTTTTTCTCCAACTGTTGATTCCTTTTCCTATCTGGTTTCTCTTTCCAGGACATACTACTGCCTGTCCCATGAACCACACAGGATACTCAGACAACCCAAGACTCAGATAACATCAACGATATAACAAATTTTAACTTATAAATGTAAACTGTCTAGCCCATTTACATCCAATTTGGCCACACTGTTTCTTTAATTTTCTTTGAGATATCCTAAGAAAATATTTTATTTCTATTTTAAGACGTTTCAAGCTAATATGAGTCATTTACCTTATTCTATATGTTAAAAGTTTATGTATTTTCTATATAAAATATTATAAATGCACCACTTAAACTTCTCTCATGTCTATATAAGTAGTGTATTTCTCTCTGCATGTATGTGTTAAATGTTGTCTTATTAGTCACATTGGCTATCTTTGGATATTACTGTACTAAATTCATATTTTATCTTATATGAAATAAAATGGCTAATTTTTTCTTATCGTACTTGAATTATGTGGTTCTATCACTGGACCACTTATCTAATACCTGGAATTTTTTCTGCTTAATCTATTTTAATACATGTACAGAAAATTAATTAACATTAAGTACTTCCTTCCTCATTTTGTGACTAAATATAAAATTTTCAGACTGTATGGCTCTCTGTGAGCCACCCTTTCATCTATTGTTCATTTGAATGGGCAATGCAGTAAGATAGTCATGAAACACAACTTATTTCTCTCAGAAGTAGGCTCTTAATCATTGACAAATTGGTTTCTAATAACCAGTACAGAGTACAGAGAATTCTACAGTACAGAGAATGTCTGGAGTTTACCAGAGTACAAAAGACATTCAGTTTTATTTTAGAACAAAAGAGGCAAGATTGGCAATGGTATGTTAAACACTGAGAAGATCAAAAGGACAGTTTGTGAAGGGACATTGAAATCATGGTAAAGTCAAAATATATGAGTTTTGATATGAAATTCTGAAAATAAGCTCAGCATTATTATTAGCTATGTGTCCATAGGACACGTATTTAACATCTTTGCAAATAAATGCATAAAAGTATTCCTATTACAATGATTGTAATATTGTGTTGATGTCATATTTACCTTCACTATTACATTTCCTAAGTCTATTTTAAGTCCAGTGTGTAATATTTATTAATTTAAATATTGTGCTTAAGTTTGTTTCATTTTAGAAATTTTCATCCTGAATACAATCCTTAATGTGGAATTCTTAATTTCTACATGTAAAGATAAGAATACCTTCTCAATCTAACAATTTGCTGTCATATTAATTGGACAAAAGTTGTTATGTTTTTCTACACATGCAAGTGAAAGCAAAATGATTAATATTTAATCATACCCACTGCAGTATCCTGAAAAAAAATGAAGTCAGCTGATAAAGACACCATATGATTTTTTTCTACAATATGCATACAAAATTTTTTTATTAAAAATAGATTATTTCAAGTCTGCCATGAGGTAACATTTTCTATTTCAGAATATTTTGCCATACCTAGGTGGATAGAAATATGGCAGGCACAGGAAGCATCTGTGTTCTCTGTGACATAGAATCAAAATCAGCCATAAGTAAGGGATGAAGAGGGAGGATAAAATGATGTTCAAAGACAGCTGGATCTGGTCAAGCTGCTGAAGAGAAAAGAAATGAATTAGTAGGAGAAGATCATTGTGGAGATTATGGCAATAATATATACTAGTATACTACTACTAATAATAATAATAATATTACTCAATATGCTTACAGTTGATGGAAAATTGACTTTATATTTCAAATTGTAGGTTTGCGAAAGTCAGTATCTTTTATGCAATGGTTTGTTTAATATATTGCCTGTAGCATATACCAGATGATGACTTATACATTTAAAATCTCTTTCAGGTAAAATTGTAAAATCTAATTAAAAGTAAAGTTATATGGCTGTTAAGATAGTTCAGTAGTATAAAACACGTCAGGCATTAGGCCCCAGGAGTGTTTACTAATACTAGCATAACATAAAACATCATATCTTAAAGAAAATCTACAATCTGCACTATGAATAATGGGAAAATATGTTTGGCATTTCATCTAGCAATTGGCCTTGTGTATACACATTAATTTTGGAACATATAGTAGAAACATTATACCCACATTTTCTATGAATGAGTTAAACAAAATTTACCTCACTCTATTGTCAAATAAATCAAAGTAGATTACTTCTAATCCCAAAATCAACAGCTAATTTATAAAAACTGAGTATTTAGTCTAAAATTCACTTACTGGTAAACAACTAAGGAATATTTTCAGTCAATGAATATCCCTGGATGATTTGGAAAATGAATCTTACTAAGCTTATGCAAAAAAGGACAGTTTATATTTGAATTATGTCACACAATTCTCACATATCAAATTGATTTGATTACTTCATTTAGAACTAACTTCCTATAGAAAATATTGAGTTTGCACCAGTGAGACAAGGAATGAGGTATTGTGGTATCTAGTAATGAGGTACACAATCAAATTAATTTCAAATGTTACTAAATCAAATGACCCAATAGTTCAGACTCAATTGCCATGAGTCATCACTAGAGCAAATGATACTGATAAAGTTTAACCCTTAGAAAAGGGGATTAACTTTATGAACAGTGTTAGTAGATTGGTGAAAGAATCTAAATTTAAAAATTGGTAAATTTATGATTTATGACAAGAAATTGACTTGAATTAAATATTCCTAAAGGTATGATAACTATAAAATAAAATTATCTGGCTAAGAAAATGATGTACAGAGGATTACTGAACTTATGTATTGGAAATTATGTACAAAACCATCTTAATTTTTGTTCTTTTTTTAAAAATATATTTTCATATAATATATACCGATTCTGATATTCCCTCTCCTGTTTCTCCCAGTTCCTAATTCTCCCACTTTCTCTCCCACCCAGACCCATCATAAAAAGACCCTAGTCTTTCATAAAAAAACAAACAGGCATTTAGAAAAATAATAAAATAAGATAAATCAAAAACAATATATAATGTAACAAAACCAAAATAAAAGACATATAGATGAAAAGATCCAATTTTTGCACACTCAGGAACTCCAAATAACCTAAAACGGGAAGTCATAGTGTATCATCATAAAAGTACATATAAATTAAAAAATAAATAAAAATAAATTTATAAATGATTTAACATTATAAGACACAGACCTTCAAAGATGCTTTAGAGTTCATTTTTTGCTGGCATCTACTACTAGGCATGTAACCTATATTTAAGAGTGATTTGGTTTTGTTCTTTTTGTTTGTTTTTTGTTTTTTGTTTTTTGTGAGAATAACTGGAGAAAACAAAGTTTTCATTTACAAGTGGCTATCAATTAGAGATAGCCTCTGGGTTAGGGATAGTTGCTTGTGTCTACATCTCCTTTCAGCTCCTACATTACAGAGACCTATGAAGGCCCTGTGATTCTTCCATGTAGGTAGGACCTTAAAAGGCAACCTGATTTCTGGTTGAGCTATGGCTTAAAACTCCAGTGACCCAGCAGTGGGTCCCGAGAAGGGGATAACCCTGCAAGGGACAGTAGGCATTTTGCCATGCTCCTGGGCCACAGGCTCCTGACACAAGGCCGCAGCTCTCCATAGATCTGTGACCATCAGTCACATAAGGGCAATGCCCCAAACCCCTTCACAGATTGAGGTGTGGTCATGTAGCCTCAAGACAGATCTCCATTTTAATGAGGTACCTGGAGTTTTAGCCAATAAACTCCCCTTCCCAGACACTCCTCCCTGCAAAAGGTATTTAACCTCAGACTCCTTAAGAAAGTGGGGTACGGTTTTGCACATAGCCTCTCTCTGCCATGAGAATAAATGCCTTAAAACCATGCACTGTCTCTTTTCATCAGAATCCGCAGTGGGGAACAGTGGAACAGGACTTTGTCTAAAGAGCTGTATCTAATCTCCCAGAAGAAGGTCTCTCTGCTCTCCCACCCTCGGCCTCTACTAAACAAGCCAAAGACTTGGTCTGGCAGTACCCAGCCGGACTCCTCCCCACCTTTTCCCCTTGATCCCCAGCTAGATATAGACTGTGGGCCCCATTCCGGCTTTTCTGCAGTATCTAGAACCGCCCAGGATGCCCCAAATCCTGAGAACCAGAATGAGCTGGCTCCGTGTAGTCCCTGGATGCCTCAGGTCAAGCTCCCCCACTCCCAGGCGGTGTCCTGTGGCTTCTCACAGCCTGACACCTGCCTGGCGGTGCTGTGAGGTGAGCATGGTCAAACTTCTTGAGTCATGCCTTCCCCAGTGGCCTGAGCCCTGGGGTGGACGCAGGACCCCCACTTCAGCCAAACACTGCCACAGTTTCTGTGAGTTATTATGTGCATCAGCCCTGTAAAGTCTAGAAGGTGTCCTCCATGCCCTCTAGTTCTTACATAGTCTATATATCCTCTTCTGCAAAGTCGCTGAGCCCAGAAGGGAGGGATTTAATAAAGGCTTCACTTTTTCCATTGAGTGTTTCAATTTCTCTAATTTTTGGCTTAGTGTATGGCTGTGAGTCTTTCTGTATTTGTTCCCAACTACTCCTGGTGCTGGCTAGGCAAGAAACTGATCTATGAGTATTGCAGAATGTACATAAGGGTAATTTTATATCTATGCTCCTTTAGCAAAATATTATTATTTGAGTTTCCTCTTGGTCTCTGACTTATCTAGTCTCAGGTTCTTAGTAATAGTCAACTGACATTTCTGAGTCAAAAATTTTGAAGTTGGGAGGGTGGCCCCATGCCTCACCTGGGGCCCATGTCTATCTACTGTAGGTAGTCTCTACATCCACACTGCTGGCCATTTCAGCTAAGGTCATCTCCATTGAATCCTAGGAGTTGTTCACATTCCAGGTCTCTGGGAATTTCTAGAGGTTCCACCAGCCCAGATTCCACACTGCTGCATATTTCAATTCATTCTCCTGGCCCTCTGAGATTTTCTCCTGTCATGCCTCATACCTGTTCCTCCCCCTTTTTCCCCCTCCCCTCCTGTTTCCTATCTAGGTCCCTTACTCCTTCTCTGCCTCCAAAGATTACTTGGTTCCCCCTGCTAAGGGAGATTGAAGTATCCACACTTGGGCCTTCCTTCTTGTTAAGTTTCCTATATTCTGTGAGGTGTATCATGGGTATTCTGAAGTTTTTGGCTAATATCCACTTATCAGTGAATATATACCATGCATGTCCTTTTGGATCTAGGGTACCTCACTCCGGATGATACTTTCTAGTTCCATCCAATAGCCTGAAAAATAGTGATGTTTTCAATTTTAATAGCTGAATAGTATTCCATTGAGTAAATGAACTATATTTTCTGTATCCATTCTTCAGTTGAGGGACATCTGAGTTGTTTCCAGATTCTGACTATGAGAAACAAGGCTGCTATGACATAGTGGAGCATGTGCCCTTGTGGTAACAGTGGAGCATCTTTTGGGTATATGTCCAGCAATGATATAGTTGAATTTTCAAGTAGAGCTATTTTCAATTTTTTGAGGAACTACCAGATTGATTTCCTGAGTGGTCATCCAGTTTGCAATCCCACACAGTCAGTAGGACATAACGTCAACTTGCAAATAAAAATATCTTCACTAATCCTACATACAATAGATGGCTAGTATCCATAATATACAAAGAATTCAAGAAGTTAGATTCCAAAATACCAAATAACACAATTTAAAAATGGAGTACAGAGCTAAACAGAGAATTCTCAACAGAGGAATCTGGAATGGCTGAGAAACACTTAAATGTTCAACATCCTTATTCATCAGGGAAATGCAAATCAAAAGGACACCTTTCACAAATCAGAAGGGCTAACCTCAAGGGACAGTACATGATGACTAGGATGTGGAAAAAGAGGAATACTCCTCCATTGCTGGTGGGATTTTATTGGTAAAACTGTCTTTAAGAAGCATTTTTATAAATTAAATATTTTCAAAGCTACCATATGTGTATACTTTTTTCAAAAAATATGATTAGGGAGATGGAAACTTGGTGCTTAAGAATCCAAGGTCAGCCTTAGATACAGTGAAACATTTTTTTGCCAGCCTGGAATACTGGAAACCCTGTGTCAAAGATACAAAACAGACAAATCCGTTCAGGTACGATGAGTCAGTGAGTAAGATGAGCACAGGAAGCACTAGCCTGACAGCTTGTGTCCAATCAGTAGGACCCTGATACAGTAGAATCAACTCTGTTAAGCCTTCCTCTGATTCTCACAGCTTTACCATGTCATGTATGCATCCATACTCAGAATCATCACCATCTCTCCTATCACACATTCACACAGATACACAAATAACACTAACAAATAAAGAAAAAAAAAAACCACAAAACAATATAAAACCACCATATAAGAAATGAGAAAGTACCATAAATATTATAATGTAATAATTACATGTTACTGTATATATTATACAACATACCAATGTAAACAGACTCAACAATATACAATTATATTTAATAACATAAAATTCCAATATTATTAATATAATTGTACATTGTTTTATATAATTTTAACTTATAGAATTAAATGCATTAACATTTTATAAGTTCAAAACTTTCTTTAAGGGAAAATATATTTGTTTCAGGAAAATCATAACTAAATTATATCTTCATAATATGTTCGATATACTGTATGCAGCTTAGATATGATATAAAAGGGATATATTTTAATCCTCATATTTTCTTACAGGCTAACATAATAAAAGCTTTCACTGAAAATATCATGAGTGAAAATAACAACTACATGTGAACATAAATAGTTATGTATTAGTAAACACATTGGTCTTTAGGGAAAGTTAAGATTTTAAAGCTAGTTATTAGGGGTGTGGTATTAATTGAAATTACGTGAGCTAAAGAATAAGGCAGGATACTGAAATCTTGATACTATAGAAATAAAGTAAAAAGAAGTAAACTATATCTACCAAAGACCTTATAGACATTTAAATGTGATTATCATATTTACTTGTTTTTTAAAATTTCTTGCCAAGATGAATCACACTGAATTCTGAATCATTAAATCAGAAGAATACAATGATTGTTAAACTACCTTCATCATGGTATATCTTTTTTATTATTATTATTAAAATACAGAAAAAGTCACTAACAAATGCTTCTAAATATTTTAAAATAAAATACAATAGCTATATGAAAAGTATATTATTCTTCCTGAAGAATATAGTTTTATGAAGAGTATGAAGAAAATTGAACGGGAAAAAAGCAAAGTTGATTCTTTGAAATAAACAGTCCAGTGAAGAAAAATGAAAAGCACACGAAAGCACTACATAGTAACAAAACAAATCCAGCAAAGTAAACCAGAAAACACAGGGAACTGAATCTTGTTACAACACTGGAATAATGAAACCAGATTCTCAAAACCATGAGTTCAACTCTCACACTGTGGACATAGCATGTATATGAGAAGATGATCAGGGGCTGAATATGAATCAAACATGATCTTCTATCACATTAATAAAAATTAATTCTAATCATATCTGTGTCAGACACAAGAGTCTGAATATAAACACTGAAAATTGACCTTGACATATGACAGAAACTTTAGAATCATAGTAAAACATTTTGTGCTAAAGGTGAAATTGTGCTGCAACACAAATTCAATAAGAAGTGAGTGGAGATTAGGGAAGTTACTTTATTGATTAGAGAAAAGTGAAAGTTGGCTTTTTTAGAATATTACATGGGAAAAAACATTCCCTATGTTTTAATGGCAAAAAAGAATGGATTTAAAGAGTAATTCCTCAAGTATGCTTCAATATAGTGGACAGAAATTCTGTGAAAAACTTTATACAGCAATTTTTATAGTGAAATATTGAGACTATTTAACTTGCTTAAGTCAAATTAAGCCATCCTCACTCATAAACAATCTGAAGGATAGCTGTGGTCTATTGAGTTACATTTTCACAGTTGAAACCAGTTTGCTGTTTCTAGTTCTTGACTGTTAACATAAACAGCTGTATGGACTTCCTAAAACAGAAATAAAATAAGAATGTGGCTTTTCCACCAGATGTGAAAGAATATTAGCCAATTAAGTTCATTGAAGCTCTACAAGGAAGAAGATAATTGCAATTTCACTTGAAAACTGAAGAAAACATTGAAATGCATTTTAGGAAATTATTCTAGATTTTAACAGTAGATAGTTATTTTCATTATAAATTCGTCCCATTGGTGATTAATGCATACATTTTTTTTATTTCTTCTATAGAATTCTGATGTCTAACATAATTCTATCTAAAGTTAGCTACCATTTGTGAGGATTTTAATGCAAAGAAGCCAAATGCAGAGACATTAAAGTTGAATAAGGTCTTTTAAATGATAATCTTATTTCTCTACATTCTTAGCTAGTTACCTTTCTTTAAACACAATGTACTTGTCAGTAGTTACAATGGTCTATGTCACTATCAGTCATTCCTAGTGGTGAATATAAATAGTTTTGGATGATTACCCCCATATTCAGCCTTAGTTTAATAGAAATCTGAACAGTATGATTTTGGGAAGTAGGTTTAGAATCCAAGAATTATTCTCATAAACTTAATCCCAGAAGATAGAGTAAAAGCTTATAGATAAGATCTTGTCTTTTGAAGGCTGTCTGCGTTCAGCGATGTTGCTGCCATTCAGTATAAACAATTCTTTTAATCACTTCAAGCTTTATATGTATAAAACAAAAATTAGAAATTAAGTTTATGATAAAAACTCTTGACATACTTTGAAAACAAAGAGATCTTACTCTATTTTTCTATATTCTTTATTCTAAGTGAAAATGATGTTTAGAACATTTTTATTTCATTAACTGCCACTTGAATTTCAAGGCTACATTTAAAAGTAATTTATTAAAGAAAATGTGCATTTTAAAATGGAACAGATTTGTAATGCTCTAAGAAATATTTTTCTACCATTTTGAGAGCATCACTGAAGATCCTTGATTTCTGTCAAGTATCATTAATTAGCATTTTAATGTCATTAAACTATTGTAAAATAGTTTACATATTTTTAGAAATATAAATCATATACAATGTGTCCTTTAGAGAGCATTTCTATATTTAAATATATGCAAGGATTTGTAAATGCCTTTGCAGCATATTGTAGCTTTTTGCATTAATTAATTAGTATATAATAGCTTCTAATAATTATTCCCACTGGAGTGAATATTACAAAAACACTTATGAAAAGGACAATTTACCTTGTGTGTTTCTAGGAAAACAAACCTACAAAACAACAAAACAATAACTAGTTTTATAAAGATGCTTTCCTCAGGTCAGATGACTTATATTTAAACTATGAGATAGTTCTTCAAATTTTAGTCCTATGTCTAGATAACCAAAGGATAAATACTTATTGAATGTATTTAATATACATTTATAAATTTCAAAGTACTTATATTAATTACTTTATTGAATATGTACTCAAGAAATATTTATCCACAAATTGCTCCATGTAAATTATTTCTAAATAACTGTGTATGAAGATGAAAACAATAGGTTAACACAATCTATTTTATGCCTATTATTTGTGAAGGTAGTGTCAGATTAAAAAGAGTAAATTTTTAAAAAATGGTTACAAGTGATAATAAATGAAAAAGTCTTTAAGGTACATTCTAATTTAATTTATATAAACTCAATAAATCAATTATTAATAAGCAATCATCCCTGATAATGACTTACATAAAGCATAAAAATTTTAATATTCTTATTAATGCAGCACTAAATAAGAAATAAGATCCTTAATAGAATCCGTTCTTTTGTACTTAGGAAGTTTTAAATATGCTCCATTCTCTTTCTTTATCAACATTCTCTTTTTGTCTTCATTATTTTATAACTTATTTTATATTAAAGAACAATAAAATCATGTCCAATTTCTTATGAATAAAATAATAGTTCAAATATATCTAGTCACTATATATATATATATATATATATATATATATATATATACCTCTTATGAGACTAGATGCAATATTAATAACACGATGTTAATTTAATTGTATAATGATAATCTTCCTTAGTATATAATTTAGTAGCTATGATTATTAGATAGACACTAGCTCATCTTATTTTCAAATAATCATTCTATTTATGTACACAAAATTTTATGTGTAAATAAAGCATAGGATGTATATTATTTTATAATTATTAAAGTCTTCTTTTAATACTGTAAAGAATGTAGATTTTTTTATATGGCTTCACCTAAGTTGTTTAAACTTTTTATTTAATTCCTTGTTAATTGAAGACATCAACACTGTATTTAGATCATACCCAGCAGCATTAGGTAAATATGAAACAATATTTTTATACTGTGGCTTTATAAAACTGTTTCAGTGTTCTTTGTCCCTCCTCCTTCTGTACTGAACTCCTTTACTACTGGCAAGTTGGACCCTCTCTTCTTTTTTCATTTCTTACAGAATATCACCTACATTCTTTTATTTCATTTCAATTCTTCTCTCTCTTCACCTGTGGTTCTTTTCATACACACACACACACACACACACACACACACACACACACATGAAAATTAAGTCACATGTGCTGACAATCATTTCATCAAGAATCATATACTAGCAAAAACTTCAGTATCTTCTATGAGAACCCTATTCTCATAGCGTTGCTCAGGGTACTACAGGTTGCAACCCAATTGATTTCCAAATCAAACTGGGTTAGTGATAAATGTTTCCCTTGGTTGCCTTGCCTCTCAGTAATGCCACTATTGTTTAAGACACTGCACACTTAGGCCCCACAATTCATATGACTCAAGCTGGACCATACCTGCAAACCTCTGAGGTTTCCTTAGGTCTAGCTTCCATGGTTCCAGATAATACTTATGCAGGCTTCTAAGGGATGGAGGCAGTTAAACAGTCTTATTCTGTTGCAACACCCATGAAAGACAGCAGCAACCAGCAAACAAGATACTCCTGAGAATGGAAGAAGTGACATTAAGTGTTGGCATTAGCCAATAGTTGTCTATTTAGACTTAAAGCCCCTTCAACAAGAAGGCCCCTTCCATTATGCCTAGTAATGGAAACCCAGGTTGATTCCTGCAGCTAGTGAGGTCATGCATTGTAGAAAAGAATTAATACGAATTGTGTAAACATCATAATTCCTTAACATATCCTAAATCATACCATTATACCCACACATAAATGTAATTACAATACCCCAAATCAAGAAGCTTCTATTTTCAGTAATGGCAATTAAGGCCTGAAACCATAACTGAACACAGCTCAGGGATCAATAGATTGTAAGGAGCCCAGTCCCAATGGATACTACTGTATCAGCATTTATTTTCTTTAATAATTGTTGATATTTTACTGCATATAAAGGAAAATGATTATGTGATTTTGTTAATTATGAATAATTTATATCATAACTCATGCTAATTTATTATAACTCAACAGATATAATTTTACAACTAAACCTAAAAGTTTTCACAATTAATGAAGTCAGCATTGGTAAAATCCTTCCATATGTTCAGACAATTTTACTGAATACTTCTGCTATGAAATCCAAAAAAGAAATGTTAATGCTCAGTTGCAAAGCTCACAATTTCCCGCATATTGTTTATTTCATGATGGAAACTTTCTTTTATTCCATCCTTTTAAAATTCTTCATTCTTTACCATGTATTCTTAATATTTTGGGTTTTTATATTTGATGTTTTTCCTGGATTCATTCATCTTGGTGATATTCTAAGATACTGGCACATTTGCTGGGAATTTAAAACAAAATTTAAATTAAAATGTGTGCTGGTTAACAAGCTATCATGTATCTATCTATCTACCTACTTACCTATCTTTTCTTTTTTTGTGTGTGTTTTTTTGGTTTGTTGTTGTTTTGTTTTGTTTTGTTTTTTTTGGTTTTCCAGACAAGGTTTCTCTGTGTAGCCCTGGTTGTCCTAGAACTTACTCTGTAGACCAGGCTGGCCTCGAACTCAGAAATCAGTCTGTCTCTGCCTCCCAAGTGCTGGGATTAAAGGCATGAGTCACCACTTCCCGGCTCTATCTATCTTTTCAACTTGTCACAAGCTAGGTTCATTTGGGAAGAAGAACCCTCATTAGAGGAAATGCCTGTGTTAACATACATTGATCCCTAGTTGTCAGCACTGTGTTCATAATCCTCCCCTGTTTCTTTCCACATCCTTAGCAAATTTCTTTTGATTTCACAAGTACTGATAATTATAATTTAGAGATTTTTATTTTAAGAAGTTGTTTTGTTATTTTATATGCTTTTATATGATTAAGTATTTTCAATATGCCTGAATATGCTTTTCTCGTGAAATGCCAGATCAATGATATATTACATGAGTCTGAAAGTGTGTTTATGTATGCTCTTTCCATTGATATATTCAAATTTACATTTAGAAATAAAAAAATCCTGACACGTTAAAAATCATTCATAGGCTATTTCACCATCAATAGACAATATCTGAAATGGTCCTCAGAAAGTTTCCACATAATAAATTATTCTATATAAGAAAACAGGTAATGAAAGCTAATATTCAAATTAATTTTATCTTATGTACATATTTCTTATAAATATGACCAAACTTATAAGAATGTTGTACATTTGATACTGTTAATGCTTAATCTATATAAATCTACTAATTTTGTTTCATTTAGGAATCACAATGTTTAAATGTAAGATAATTTTATCATTCTCTACTGTAAAACCCAAAAGGTTAGTATATATTGCAAATAATATATTTGCAAATATAAAATATATTAATGCAAATAAAAATATAATAAATATGTATGTATTTGGATATACTTATGTATATTGCGAACTCCAGGTGTGACTTATTGTATAAGAATATACAGAGCCAGGCAAAGAACATTTTATGTTGTAATTAAAGGTTCTCTACATGCATTTCCTGTTATACATTTTCCTCAAAGCTACACCTATAACTTCAACCAGATGCTAATTCTTTGAACTGTAATTAACAGTATGACACTTATGAAGTGATTATAGAATGATTATAGTTACTATACTTTTATGTCCCAGAAGTGCTAGGTAAAGTAATTATTACCTGTTCTCAGTCAGTCTTATTGCACCACAGGCTATTAACAATAGATGGCTTCATTTAACCAAAGCTTCATTCCTAATGAATTATCAGTATCTGAATTTTTATGTCTGAAAATTGAGCTGATAGAAGCTTGCTCTTCTTTTATGACATGAAATTTATTCACATGCAGAACATATGCTTTAGTCTAATGTTTCAAACTTATGTTTTGGAATTATACAAATACTCTTCAAATTATTCAGATAATATAAATGTTATCAATTTTAATTAAAATTAATCTGTAAGGAATTTATAAGTTTTGATAAGAAAATAGTGTTTATATGGCATAAATGTGTAGATTATTTCATAGATTTAAAAAAGGCATGTGTTTAATAATCTTATGTATAGATAGACACACATGGATATATATATATATATATATATATATATAATGTAAAAATTTGAAATGATAGAATTTCAATGTAGAATGTGAATTACCAAAGACCAGAGAAAACAGAATGGGGTGCAAAAGGAAAAGAATCATTTCTGAGTAATATGTCACTTGAAGATAGATATGAGAAGTTCTACTACTTTAATGTGTGGTGAAATACAAATAGGTACCAAATATGCACTGAATATTTTATGGAAAGAAAGTTTGTGAAAATGGACTCACAAAGAGGAATAGTTGATATATTTAATTTGATTTAAACATTCCAAATGCATGCATGTTTCAAAATAGTACATGACCCCATAAATATGCACAATTGGTATTTGTTAAATTAAGCATAAACTTAAAAATACAATATGACAGATTTTACATTTATTTATTTATTTATTTTTATTGTATATTTTCTTTATTTAAATTTCAAATGTTTTCCCCTTTTCTGGTTTCCCTCCTACTAGAAACTCCCTATCCCATTCCACATCCCCCTGCTTCTACGAGGGTATTCACAACTCACTCATTCCCACCTCTCCACCCTCTATTTCCCTACACTGAGGTATCTATTGAGCCTTCATAGGACCAAAGACCTCTCCTCCCATTGATTGCCTACAGGCCATCTTCTGCTATACATGCAGGTGGAGCCATGTGTACTCCTTGGTTGGTGGCTTAGTCCCTGGGAGCTCCAGGGGTCTGGTTGATTGGTATTGTTGTTCTTCCTATATGTTGCAAACCCCTTCAGTTCCTTCAGTCCTTTCTCTAACTCCTGCATTGGGGACCCTGTGCTCAGACCAATGATTGGCTGCGAGCATCTGCTTCTGTATTTGGAGAAATCTGGTAGGGCTTCTCAGGAGATAGCTATATCAGGCTCCTTTCAGCAAGCATTTCTTGACATCCACAATAGTGTGTCAGATATGGTGACCTTATATGTGATGGATTCCCAGGTGGGACAGACTTTGGGTGGCTTTTCATTCAGTCTTTGCTCTACATTTGTCTCCATATTTGCTCCCATGAGTATTTTCTTCCCTGTTCTAAGAAGGACCAAAGCACCCACACTTTAGTCTTCCTTCTTTTTGAGCTTCATGTGGTATATGAATTTTATCTTGAATATTCCAAGCTTTTGGGCTAAAATTCACTTATCAGTGGGTGCATACCATGTGTGTTCTTTTGCAATTGGGTTACCTCACTCAGGATGATATTTTCTAGTTCCATCCATTTGACTAAGAATTTTGTGAATCCATCATATTTAATAGCTGAATAGTACTCCATTGTGTAAATGTAACACATTTTCTGTGTCTATTCCTCTGTTGAAGGACATCTGGGTTCTTTCCACCTACTGGTTATTATAAATAAGGCTGCTATGAACATAGTGGAGCATGTGTTCTTGGTATATGTTGGGGAATCTTTTGGGTACATGTCCAGGAGTAGTGTAGCTGGGTCCTCAGGTAATACTATGTCCAATTTTCTGATGAACCGCAGGACTAATTTCCAGAGTGGTTGTACCAGCTTACAATTCCACCAACAATGAAGGAATGTTACTTTTTCTCCACATCCTTGCCAGCATCTGCAGTCACTTGACTGTTTGATTTTAGCCATTATGACTGGTTTGAGGTGGAATCAAAACTGGTGGACCAGTTTTGATTTGCATTTCCCTGATGACTAAGGATCTTGAACATTTCTTTAGGTGCTTCTCGGCCATTTGATAAACCTCAGTTGAAAATTCTTTGTTTAGCTTTATACTCCATTTTTTAATATGGTTATTTGATTCTCTTAAGTCTAACTTCTTGAGTTCTTTCTATATATTGAATATTAGCCCTCTATCAGATTTAGGATTGGTAAAAATCTTTTCCCAATTGGTTGGTTGCTGTTTTGTCCTATTGACAGTATCCTTTGCCTTGCAGAAGCTTTGCAATTTTATGAGGTTCTGCTTGTCAATTTTTGATTTTAGACTGGTGATCTGTTCAGAAAATCTTCCCCTGTGCCCATGTTTTCAAGGCTTTTTCCTACTTTCTCCTCTATAAGCTTCAGTTTGTCTGGTTTTATGTGGATGTCCTTGAGCTTTGTACAAAGTGATAAGAATGGGTTGATATGCATCTTTCTACATGTTGACTGCCATTTGGACCAGCACCATTTGTTGAAATGCTTTAAATCCTATTTGTTTTAAATTTAAATAAGTTAAAATAAATTTTGTGGTAGAATGAGTAGTAAAATCTAATTATATTTTTATACATATTATATCAATACACTGATTTAAGAAAGCACAAAACAATATAGAGGTAGAATTTCCTAAATACCCTTTTCAAAAATGTAAAATAGACTCAAAAGTTTGAATAAACATGTTCAGCTTTCTGTTTCATTATTAATGAAGAACTATGATCTCCATCATCAAAGCAAAAATGTTCCCATATTTTTCAATGGGACTCTATAATATGTATGAGCAGGCATTTGTTTTGTTGCTTCCCTGGGTGCTATGATTTTCTGTGCATTGTGCTGACCTCAGAATCTTTGATTCTCATGAAAGAAGATAAGTGAACAATAGCTTCCATCTCACTTTATGGTTCTTATGCTCTGTGTTCAAAATATTGTCATGAAAGCCTACTTTTATCTATCAGTCAGTTTCTTTGATCAGAACCCAGAACCAAATACCAAATGGCTTGTGAAGTCTTTTGAGAATTTGGTATATACACAAAGCCACATGAATTTTGTTCCATATGGTATGCTCCTGTTGATTTTGAGTTCTAAATTTCTAGTATCAAAAATCATATCCAATAAAGAGTAAATGTTCAACAAATATTTAGATATGGATAAACAAATTGTACTGTATTATTTTTGTTCCCGTATTTCATTTCTTCTTTTATAGACATGTTTGGAATTTTAAAGTGAACTAGACTTTTTACTTTCTTTTAATAATTACTTTCTTATTCATTTTACATCCTGATCATAGGCCCCTTTCTTACTTTCACAATCCCGCCTTTACAAACCTTTTCCCCCATTACTCCACTTCTTCTCAGAGAGGGGGGATTCTCTGCTTTGACTCTCACCCACTTTGGCACATCTAGTCATAACCAGATTAGGCACATCCTCTCCCACTGAGGCCCAAATATGTAGACCAGGTAGGTGAAAAGGATCAAAGACCAAGATAGTCCCCACTCCACTTGTTAGGGATCTCATATGAATACCAAGCTGCACGTTTGCTACTTAAATAAGACGAGGTACTTGCCTAACTATATTCATAACAACCTTATTCTTAATAACCAGAAACTAAAAATAACCTAGATATCCCACAAGTAAAGATATGTGCTATATCTACACAATGGAATACTATTCCACTACAAAAACAAAAACAAACAAAGAAAGACATAATGAATTTGTCCTAGATCCAGACCTTGCATGTTCCCTGGTTGGTGGCCCAGTTTCTCTAAAGCTCTATAGTCCCATGTTAATGGACTATGTAGATCTTACTGTGGTGTCCTTGACCTGTCTGGCTTGCTCAAGTCTGTTCCCCATTCTTTCACAAGACTCCCCAAGCTGCACCTGGTATTTGGCAATGGATCCCTGCATCTGACTTTTTCTGATGCTGGATGAAGCTTCTCAGGAGACAGCTCCTGTCTGCAAGCATAATACAATATAATTGATAGTGTCAGAGGTTGTGTCTCACATGGAATGGATCTCAATTTGGGGCAGTCATTGGTAGGCTATGCTCCATGTGTGTTCCTGCACATTTTAAGTGCAAGATAAATTTTTGGTTGAAGGTTTTGTGAGTGGATTGATGTTTCTCTTACTACTCTTAAATCCTGCCTGGCTACAGGAGGTGGCCATTTCAGTCTTTATATTACCATCCAGTCAGAATCTCAGTTAGGAATCCTCCCCTGTTCCATGCCTCCAGCTAGACCCAGAGCTGCCTACTACTGATTTCTATTCTCACTGCCAGCCCTCTCCCTTCCCCTCTTCCATACACATCACAACATTCCCATTTCCCTTCTCTCCCTCTTGACTACCCAGTTCCCTCTCATCATCCACTTCCAATAATTATTTAGTTCCCCCTTCTAAGTGAGCTTCATATGTCTTCCCTTGGGACTTCCTTTTTACCTAGTTTATTATCCTGTGCTTTATGGCTAGTATCCACATATAAGTGAGTACATACCATAATTTTTTTTTTTTTGGCTTTATGTTACTTCAGACAGGATGATGACATCAAGTCTCTTCCATTTGCCTGCAAAATTCATTATGTCTTTTTTTTTTTAATAGCTGAGTAGTATTCCATTGCATAGATATACCACATTTCCTTTATCCATTCTTTAGTTAAGGTACATCTAGGTTATTATTAGTTTCTGATTATTAAGAATAAAGTGGTTAGAAATATAGTTCTGCAAGTGTCTCTCTGGTATAATATATTACCTTTTGGGTATATGTCCAGGAATGGTATAACTGTGTCTTGAGGTAAAACCATTCCCATGTTTCTGAGAAACAGCCAAATCTAAACTGATACATTTTAAAGTTTGATAAATTATAATATTCAAGAAATTTAACAAGAGTCAGATTTTAAATTTGTTTTGATTTAAATTATATTTACAGTTTTGGAATTGCTTTCACTTTTTTCAAAATAAATTTTAATTTATTGTTTTATTCATTAATTCTCATTTGTCAAAATAAAATGTTAGAAATAACAAGCAATCTTATTACACTCTCTAAATGGATGTTAACAGTGAGAATCAACATCTCAAATGAAGTTATCTTAGGAGGAAAGATGGGATTTGTACACCAGGTAGCAAACAGACTGTATTCAGTATTATGAGATACAGAATTTACTGAATAGTAGCATAATACCACATTCACAATAGAGTCAAGGATGTTGACAGAGCATGAATGTTCTACAAACTGAGAAAGGACATAGTTTTTCCTTCTCTTTATACTCTAATGAGAATGTAATATTTTACAAGTTATGTATGAGGAAAATTTGAGGCCAACAGCAAAATGCTACATAACAACATGATTTCAGAGACACTGCCCAACAAAAAGAGATATAATTTGTTTGTTTTATGGCTTGTTTGTTTTGATGTTTACTGTAGTAGTCTAAAAGGAATCAGTTGACTAAATTTCTAAGGCAATCATGTCTTGCTCTTTAGATTTATTTATGTTTTAAAAGGGCAGAAATAATAAAAGGAATATTTAATATTCTGTGATAATTTTCATCTTTGATATTTGAAGAGCTTGGCATTAGGAAGAAGAAATCAAGGAATCAGCAATATAACTTGTCTTAGTGTTGCTATTCCTGTGATGAAGTCACATTATGATGAGGAGCATCTCCTATTGAGGCTAGAGTGTTGAATTTCACCAAGGGACTCTTTTTATTCCGATTCCAACTCTCACCCTCTAAGTGTGTTGTGTTTGCCTTTTCATTGAGATTCACTCCTTCCTCCTTGAGCCCACCTTTTTACTTAGCTTCATTTGGACTGTGGATTATAGCATGTCTATCCTTTACTTTTCAGTTCATACCACTTATAAGTTAGAACACACCATGTCTGTCTTTCTGGGTCTGGGTTATCTCATTCTGGAAGATCTTTTCTAGTTCTATTCATTTTCCTGCAAGTTTCATAATGTCATTATTTTTAATATCTGATTAATGCTCCATTGTGTAATAGTACTACATTTTCTCTATCCATTCTTAAGTTGACAGAATTCTAGGTTGTTCTCAGTTCCTGGGTATTATGAATAATGTTTCTATGAACATAGCTGAGCAACGTTCTTATAGTATAGAGGAAAATCCTTTGGGCTTATACCCAGGAGTGATATAGTAGGGTCAAGATGTACAGAGATAAAGATTCAGCAAAAATAGAGGGAAAAGCTCAACAAATGGCTGGTCTAGCATGAAACTATTGTCATGAGAGGGAGCCCACCTGAGATAGGTTAATGATATTCTGCTAAATTTGCATGTAGGAACATATCATATCCAATATAAGAACAGTTTCAACCAGCAACGTATGGAAAAAAATCAGAGACATTAACCATTTGACAGAGCTTGAGGAATCCTGCAGAAGAGTGGGGAACTGTAGGACACAGTAGGGTTAGCAGCAACGTTAGAAAATCTATAGAATCAGCTAACTGGGCACATAGAGACTGAATTGGCAACCAGTGATCATGCATGGGATTGACCTGGGTCCTTTCCACATATGTTACAGTTGTGCAGCCTGGTCTTTATGTGGGATTCTTATCAACTGGAGAAGGGGCCTTCTGTGACTCTGTTGCCTACCTTTGAGACCCTTTCCCCCTACTGGGATATCTCTTCTAGCCTCAATAGAAGATGATCCTAGTATTACTGAAACTTCATATGCCAAGGCTAATCAATACACATGAAAGACCTCCCACTCTCTGAAGAGAAAAGAAGGAGAAATGGATGTGAGGGCAGAGTAGAATGACTGGGAGAAGAAAAGAAAGGTAAAACTGTGTTCAAGATATAAATTAAATGAATGAATGAATTAATTTAAAAAAATACGTTACTGGCCTGCCTAAAATATGATCTTATAGAGGCATTTTCTACGATTTCTACCCTTCACATGATTGCAGCTTGTGTCAAGTTGAATAAAACTATCCAACACATAACTATAGGTAGAATATATATATATATATGTACATATATATATGTGTGTGTGTGTGTGTGTGTGTGTATGTATATGTGTGTGTGTGTGTATGTGTCTCATGTAGAAATAAAAATTTAGCCATATTTATCAGACATGACTTATTTTTCTTTCTCTTTAAGTACTTTATATTGACTTTCAGACTGGTGAATAACATAAAATATAACTTCTTATACCGGTCCTTCCTGCATTGATATATTTGATGTCCTCCTTTTATATAGTAGTATGATTGAGAGGAAAAAAGTAAACCATGTATTGGTCTAATGATGTCAAGGGGTATTCTATCATATTCCTTTTTTACTCAACTGGCCATGAGATTTAAGAGTTGTACATGGTTAAACATTATTTTCCAGATCAGGTATACCTCATTATTGACTGCTATTACTTTATAAAATGCTTCAACACCATTTAATGAGGCTGTTCTTAGTAATTCTTAATGAATCAATGACTAAAAATATTATTTTCCAGAAAGGGAATCTGAACCAAGGTCCTTACACATGCTCCTTCATTCCTGAGCTGCACTTGAGGCCAGCCTACTTTTAATTTTTTCTTATTTTCAGTCAGTCTAAATTACATAATCTGACTTGAAAACACTTTGGAGTTCAGACAAGCTTTGAATTTGCTCCTCCTATTTTTTTCCCCTGAGAAACTTCAAATAACAATGATAAAATTTGTGTGTGTATGTGTGTGTGTGTATAACACTATATACTTATATATGTAGTAAATATGTAAATTTCCATATATATGGAAATAATATATTTAAGGAAAATAAAATAAGTAAGACTAAGAAACCTCATATCCCTTGGTTCATGCTTGGATTAGTAACTGATGCTTAGTTGATAATTTCCTATAAAGGCCTGCAAGTTTCTACAATTCATAGTTGTTTTCATTTTTTAAAAAAATCTTTAAACTTTATTAAAAATTTTGCAAAAATTAAAACACCACAGCAAAATTATTCACACCTTAAATTACTATAACTCAATGAAATACTATTTAATTGGATTAAGCATTTGGAATGGAATTTATGAAGCTTTATAAAACTTTATACTTTAAGTAGTTTTTATAACAAAAAATAATCATGGTCTTTAAAATTTGCTTGTCTTTTGTATGTGGTGTGTGCGTTTGTGTATGTGTGTGTGTGTGTGCATGTGTGTGTGTGTGTGTGTGTGTGTGTGAAGCAGTTCCAGATGCCATATTTAGGAAATAGGATATAATTTTGATATCTCTTGAGAAGAATGCTTCCCTCCTTTCATATTGTGTTTTCTGACAATTCACAGTGACTTTTACTTTGTGCTAAGTTAACCTGTATCTAAATTACTTGTTTTCTTTCCACTAATTTCTTATGATTTTTTTTATAAGAACAAGAATCATGCAATCTAGAGACTACTTAAATCTAACATGAATTTTATGTCAAGATATATAACTAAATTTGTTTGTAGCTCAGATATTGGAGTGTATGCTTAGCATGAGTAGATACCAGAGTACTGTGTCAGGCCACAGAGAAACAAATCTTGTCTATAAGTCCAGCACTTAAAAGGTATAGGAGGAAAGGTCAAAAGTTCCAGGTCATCCATTACATAAAAGTTGTAAGTCAGCCTGAGATACATGAGTCATTGTCTGAAAGGAAAAGAACTCTTTGGTTAAATAAAGCTACAAATCTATTATTTCAAATCAGATCACAGTTTGAGCTTCAAGGCATGGATTTGGGAGTGAGATTATTTTATTCATTCCCAAAGAGTAATGTCAAAAGCTTGAATACAAATTTCCTTAAAATTTTGTACCTGGGGAAAACAGGGATAGCATTTTCTAAAATCATTGTTGCATTGAATACTTAAGATCATCAAACAGTAATGGGTAACTATGCATTAGAATATGGAAATGCAAACTATAGATACATTTCTGGTAGAGGGAAACAAGCCTTTATCAATGTAATCACTTTACATTTATCTTTTAAAATTAAATACTATAAGGAAATACAAGAAATCTCATGATGCTTAAGTCAATCTTGGATCAGTAAGTAATGCTTATTGGACACAAAGGCCTACAACGTTATAAAATTATTAGTATTTAGAGGAAGAAATAAACATGATCTTTATGATTTGTCTATGTTTTCTTATTTTTTTTAAATTACAAGTGGGAAATAGCCATTTCTAAACCTTACAAGTACAATTACTTCACTGTATTTTCCCTCTTCTTTCAGTAAACTTTGTTTTCTTTGTATTTCCTTATGAATTCAAACCATGGGGATTGGACAGCGGTACCTGTGATGAACAATTATTGTCCTAAAATAGAACATGATGGGATACCTGATGCAGCGTGGTTCAGGGCATCTAACTGCTATGGAATTATTATGGTGCCTTGTGATTTATTATGAATCTCAACCATCATTTCACCATCCTGCTGTCTCCTTTATTGTTAGAGTGAATGCTTTCAGTGACATCTTATAAATCTTTGCCTTGGCCAATATATTTGTAGTGTCTTAACATAGAACAGGTATGCCTGCCTTTCACTACCTCTGAGATTTAGAGGTATAATTTCAATTTTATGTGAAAAGTTTTAGCAGGATAAGTTCCATTAGCCTCTTTTGTCAAGAAGGGAATATGCCTATTCATTTTCTTGTTCAGTTTATATATTGAGTTATATCAACACATGAACGGTGCACTGTGGTGTTTACAAAGGTGAGAGCTTATTGTCTTTTCTCAAGCTTCCTATATACACAAAAATATATTCTTCTATATTTCTTTTTGTAAACAAATGTGGGGTTTATAAAAGTTTATAAAAGTTCTTACTCTAAAACATTATTGACCTGATTGTGGTGCTTCTGCCTATTGCCTCAGAAAGATATGATCTTCTGTATTACTTTGAACAATCCAAAATAAAAACACAATATATCTGATTATGTTAGGTAAGCTTACTCCAAACTGAATTCTGAAGTACATAGCATTTGTAAGTATAACATTAATTAATGACTTATAGTACAGATAAAGACACACACACAAGCAAATAAAACACCCTGATATGGTTGTTTCCATTAGTAGTCATAGATCTGCAAGTCTCAGGAGACTATCCAGATCATCATAATCCATAAATTGATGGCAGTATGTTGTCCTTCTTATTATTTAATTGAGGCCTTATGTAGAAAAAAGATTCAGACATATTTCTCTGTACATTTATCAACTTAAAAAATAGCTTCGGAATTTTTGAGGGGTGTTAATACATAATATTAACAAAAAGCTAACGTTTTTCCTATTGTCTCCAGTTTAAAACTGGACATATAAAATGAGTTTTTAAAGCTATTTAAAGATAGCAAGAGAATTAGAGTATAATACAGCACTTCTGGTTAGGCTTTTATAAGTGAAAAACAAAGAATCAAAGACATTGTATCCTGCGTTGAACTGTCTGATGGACACCTCATGCCAAAGACCAGTTTGGGAATGCAAATAAGGATACAAGACAAAGAACAATTTATCCTGCAAACTTCTACCTAATTATCAATTTGTTATTTAGAACTAATTTAGAATAACATGAAAAGTCTTTGCTCTGTTTTCAAACTAGATAAGTCTCTCAATAGTTTGACATCAGTGTATCAAACTAAGAAGTTTGCAGTAGTCTATTCCATTCTGATGTTTCCTATTCCATCCTGTCACATTCTAGGCACATTCTGCTGTGTCCCATCCATTCCATCTTTTCCTATCTTTGCTGTAATTTTACCTTCAAGAATGAAAGTTCACATTAAAGATTTAAATCAAGAAAATAACTCATTTATCAAGGTTACCTGTGTCTTCTATTTTTCCCATTAAATATTTCATCAATTGTACTTTGATGTATTTATTATACTACTGTGCAATGTTGTTTTACAAATAAAACCTATACAAAATAATTTCTTTGTGTGAATTGTTTTTCTAATAAGAAATTAACCATTTAAATAGTTCTCTTGTCAATCTATCAAATAATTCCAAATATGCACTGAGATTTAATCTTCTATAATTTATTTTGTAGATATGATAAATAGATAAATCAAAAGTCTATACAATATGACAAATAGGTGATTATTGGCAGAGTCACAGATTAAATTTATGAATGTTTATCTGAATCATGTGGTACTATATTTGAATGTATGTACATGTTTGTGTTTGCATAAATTAATTTATGATGTAAAATATTACAATTTAATTTCTTTGGAATTACAAACTATAAAATAAAGAGAATTATGACTTCATGTACAAGACTTTATATTTTACTTTCATGTGAGAAAACTAATTTTAAGTATTCTTTGAAAGATTTGATAATATATGATCAATTAGTTGCTTAATATATAATCACTAAAATATCAATGATTTTATGTGTTTGTAATCTATTAATAAATAATTCAGCAATTGTGAAATTAATCAATATTGTTCAGTTTCTTAAATTTTAAGTTTTTATACTAAACATTCCATTAGTTCATCACGTAATCTATGCCAAATATTTATGACATAAGTTTCTATGCGACAATTTGAAATTTGTGTTATACTTTATAATACTAATTACAATTATTGTAGCTAGTTTTACCTGATTATTTTAGCAAAATTATCCAAGAATGCCTGCATACATTTTTATGTTTTTTCCTATAGAACATAAACCTATGCACATAAATTCCTTAAGAACAAGAAAGAAATTGAATATACTTCAGGGAATTATGATTTTGATTATTTACTCATATTATGAATATTGAAATAATCCCATTGTACAATTAATATTTTCTGTAATGCTACATTTTCCTAAGACAATCCATGTGTGTCACAAGTGTTAATCCCCCATAGTACTTCAATAGCAAATTAAAATCCTCTTAGTAATTCAAATATTTAAAGAAAGCTATATAACTAAATATGTTTTAACCTAGAAACATATTAAATTTGAAAAATTACTTGTCTTTGTTTAATGATTTTCATATTTGTGTGTGAGTATATCTGAGAGTCAGTCTACAGCCTTGTATATGGTATACCAACTCCTGAAATTGTTCTTAAAATTTTTACTTCATTTATTTTACTTATTATATTTTGTGCCCACAAATTAAATTTTGCAATTGCCATTTTAATATACAAACAACGTCATGTAATATGAAATTGTTAGTTTTTTATTCACCTTTCCTCCTCTACTCCCTACTTGGCTTCTGTATATGCTTTAATTTATAATTATATGTTGCTAATGCTTTTAGCATAAAAATGCCATAGTGAATGTTGTAATGGCCATATAATTTTTGTAGTCTGGTGAGTTGGTGAATATTTTATTTCTAAACCCTAAGCTACTAGTGTAAACCTGTTGATATTTTACTTCCCAACTGGTGTGCATAATAGAAATACAAATCTTAAAATATAAAATTTTGTGAAAAAGCAAAAATCAACATTTATCTTTTTATTAAATGGACAAAGTCCAAATTTTCTTTCTTTTTTATTAACACTGCAAACTGCTTTACATATTGCTTAATTCAATAGATAACTAAGAACTAAGGGTAAAGATTATATTTCACTTGGATAATTTCAACTGTAGCTTTACCAAGTTTGAATTTTTATACAGTGCTATATAGCAATACAAAAATAAAAAAGAAATTGAATGGAGACCTCCAAATAAAAGTAACTAGACAAAATACATTCCATAAACTAAATGACTGAGTACTAAAGTACCCCTGGCACTTTACAAAGTACTGAGTACTAAAGTACCCCTGGCACTTTACATGGCA
This sequence comes from Rhynchomys soricoides, assembly GCA_019843965.1. Lineage (NCBI taxonomy): Eukaryota > Metazoa > Chordata > Mammalia > Rodentia > Muridae > Rhynchomys > Rhynchomys soricoides. The sequence continues at coordinate 23,372,831 of JADRCH010000010.1, forward strand.
AACCATATTGACTTGTAAATTCATAAGTGGAGGGATAATAGCTTGTTTTTCTAAATTCTAAAATAATTTCTAAATATTTTGTCTTCAAATACAATGGTATTAAGGTAAGTATAATTTCTAGTCATCACTGATTGATGGTGGAGAGCACTTCATTTTTAAATCTAAGTACCATCTCTATGAGTTCTACATTTTTCTCAGATACATAAAGTTTGAGCTTTAGAAGCTGTAAAAAAATAAGTATGCCTTGTGAATAAAATGATACTTTATTGCTTAAGCAGACATTATCTAAAAGGTCAAGCTCTGAAGTATAAATACATTAAGTTACTGCTAATATTTTATCTTCTACCTCACCTGAACTTTCCCTGGAGAGGAAAAAAAAGCAATGAACTTAAAGTCTGTTTTATTGTTAATCAACCATTTGTACTACTGATCAATAGAAATACTAAATTAGTAAAATAAACAACATTTATTAAAACTTTACCTTAAAAATATAAGATGTTATGTACACTAAATTTCTTTCTTATTTGGTGCCAGTTTATACTGTATATCTCTAAATATTTGTTCAAATGTTAACTAATATTTCCTAGTTACTAATATGGGTTAAAAGTATAGGAAGATTTTTTTTCATTTTTGCTTTGTCTATCTTTAAGAGTAGTTACCATACTTGCTGCTGGAGAATTTGTGCATGGAATTCAACACTGCATACAACAGCAAGCTAAAATATTTAGTTTTCTTTACTGTTAATTTTAAAATCAATATCAGGGTATTATATAGCATTATGCAATTTTGAACAAAGTATTTTAATGATTCTCATTCTTTAACATCTATTCTTTCTTGCTGATAATCCTGGTTCCCGCTTCTAAGCTCCTGGTGACTTCCTATTAAATATCCCATATATAAATGATAACTCATATATAAACATAAAACATATATATAAATAAATATATGTTCATATACATGTATTTATACTACTTCTTAGGGTTAAAAATGAGAGAGTTTTTGACCTATCCCCTTTCCCATCCAGGTCCCTCCCCCCCTCTCGTGATTGCATACTTCTCCCCCCAAAGTAGGACTGAGGCATCCTCACTTGGGTTCTTCCACTTTTTTAGTCCTGTGGATGGTATCCTGAGTACCCTGTACTTTTTTTGGCTAATATACATTTAGTGAGTACATACCATGCATGTCTTACCTCACTCAGGATGAAATTTTCTAGTTCCATCCACTTGCAGGCAAAACTCATGATGTCCTCATTCTTAATAGCTGAGTAGTATCCCATTGTACAAATGGATTACATTTTCTGTATCCATTCTTCTGTTGTGGGACATCTGGGTTGTTTCCAACTTCTGGCTATCATAAACAAGGCCACTATGAATATAGTGGAACATGTGCCCCTGAAATCCTAAGGGCCAGCAGAAAGAATGGAAACAGGAAATTTCGGGAGGTAGGAGGTGGAGGAACCCTCCAGAATGTACCAGAGTCCAGGGAGGAAGGAAACTCAGGACTCAAAGTGGGGAACCTTATGTGAAATACCTTGCAGTGGGGAGAGGGTACTTGTAGAGCCCACGTTCAGCAGAAAAGACAGGGTATCCAATGAGGGATGGGGTTGCCATCACACAGTCAAAATTCTGACCTATATTTGTTCCTGTCTGAAAGAATTGCTGGGATAGAAATGGAAAAGTGACTGAGGAAAAGAAAGTCCAGTGACAGGCCTAAAGTGGGACCCAGCTCAAGGGGAGGCCTCACGACCTGACGCTATTAAGGAGGCTATAGAGTGTTCACAAAAAGGGACCTACCTATTGTGACTGTCCTCAGAAAGACCCAACAAGCAGCTGAAGGAGTCAGATGCAGCTATTTGCACCCAACCAATGAACAAAAGCTGCTGGCCCCTGTGGTTGAATTAGAGAAAAGCTGAAGAGGCTGGTGAGGAGGACGGCCCTGTGGGATGACCAGCAGTCTCAATTAACCTGGACCCTGGAGATCTCTCGTATTCTGGAAACACCAACCAGGCACCATAAGCCTGCTGATATGAGGCCCCTGGCACATATGCAATGGAGGACTGCCGGGTCTGGGTTTAGTCAGAGAGAGCATGCACCTAACCCTCAAGAGACTGGGAGCCTCAGGGAATTTAGAAGTCTGGTTGGGTGAGGGGTGGGGCTTTGGACATCGTTGGGGAGACAGGTGGTACAGAAGGAAGTATGAGATGTGGAACAGTTTGAGGGTGGTTCGGGAGGGGAATACAAATCTGGAATTTAAAAGAAAGAAAGAAAGAAAAACAGAAGGGAAGAAAGAGAGAGAGAGAGAGAGAGAGAGAGAGAGAGAGAGAGAGAATGATTAAATACAATTTTTAAAAATTAAATTAAAAGAAAAGAAAGATGTACCCCTGTCTGTTACTGGGGGGGGGAGGAGTTAGATGCTAAGGAGGTTGCAAATTGTCATTAAATCTTATATATAGTTGGAATATACTTGAGTAGTGGTATACAGTGACCTAGTACTTTCACAACTCATATTTCAAAGGTGCTAACTTTAATGAGTCAAAAGTAAGTCGAGGAATCAAGAGATAAACGTGTCCTGTTTTACCTGCTGTAATAGACATTTATTTATTTATTTATTTATTTATTTATTTATTTATTTACTATGATGTAGAACCTACTTCTGATGATAGTGTAATGGTAGAGATTGTCTGATTTTCCTTAATCAAGTGTAATTATGTAGCTGCACATGGAAGATGAAGTCTTGGGCTTCCTTCCCACATTAATCAGATTAATATTATCTTTAAATCTAATTTATTAGAATTTATAGCATGTGCTTTTTTTTAGTCTTGAACCATTTTCTTAGAAGAGAAAAGAGAGTAAAATCCACCATCCTACTATAGCCCTTTCTTTGTATATTACGTAAAGCTATGCAGGCCAAGACTGACAGATTTTATTGCTGTGCACACACCACTGGCAGCTTAAGTAGTGCTTTATTCCCATGTTGTTCTGTTGCTTTCCCTATGGAACAGCATAGCATGTTGTCATTACTTCATAGGCACTTTTTAAAATTTTTATCTGTTTTATTTACTTTTCAAGTATTGTCGTCCCCCTTCCCAGTGCCCCCCCCACAAAGCTACCATCCCATCCCCTTCCCCTTTTGCTTTTAAGAGGGTGTACCCCCACCCACTCACCCATTCCCGCCTCACTGCTATAGTATCCCCCAACACTGGGGACCTCCACAGGACTAAGGCCATCCTCTTCCATTGATGCCAGATAAGGCAAATGCAGAGAAAAAAAATAGAGCAGAGACTGGAGAAAAGACAAAACAACCGCCCACCTTGGGATCCATCCCATTCACACACACCAAACACTGACAGTATTGCTGATGCCAAGAAGGGCTTACTGATAGGAACCTGATAGAGCAGCCCCCTGAAATGCACTGCCAACATCTGACCAATACAGATGCAGACACTCACAGCCAACCTTCAGACTGAGTCCAGGCAACCCAATGGAAGAATTAGGGGAAGGGATGAAAAGGCTGAAGGGGGTTGCAACCCCATAGGAAGAATAACAACATCAACTAACTAGGCAGAAATATGGTCTTACTGATGTTCCATAGAGTAACCAAAAGCAATTGAAATAGCCTGTCGTTTCTGGGTGTCTATGGTATGTCACTGGACAATTGCATTATCAGACATAAGCAATTCATGACACTTGGTGTTTTCTAGAAGAAGTATTGTTGCACCATTATACAGTAACTCCATTTAAACTGTTTTGATATGTGAATATGTTTATATTTTAGAACAGTTCTTAAATAGTAGTATATATTTTTACATATTAGGAAGTCTTTATGCTTTTTCAGTAGTTTAAATGATATATTTCCCCAATTTTAGGCATTTGAATACACAATAGAAAAATAAAACAAAAATAAGAAATAAAAATTGATGCTGGAGAAATGGTCTATGTCTTAAGAATCCTCTTAGATTTTGCCAAGTATCTGGCTTTGGTGTCTACTAACCACATGGTAGTTTACAACAAAATGTAACTAAGTTCCATGGGATCTGACACACTCTTCTGACTTCTGAGAGAACCAGGTAACTCCCACAGTGCACAGATATATGTGCAGGTAAACACTCATATAGATTCAAATAATAATCTTGAAAAAAACACAAGGAATTGAAAAGTATAGAGATTGTACTGAAGAAACTATATATATATATCAAAATCACATGCATACCTTTTGAAAAATAATGGCACTGACTAACTACCTTTAAAAAGAGTTTAAACTAATTTGCAGTTTGTTGAAATATGAGTTCACAGAGCAAAGGACTGCACCTTGTCATGAATAAATTAAAAGACATTTGGACTTTATCCAGAATGTATGAAGATGTGAAATAAGGTACTACAGAATACTTCTAGGACATAAAATTTGAGGGGGAAATCAGGACCTGAGCTATCATACTGTGGACTGCACATTAGACAGACCACTGAGACATATTTTCTACTAAGCATATTCAAGAATATTCATGGAAATGATACTAGAAAATAAAAAAGAAATAACTGAAAGAGACACAAATAGCAATTCTCAGTAGAATGCAAATTGCGTAGTATGCTTATAGACAATCTATATAGTAAAACTATCATGAATGAATCACAATAATATATCACATTGAGTGACAGCACATCACAAAATTATAAAATTTTGTCTAAGGATAAACATATATACTAGAGATCAATAATAAATGTTTATTGAACCATACATGCCTTTCATTAAAAAAAAATAGCCTTCTATGATATCCTAAAAACCCTAAAAACTTCTGTCATCTAGAAATTTTTCAATGACAACAAATGACTCAGAGGCTATAGATACTTAAATTGATCACATAAAACTTTAAAATCTAAAACTTATTTCAGTCCATGCTTTTTTGTATGTGAAAGACTGAATCAGTCTTAAATATGTTGGTCAGTTTTTCACTTAAACAATAAATATATACAAACCAAAGCGAGTCTCAGCATTTAATAGTGCTTGCTGGTCTTCTAGAAGACCCATGCTTGGTCCCAATAATCAGATCCTGAGGTTTACAACACCTATAATTCCAGGATAAGAGAATATGATGCCTCCTATACTCCTGAATCCTCCTTTGCACATGTGGAAACCCCCCCCCCTCACACACATAGACACACAGATACACACTTACTAAATTATACTGGACATCATTCTCTAAAAACAAGTAATGAGTTATAAAATAAATCCAAAAAGAGAGCAACAGCAACAATGAGTCACTTCTCCAGGAATCTTCCCCATTCAACATTTTCTATAAAGTAATACAGGATATGGGAGGAGAATGGGTCTTGAACTCACAGTAAATTGCTTACATAGTATGTATGCATAAGGTCCTGGTCATGACTCCAGAACTCTTTATGTGTTTGTTATTTATGTTTTGTATATGATTCTATGTACATATATATGTATGTATGTATGTATGTGTGTATGTGTGCATGTATTTATGGGTATATGTCTGTATCTTTCAACAAACTTCTTACTATTTATATTAGCTTATTAATAAAATAATTGTTACTGGAAACAGGTAAATTAGTATTTATCATTTCATATTTAAACACACTAAAATATAGTCATTGTCTGCGGATATATTTTGGCAGTAGAAAAATTGCCTGGCAAATGAGAGGCTAGATTTTCAATTTAAGTGACACAAGAAATGAACAGAAACAGCAACAATCAAAAAAAATATAAAAAACTAATAACCTTTCATTTAAGGTTAATCAAGCTATGTGTATATATTCCACGAATGAACACAAATGATGTGCAAATGTGACGTTTTAGTCATAAAATAATTTTATAAAGCTTGATTTAATTTTTTATTATTTTATTTATTCCCATTTCAAATGTTATCCCTCCTCCCAGTCTCCCCTCCACAAACACCTTACCCCATTCTCCTCCCATTTGCCTCTAAGAGGATGCTCTCCCAACCACCCACACATTTCCACCTCACACCTCGAGCATCCCCCTTTGCTGGGGCAAAAAGACTCCATAGGACCAAGGATTTCCTCTTCCATGATGCTAGATAAGGCAGTCTTCTGCTACATATGTAGCAGGACCCATGGACCAGCCCATATATACTCTTGGGTTGGTGGTTTAGTCCCTGGGAGCTCTGAGAGGTCGAGTTAGTTGGTATTGTTTCTCTTCCTGTGGTGTTGTAATCTCCTTCAACTCCTTCAGTCCTTCCCCTAACTTACCCTAACATTGGGTTCCCTGGGCTCAGTCCAATGGTTGGCTATATCTGCAGCTGATTTAGGTGCTCATAGAGCCTCTCAGAAGACAGCTAGACCAGGCTCCTGTCAGAAAGCACTTTTTAGCATCAGCAATAACGTCGGGATTTAGTATCTGCAGATAGGATGAATACCAAGGTAGGGTGGTCTCTGGATTGCCTTTCCTTCAGTCTCTGCTCCATTTTTGTTCCTGTGTTTCCTTTAGACAAGAATAATTGTGAGCTTAAGATTTTGAGATGGATAGGAGGCCCCATCCCTCAACTGGGGCCATATCTATCTACTGGAAGTAGTCTCTTCAAGGTTCTATCTCTCCACTGTTGGATATTTCGACTAATGTCATTCCCATTGGATCTTGGGAGAATCTACGATGACAGGGTGAATAGGTACTGCATCTGCTGGGCCCTGTGGGGTTCCCAGTTAGGACAGGTATTGGGTTGGCAGGGAGTGTCTCACCTGTGAGCCTGGTTGATGGCCATCCTGGGAGTCAAGCTATCTCTGGGTGTGGGAGGGGGTCTGGAACTTCCGATGTGCCCAAGGCAGAGTTGTGGGCCCAGCTTGATTTAATTAAATTTGTTATAACTTATCATTTAAGTTCAATAGAATACTTTCCAATATAATTAAAATTATACATTCTTATATCAAAGGATTGGACCCAAGTATGAAAATATCTTGTAATATCCTCATTCCACAAAATATGTACAGTTTTATTTAGGTAAATTTGCTACTTAAAGAAGCTACTTCTAGATCTAGAGCAAGAAATAGGAATTTCCGCACTTACAGAATTCATTTATTCCATGACTAATTAATCAAATCCTTTAAGCAAGCTCGAGGACTTTGCATCAAAGCATAGATCAAAGCCATGTGGAGAACACATTACATACCCTTAATTAAGCAAGCTGAACCCATGAAATAGCAGTGTATTGTGTAAATAGTTTCATTAGTTTGAGAACAAAAGCATGTCAGTCTTGAAGATATAAAATGTATGTTTTGATAATTTTAAATTACATTACAGTGAAATTTTTCAAAGAAGAATCATGAATGCCAACAGGGAAAAAAATGAAATATCTTAACTTTCATTAATTTTCTTCCTTTTGATTTTTGAAAAATTTTCAAACAGTCTTTACATTTTAAACATCTTTAAGAAGTTGAGGAGGAGGGGGAACCCATAGGAAGACCAGCAGTCTCAGGTCACATGTGCTCCAAGATGTCTCAGACACTGAGTTGCCAATCAGACAGCATCCACCAGTTGATATCATGCCCGTGAAACATATACAGCAAAGGACTCCCTGGCCTGGCCCCAGTGAAAGAAGAATCACCTATCCCCCAAAAGACTTGAGGCCCCAGAGAGTAGTGAGGTCTGGTGGAGTGGGGGTGTGGGTTGGGGTCATCCTCTTGGAGATGGGGGAGGGATTATGGGATGAGGAACATTCAGAGGACAGGCTGGGAGGAGGATAATGACTGGACTGTAAAACAAAAATTAAAGAATAAAAATAAACAGCTAAACATAAGAAGGTAAAATATAACACATAAATCAAAAAAGAATACCATCATATTGAAGGTTGTACAAGTCAAGCAAACCTGAAAATAAGGAACCCAAGAGAAGGCACAAGACTCAGAAATCTACTTTTTCACATACTCAGGCAGTCCATAAAAGTATTAACATGAATGTTATAGTGTAAATGCAGATTATCAGGTGAGGACGTCTGAAGGCTACAAGACTGCTGTTTCAGTCTCAATTAGTTCATGTGCGCATGGCTCAATTGCTTTAGAAGTATTTGTTCTTCTTATGTCCTTTGACCCTTTGTCTTCCAGACTCTTTCTTTGTTGAATTCCATTGGGTTCCCTGAGCTCTGAGAGAAGGTATTTGATTGATGGAGACATCCCATTTGTACCTGTCCCTTACAAGGTTTCTTACTCAGTTCTCTCCTTCCATCCATAGCCAATGACTATTTTATTTCCTATTCTGAGAGAAAGTCAAGCATCTTCCCTCAGGCCTTCTTGTTAGTTAGGTTCCTTATGTCTTTTGGTTATAGTGAGTATCCTGTAATCTATGGCTAATATCCACTCATAAATGAGAATATATACCATGCATGTTCTTTTGGATCATTCAGGTTGATATTTTATAGTTACATCTCTTTGCAAGTGAAATTCATGTTGTCCTTGTTTTTAATAGCTCAATGTTATCCCATTGTATAAATGAACCACATTTTCTTTATCTATTCATCAGTTGAAAGACATCTGAGATGTTCCTAGTCTCTGACTAGTAAGAATAAAGCTGTGATGAACATAGTTGAGAAACTGTTTTGTGGGATGGTGGTGGATCTTTGGGTCTATACCCAGGAGTGGTATAGCTGGGTCTTGAGGTAGAACTACTCCCAATCTTATATTGGGGTTGTGAATCAGGTATAGGGAGAAATGGGGATAAAGGTCCTGAAGAGTGAATGGAAATCAATAGCTGAAGGTGGCTATCTCTAGAAAGAGCTAGAAACCTGGATAGAATGGCTTCCAAGAGTCTAAGAGGGTGACTCTCTGAGACTTCTAGCAGTGGGGTGTATGTAGCCTGAAGTGATAACCTCCTCTAGCCAGTAAGAATCCTAGTGGAAGGATAAGGACACTAATCCACCCAAAAAAAATTTGACAAAAAAGTTGTCATGCCTAAAGGAGTACAGGGGCAAAGATGGAACAGAGACTGTGAGAATCTCCAAGCAATAATAAGCCCGACTAGAGACACATACCATGAGCAAGCACCAATCCCTGATACTAGTAATGATACTCTGCTATGCTTGCTGATAGAAGCCGAACATAACTGTGCTCTTAGACACTCCACCCAGAAACTAACTGAAACAGATGCAGAGACACACAGACAAACATTAAATGAAGCTTGGGGCTTTGTGGTAGAGTTGGAGGAAAGATTGAGGAACCTGTGTAAGATAGGGACTCCACAGGGAAAAATTTCATGAATGTGCACTTCCACATGCAGAAACACAGAGAAAAGTATACAGATACATAAAAAAGAAACATCTTTCCACATTATAATAATAAGCATGTGAAACATCTGCAGAGGGTTTGCTTGTGCTTATTCTCATGAGAACTGCTTGACTTTCAAGAATAATGTATTCTTGCAATGCAGTATATTATTGAAAATTTGGAAAAGCACTCAATATTATTATTATATTTTTTCAATTAGTGAATTTATTATTAAGTGTATTTCTTCATTCTTGTTTGCCATAAGATTTCTCATACAGCATTGTGACTATTAAATTATCATTTTCTGTGTATTCCACACTTTTTATCCAGACATGAACATCAGAATGAATTAAGCAACAGGAAACATCCACCTACCCACACACACACACACACACACACACACACACACACACACACACTTACACATACATACTCACACCTGAATGTAGATAAAAGAAGTCTTATTCACAGAAACTTAATCTGTTGAGATAGTCAGTACATACTACAAGATAGTCTTCCACAGATCATAAGTTTAAATACCTGTCTTAATATATATTTTAGACAGCAATAAGAAGTTTTTAAAATCCATCTTTGCTTTCTTTGTCCAACACAGTGCTTACATGGGTACACATTGTAACTCAAATTGGTGCACTCATCACTGCTTTTCTCTTCTACTATAAAAGATTCAAGGATAATTTTTCACTTCTACCTTACTATATATGGTATTTCCATAAAATCTAAGTGGTATAATTACAAATAATTTTATATTACTCAAGATTTTTTCTAGTATCTTCTTTGTCTAATTATTAGCTGAGTTATAAAAAATTCCCATTTTCTTTAAATCAGTGATGAAATATTTGCATTTTTCTGTAGAATATCTTACTAGAATGCATTGAATTTTGTTTCTTTTTTGTATGTACATATGAGGTGAAATAATATGTCATTTCATGTTCCAGTTTGGACTTGAACTTCTTATTTGGATTAAATTGCTTCAATTCCCTAATCACCTTGCCTTTCCATTCTGCATACTGGGTTTATAGATATGCAACACCACTTCAAGCTCCACAATTTGTACCACAATATTTAAGACATGGCATAATGTTGTGCCTGCATTTCTTCAAACCCAAGTAGTGATATTCTCCTGTTTCACATACAGACTTTCTAAATTCATTTTCAGCTTTAGTAATTCATGAATTACTCCATGTATTATTGGCTTAAATTTCCAGTGCTATAAGCACAACTAGTAAATTCTAAGTAAAGTCTGTAACATTGAATTATCTTTCTGAGATGAATACCTATCCCAAATTCTTATTTATTTCATCTATAATTTAAAGTATCTGCCTATTGTAAATGATAAATATAAATGATAAAGTATAATTTATCATTATACTAGTTTTAATCCAAAAATAAACTATATGACTGTATAATTTTTATATAAGTTACCCTGGATATTTTGCAAAGTAATTTATATGTCATGCTTTCTTCATGTGTGAACTTTTGTCAAAAAATAATCATTTAATACATGTTTTGGTAAGAACATCTTTAATAAATATTTTAAGAAAAATATGAATAAATGAAATAAATATGTCATCACAATGTGATTTGTCATTGTCAAAGTTAAACCTTTGATTTCATAAATGGTGATTTTCATGAATCTTAAAACCAGGCTTACTTAATTAATAAATCTAACAGTAAGTTCAGATATTTACATATCATGAACAGAACATTAAGTATAACTGATCATTTTGATCCTTCTTGGTCCCTCTAAATGAAAAATGTTTTATGGTTTTAGTTATGGTATACTAAAATATTACCTTGTATGCTATTAATAATAACTAAATGTTTGGAGTACTGGAGAGATGGCTCAGTGGTTAAGACAAAATGTTTATATATAAACATAATGGCTCGTAACTATCAGTAATTCCAGTTCCAGGATATCCAGTGCTCTCTTTTGTCCTCCCCTGCAATAGTAACAGATGTGGTTCATAACACTGCTTCAGGTAAAAAGTCAAAAATAAATAAATTGGAAAATTATTTTAAAAATATTTTTAAAACAAAGTGTAACAAAGATCACTGGTTGAGATTAAAAACAGCATCTGAAAATAGTATTCAAGAAAATACATTTATAAGTACGTTTAACAATTTCACCCGTATGCTTTTTATTTGCAAAAAAATGCATAGTTCAGATTTTGTACCTTATGAAAACTTGTAATAACAATATTTAATAATTTGGTTTTGCCAACTTGTTTAAAAAAAAACCACAGTTTCTGAAAAATGTAGAATCAACTTCTTTACGTATACCTTACCTTTGTGGAGATAAGGAAAAAAATTGTCTCCAGTGGTCATGATCTTTTTCTATAATGTATGTTTTAAAATTCTTCATTGATGATTTCATTCTTTCAGATTGTTAAAGCTTCTTGGAAGCGTAAATGAAATAAATATAAGTGCACTGAGATCAGCACATGAGATCACTTTGTTTACTCATACACTTAAAGGAGTCAGAATGGAATTTGTATGAAGCACATATAGTGAGGACAATTTAGAAACTGAACAAAGAAGATGGCTTTCTAAGGAGACACAAGTTTTAAAGAATGACTTATAGTTTTAAACAGCATGAAATCAGATGGGATCAGGTGAGTTCTGGATGGTATTGCATAGGAACTCAAGAGGAAGACAAGCCACTAGCCTGAACCACTGGGGCTCTGAAAGACTTAACCACCAACCAAAGAGCATACAAGGACTGTTGTAAACCTCCTGCTCATATGTACAACATATGCATCTTGGTCTCATATGAAACTGTTATTTACATATTATAAATAGAACATTAAATATAACTAATCATTTTGATACTTTTACCTCCCCTACATTAATAATGTTTTGTATGCTATCTCAAAAGTTGTTATCCTGTAAGTGGGGTATGTTCCTCTAGCTGGGCTACCTTGTTTGACCTCAATAAGAGAAGCAGCACCCAGACTAACAAACACTCGATGTACCAGTGTGGGGGAATACCCTTGAGGGACCCCAACTCCTCAGAGGACAAGGGAATTGAGGCTAGGGATAGAGATTATGGGAAGGGCTAACCAGGCAGGGGCAGTGAGCAGGATGTAAAATGAATAAGTAAAATATAAACTAATTTATTTAAAATAAAAGCATGATATAGCATATTAGTAATGTACTACTTTACACCTTGCACTACTCTGGTTATGAAGCTTTAAAGTGGTAGATCTCAAGATTTTCTCTAAAATCCAATGTGCCAACTGATGGAAAGAAAGAAAGAACAAAACAAAGAAAGAAAGAAAGAAAGAAAGAAAGAAAGAAAGAAAGAAAGAAAGAAAGGCAAATGAATGCATACACAAGGCAGTTACATGTTTATACATTTTAAGCTTTAGGCTACTTACTTAATGACTCAGAAAAATTCCTAATAACAGATTTGAGCTGTAAGGAAGAATTATGAGAAGAATAATGACTTTAAAACACAGGTCAACAAATATTTGCCTATAAATTGATTGTCATTTCAATTCTATAAATACTCTACTAACTGTATATATTACTTCAGTCAAAATAACTAATGAATATTAATGACTACTAAATATACAACAGATCATAAATTGATCAAATCTGAGGGGAAAAATCTATATCCATTAACAATTTTAAACTCTGCACATACACTTTGAGCATTCTATTTTCAAAGAACATCACATCCTGAGATGCAAGGATGTAAAACCCCATACGTTTTCAAAGCTATGGATTACTTTAAAATTAATTTAAATGAAAGAGTTGAATCTCAATCAATAGATATCACAATTATGACAATGTGTTTTCCCACAATTTCTTTAGCTCTTTTGAATTTATTTTTACTTTTGAGATTATAATTTGATTACACTATATTTCTCCTCCTTTCTGCCCTCTACACACGTCCTTATACCACTCACTGTTGTCCTTATACCACTCACTGTTCTCCTTCAAAATCATGGCCTTTTTGTATTAATTGTTACTGCATACGTAAGTATTTACAGAAATATGCCTAAATAAAATGTGTTCAGCCGGCATAATAAATTCTTGTTGTGATGGTTTGTATATTATGGCCCAGGGAGTGGCACTATTTGAACTTGTGGCCTTGTTTGAGAAGGTATTTCACTCTGGGCATGGGCTTTAAGAACCTACCCCAGTTGCCTGGAAGTCAGTGTTTTGTTTTTGTTTTTTGTTTTTTTTTTTAATTTTTTATTGAATATTTAATTTATTTACATTTCAAATGCTATTACCTTTCCCAGTTTCTGCTCCTCAAACCCCCTTCCCCATTCTCCCTCTACCTTCTTCTATGAGGGTGTTCCTCCACCCACTCACCCACTACTGCCTCTTCACCCTCGCATTCCACTTACACTAGAACATCAAGCCATCATAGGACCAAGGGCCTCTCCTCCCATTGATGTCCAACAAGACCATCCTCTTCTACATATGCTGCGGCAGCCATCAGTCCCTCAATGTGCTTTCTTTAGTTAGTGGTTTAGTTCCTGGGATCTCTGAGAGTTCTTCTTGGTTGATACTGTTGATCTTCCTGTGGGGTTGCAAACCCCTTCAGCTCATTCAGATTTTTTTTCTAACTCCTCCATTAGGGACCCCTTGCACAGTACAATGGTTGGCTGCAAGCATTAGCCTCTGTATTTGTAAGGCTCTGGCAGAGCCTCTCAGGAGACAGCTATATAAGATTCCACCTGTGGCTAAGGTGAAGAGATTTAGATTACTTGCTTTAAAACAGGAAGTCTCAGTACAGCTTGGTATAAATTCTATTGTGTGGTTACTAAATTTCACTCTTATAAAGAACACTTTAATGAAAAGAACAAGTTGAGAAAGGAAAAATACAAAATATATGGTTCAAGAATTAAAGAGACACCAGGAAGTGAAATGGAGCTGAATCCTGTGTTCAAGGATATTAAATTGTATTAAGGGAGTAGTGATCATGGGACAAGATCGCACCCAGCTAAATTTAGGTCCAGGCACTGTAGTACAAACCTGTAATCCAAGGAGATAAAGCCAAACAGATCTCTTAGTTCAAGGTCAGCCTGAGACAAAGCAAATTCTAGGTAAAGAAAAGCTTAAATCCAGGCATGGCAGTACAAACCTTTAATCCCAAGAGACAGGTATGCAGGTCTCTGAGTTCAAGGTCAATCTACAGAGGTAGATCCAGGACAGGCAAGCTTAAGCAGTGAATAGTTTGAAAAAGGGAAGCTAGTGATAGAGTAACAGAACAAGGGGGCCGTGTTCCAGCTCCTGCGTGCAGCAGAACTAGGCAGCTTCAACCATGTGTCTCTGGCTTTATAGTCAAGAGGAGGAGACTACTGGGACAATAGGCTAGTTAGCTGGAGCTAAGAAATTAGTGGTGATTAAAAAGAGACCAGCATCACTGAGGTGAAATATTCTGGAAAATGTTTTCTGAGAGCCAAAAGAAGGTATGCTCTAGAGATAGCCAAGGTTGTACCTCATGCTAAAGCTGTACTTGGTAATGTGTAAGTCACTCAGGTGGTATTGATATTGAAGGCATGAGGGAGTCATTAAGAGTAGCTGAGGCTTGGCACTGTGAGAGGCCATAAAAGGCCATTAGTGAAGGTTTAGCCTCACTTGCAGTTGACAGCCCAGGACTGAAAGGGTCATGCAAAAGATTTGAGGTTTGTCACTATAAATAGAGCCTGTGAAAAGCTATTGTTGAAGCCTAGATGCATCAGAAGACCCGGGCATATTGGAGATTCCAGTACCATGGGATGATCAGCAAGAACAGCAGCAGCAGTAGAGTAGATCAACCTGAGCTTAGAATGCAATGGAAGGCAGAGATGGAGAAGTGAAGCAAGCCCTTTGGAGGAACCCAGAAGATCATGTGTGGATCCCAGACACTTAAACAAGAATCTGTAAAATTGAAGTTGCCTTGAAGATCCTAGGAGTTTCGAGATGCCAGAGCCATAAGATATCTGCTGAGGAAAGCTGCTAACAGGGAGTGGAACCAGCTCAGGAGAAAGAAGTTTGTTGCAGCCAATAAGCATGACAAAGGAGTTGAAGATCTGAAGACCACTTTGACATCAGACACGAAGATGCAAAGTGTGGAATTTGCCCAGCTGGTTTCCTGTCTTGCTTTGGCGATTACAGTTAAGTGATTGAAAGAATCTCAGAAGAGATTTGAACATTGGATTTTTAACATTGTTGAGACTGTTATAGACTATGGGGGCTTTGGAATTTGCACTAAATGTATTTTTTACTAAGCTATGTTTAGGTATGGTCCCCATAGACTCATATGTTTGAACAAGCCTATGGGGGCCAGAGAGTGGAAAGTGATGGTTTATATACACTTGCCCTAGGGAGTGGCAAGATTTAAAGGTGTGGCCTTGCTTGAATGGGTGTGTCATTCTGGGTGTGGTATTTAAGACCTTACCCCTAGCTGCCTAGAAGTCAGTATTCTACTAGTAGCCTTCAAATGAAGATGTAGGACTTTTAGCTCTGCCTGCACCATGCCTACCTGGATGCTGCCATGCTTCTACCTTGATGATAATGGAGTGAACCTCTGAACCTGTAAGTCAGACCCAAATATATGTTGTCCTTTATAAGACTTGCCTTGGTCATGGTGTCTGTTCATAGCAGTAAAAGCCTAACGACACTTGTGTTCAGGGCTCACTACTTGGCACTAGGCAACCAATTGGTAAACTCTTTCTCCTATTTGTGTCATATTCTGTTATTGTTAGTTATTAAATTCTAACCATTATAAATGATACTATGTGGTATGTGCTGCATAGTGACAAGAAGGAAATATAACAACATGAGTTAGATATCATTCCTGAAGTGCATAAACAACACCCTCTTTACACTATCATATCATGAGCAATAGCATGCTCAATTCCACAAACACATTTCTCTTTTAATACAGTTGTTCCATGATTCCAGCCTCTGTATAACTTCCAGATGACTTTAGTGTCAACATTTGTTATATTGCAGGCTCTTAATCCTCACAGCAAAAATATTCAAAATTACTGCGCTTGGATTGAATATGTAAAAATATTCATGCATTACTCCCTGATATTTATAAAACAACTCGCTATTCAGTAAGATGACTTGTAAATAACTGGAGGCTTCCTAGATAAAGCTCCATTTATAAAATATAGTTGATACCTCCAATAAACAGAAAAAGCTGTCTAGAGTGCCCAGATTTTCCTGTGTAAGACCACATTTCTCTCTAAACCTTTTCCATTCTTCATAGAAGATTATCTCTATTTTAAATGCTCTATCTCTCTTGTAAGGGAGTTAGAAAAAGTAATCTAATTCTTAGTTTGTTTTATTAAAAGAAAGTAAATGACTAGCAAGTCAAGATAAATTTACCTCCATCAGCTTTGATTCTGATGCATAATATACAAAGAAAAGGTGACCCAGTATGATTTTCTGTAGAAACCTGAATCTGAAGATAGAGTTACTAAGTATCTCCACTTCCAACACTAGTCCAATTGTTGATTAACTGTATTTCCTAATAATGTTTGCACTGAATCATTTCTTTTAAGGAAATCTCTTCTCTATTAGGTAATAAAATTTCATGTTCTTTGGATTCAATCTAATAGATGACTAGTACATCTTTTCCTAGCAACCTTCCTATCCTCCATAAATCCATAAACATAAATTTCTGTATAATAATCCAAGTAAAAGATCATTTTTTGTTGAGAGTAATTTTCAATATTCTTTAAAAATTTAAACTATGCAATCCTAAATTTCACTTGGAATGTTGTCACATGTTGACTTGAAATCTACAGTATGAAACTTTATTTCACATTATGCATCACAGTGAAATGTCTTGTTTCCTTCATTCTAAATATTTTACTCATTTTAACAAAGTTGATGTGTATGCAGTATAGTAATGACAAAGTATATGAGTATTACAGGGTAGCAGGAAACAAAATGAGAGAGGTTAATGACCAACAGGTATCACAGTTTAGAGGAATAAGTTCTAGTTTTCTGTAATCCTATAGTACCATTATGCTTCATGGTAGGTGATTGCATAAGGTATTAGTTGGATTTTCATGTCTATAATGAAGTATCTGAAGAAGACAATAGGAAGATAGTTTTGGCTCATGGTTTCAAAGGATCTCAGTTATGGAGGAAGATGCTGAGCAGTACAAAAGTTAGCTGGTATATAGCGGTTTGTTCACAAATCTAATAGTAGCAGAGATACTACAATCCTGGTGACTCTCACCTCTGAACTAAAGCTTGATGTGTTATGAAAAAAGAAGACACGGGACTATTCCCCATGGAGTTACTAAAAGTCTTCTCCTGATTGTATTTATCAGCAGAGATATATGGCACAAACATTATTATTTTTTCAGATCTTACAGAAATCATTCTTAGTATTTTAGGAGTTTTAGCTCATCTTCATCAGCTTGTAGAGCACTGCTGTGTGTTGTAACTTCCATAGTCTATGTATAAGGTTCACCCTAGTGATGAAAAAGGTAGTATCTTCATTTCTTCATGTAAAGATAATTTTAGCATTTTCACATAAGTAGGGATTAAGCAAATATTACTAAACATTTTAAATGAAAACCTGGAAGACTTGGCAAAGAAACTTTTACTTTCATTTTGGAAATTCATCTACTGAAAGCCTTCTATTGAAGAAGGATACCTGTTTCATTATTTTAAGGACCACAGAAATGTACAGAATACAAGTCAATTTGTTTCTCCTCCTAGCACTTCTTCAAGATAGCAGTCAAGCTGCAGAGTTCATTTAGCAACCTAGAGCTCTTGAAATAAACAAATGTTAATGTGATTAAACTTGGTTTTGAATCTCCGAAAGTACTCACTGCTTTTAAATAAGCAAAGTAAGTTATTTTAATAGACAGACTAATAAAAAGAAGAGCTCCTTCAATTGGTACAAAGTGGTAAGGTAAAATTTGTACGTTAATGCATCTAGGGCTCTCTCTAGTAGTTGGTTAGCAATTAATCATGATTATAGTGTTGGATTGTCTAACACCCACAGCCATTAAAGAGAGACTGCTTTCTAAGCATCATAGATTCCACATTCTATTTGTATACTGATTGATCCTGATTATGCTGATTTTCCCATAATAAACAGTAGAATCATGAACAGACATCCACAACTATATAATGTGTTTGAGAGATTCATAAACATATTTGAAATGACACAAGCATCTTGATGTACTAAAACTATAGCCAAATAACAATGTTGCAAATATATTTCATAAATATTTCTTCAATAATTTCTAGAATGCACTATTAAGGACAATCCAGAAGTGATTACGAATATTAAAATGAATTTCCTCCAAATCCACAGTTGCAAAATTAGAATTTTAACCAAAGCACAGATAATACACATCTGTTCTTTAGCCTCATTTAACAATAGACTAGTGTATAGGATAAAATTAATAAGTTCTTTAAAAGATGAAGTAACATAGTGCCATTTCATAATTATTAATTTTCAAAGTTTCTTAACAATAAGAAATCAAAAATCACTCTTACGTTTCTATGCTATTGTCAGTTGAATTTTAAAAGGCCAATGCCCAACATGTGCTGCATTCTTATTACTAGAGTCACTTTAATCCTACAGAACATATACTCAAGAATAAACAAACAAAAAAGGAGAAGGAAATAAGGAATATGGGAGGCAAGAGGGGAGAAGAAGAGAGGGAAGGAAGGACAGAATAGGTTGGAAAGTGGAAATAAACCAGGAAAGGAGAAAGAATGCTGACATTTCATAAAAGCACCATCACATGGAACGTGCATATACACTTAGTAAGCCTCTAATGAATGTTAAGTGGGTCAGCAAAAAGCATTTCATTTATTATTAGGCCATTACATGGAAAATGTAATTTATTCAAAGCCATTTGGAAACATGCATTTGGAGTTGATTTTAACAAACCAAATATACTGTCATTTAATTTTTTTATCTCTGTCTGAAAATTCAAGTATAACGCTAATAAGCCAAAGAGGGTTCCTCCTCTCCAAGTTTTATATCACATTATTTTGTACTTGTGTTTAATTTAGTGTATGAATAGGCGTGTTTAATTTTCTGTAAATGTGAAGCTTATTTTTCGTGTATTTCTGGATAACGCAAACAATTGCTTTGTATTTGAAACAAAATAACCACATAATTTATTTTAAAATAATGTTGATAATTTCATGTATATCAACAATTAAATTACTTAGCATTTAAGAATTCCTGTTGCATCCCACTTCTAAAGTAAATATGTACAAATTGTGAAAAGGAGGAAGAGAGGAAGAAGAGAGAGGGGGCCCTTTGGAAAGAAGACAGCATATAGGTAAGATGTAGCTACTAGAGTCTCCTAATATGGCGATTTTTCTCAAGGATTCACCACCCAGAGGAATCAGATTTTGATAAGGCTTACTAGATTAGGTTTTAGTTGTTGCACCCAGAGATTGTGTTACTATTGTTACTGACCTAAGTTTGTGTTGCATTTTCCTTCATGCAGCTGCCCCTCTGGGTTCCAGAGAGAAAGGTACAAGGGCAAAGTGTGGGTTTGCCTGATATGCACCACAGAGGGCGTGGGGAATTTGAAGCATGGGGCTGGCATGGTAGTGACCCACCAGTGGGAACCTAGCTTGCTGGGTGGAGAGATCATGAAGCTCTGAGCTCCACAAGGTAAACGCAGGTTCGGCCATTGCCCGCCAGTGCATGGCTGGCCAGCCCACAGGGGCTGAGAGAACCAGGGCTTAGCTTGGGAACATGCTACATTCCTTCCTTTTAATATTTCCTGCAATAGTACACTTAGTATTCCTACCTCTGCCTTGCATATTCTTAAAACAGAGTAGTAATTCTAAAGCTGTTTTTTAGTAAGTAAAAAGCTATTTAATAAAAAGAAAATTGTGTAAATACAACATTAATTGATAATAAATTTACTTTGAACAAGTCTTTATTTCACATATAATTTGATCATTTATTAAACACAAAAACAAACTTGCATATTGGAAAACTATGTGTATGATGATAGTTTGTCATTTAGTGGATGCTTTAGTTTATATATACCCATAAGAATATGTTATCTTTCAAAGGATTATATACATTTTTCAAAGGATAGTTAAACATTTGATGAACAGAAAAGTTACAATACAGAGAGATGACATATAGATGACAGGTGATAGATAGATAGTTAGATGATAAGTAGTGGCTAGCCAGACAAATGCTGCATATATAAGTACATGATAGATATGTGTTATTGTCATGGAAGCTGGTAAGGTTTTTTGGCAGTAGCTCTATTATAAATATGAACTCTCCTTTTGTATCTGTATATTATTTGTCCATTCCCTTTGAACTCTCACAATATGGTGCATTCTCTTATGTCATAATAAACAAAAAGTCTGTAACCACCTTGATATTGGATTTCAAGGTTTCCAGGGCTGTGAGAAATGAGATTTCTATAAATTACAAGCATTTTCTCTTCTGAGATAAGAACAAAAAATTGACTAACAAAATAAGAGAGGACAATTTTGTGACAATGATAAGGTGTGGGGTCATCTCTATCATGTCATTAGAAACTTAAAGAAGTGCCTGACTTTTATGATTAAAAATAAATGATTGTTAAAAAATTTATATTTTTAAGTATGACAAAATTTTAAAAGTACATTTGAAAATATCTGAAAACATATCTGACTGTTTACACTCTTCAGATGCATTTAAATACTTGGTGTTATATTCATTCTAAAATACTTTGGTAAAGAAATATTGTTTAATCATTAAATACTATATTAAACTCATATTTGGTATCATAAATTTAAGGATTATCAAGTTTTAGCATACATATATCCCCCTCTCATTTTCAATCATAAAATATTTTTAAAACAAACTAAGATTCACCAAGTTCTATAACACAGTTTTTATCAGATAAAGTCCAGAAGGAAAAGTGTTTTGAATAGAATAACAAGGGAGCACCTACATGAAAAGATCTTTAATATTATTGTTA
This sequence comes from Rhynchomys soricoides, assembly GCA_019843965.1. Lineage (NCBI taxonomy): Eukaryota > Metazoa > Chordata > Mammalia > Rodentia > Muridae > Rhynchomys > Rhynchomys soricoides. The sequence goes on from JADRCH010000010.1 coordinate 23,394,012, forward strand.
AAAGATAAAACAACAGTATGTGAAATGACAGACAGGAGAATTGTGGTGAGGACAAACAAAGATGTATAGATAACTTTTTTATTACACACTATCAGAAAGATTCAATATTGGGAGACTAAATGGAGAAAGGAAAAGTAAGAGTTAAAAGAAGTCTACGTCTTCTTGAATAAATAGAAAACTGGACAATACTCAAATCAATGATGCTTCTTAGAGTTTTGTGAGATATGAAATTGCTGAGAATATGGTCACCCCACGTAAAAAGGGAGGGATATATCCAGAGAAGAGCAGCTGAGATCTACGCATGGTAGAGTTGTATGCCAGCCTTAAACAATCAGAAACCTTCCGCCTTAATGCAGAATAAAATGGGAGATTAAATGAGGAAGACTTTAGTCTCAGCCTCAGAGGGGTCTTGGGGATTGCCTTCAGGCTTTACATTTCGGTAGATTAACACAGGTGTATGTGTATGTGCACATGTCTGTGTTGTATTTTGATTCTGACATGGAAAGGGTTGGAGAGTAAGTTGCTCCTAAATATACTCAGAGCCTTCCCCTTTATTCTGGGGAGAAGTAATTTGCTGAAGTACATATCTGAAATATTATTCCAATTCAGAAAGAGATTTCCCCTATGTCAGTTATGAAATTTTATATATTCTAGACTTTAACCCCTTTCAAACATATAACTATTAAAGATCTTTATGCATTCTGAGGGGTGCCTCTTCATCATGGTGCTGGTGTCTGTTTCAGTATATAAGTTTTTTGTTTGTTTGTTTGTTTGTTTTTGTATTGTGAGGTCTAATTAATTATTTTGTTGTAATGCATGTACTAACAATGTCTTTTCTGGAAAGTACTTTCCTGTGCCTATAAATTCAAATATATTCCTTACTTTTTCCTCTATCAGATTCAGGACACCAGGTTTAATGTTGTGGTCTTTAATCCATTTATAGTTCAGTTAAATGCAGGGTTAGATAAAAGTCTGGATTCATTCTTCCACATAAAACTTACTAATTTGTGAAGCACCATTTCTTGAAGATACTATTTTTCTTTTTTGTTTGTATGTTTTAGTTTTTCTATGTTTTTTCTTTTATTTATTCACTTATTTAATTACAGTCCAGATTTTATTCCCTTCCCAGTCCACACTCAGACTGATCCATATCCCATACCTCCTCCTTGCCACCCTGTCTCCATGAGGATGTCCCAGTGACACCACCCACCCCACCAGACTTGTAAACTCCCTCGGGCCTCCAATCATTTGAGGGTTAGGTGCATCTACTCTGACTAAAATCAGACCCAGCAGTCCTCTGCTGTGTATATGTTGGGGGCCTCATATCAGCCGGTATATGCTGCTTGGTTGGTGGTCTAGTGTTTGAGAGATTTCGGGAGGGGGGCAGGTTAATTGAGACTGCTGGTCCTCCTAAAGGGTCACCCTTATCCTCAGTTTCTTCCAGATTTTCTTACAACCACAGTGGTCAGAAGCTTCTGTCCATGGATTGGGTGCAAATATCTGCATCTGACTCTTTCAGCTGTTTGTTGAGTCTATTGGAGGACAGTCATGATAGTTAATTTTTGTGAGTGCTCCATAGCTTAAGTAATAGTGTCAGGCCTTGGGGCCTCCTCTTGAGCTGGATCTTTGAGCCTGTCCCTGGACCTTCTTTTTACTCAGGCTGCTCTCCATTTCCAGCCCTGCATTTCTTTCAGACAAGAAGAATTATGGGTCAGAGTTTTGACTATGGGATGGACGCTCCATCTCTCATATGATGCCCTGTCTTTCTGCTGGAGGTGGGCTCTATAAATTCTCTCTCCCCAATGTATGGCATTTCATCTAAGGTCCCTCCCTTTGCATCCTGAGAGTCTCTCACCTCCCAGGTCTCTGGTATATTCTGTAGCTCCCCTCCCCCAACATTCTACCTCCTGAGGTTGCCTGTTTCCATTCTTTCTGTTGGCCCTCAGGGCTTCAGTCCTTATCCCCCACCCAATATCACATCATGTTCCTCTCTTCTTCCCCTTGTCCGATTTCCTTCCCAGTTCTCTCTCTCAGCCCCCCCCGATATAAAATTAACTCAAATAAATCAGTAGTCTTCCTTTATACAAATAATAAACAAGCTGATAAAGAAATTAGGGACACAACTCCCTTCATAATAGCCACAAATAGTATAAAATATCTTGGAGTAACTCTAACCAAGCAAGTGAAATAGCTATATAACAATAACTTCAAGTTTCTCAATAAAGAAATCAAAGAAGATCTCAGAAAATGGAGAGATCTCCTCTCCTCATGGATTGACAGAATTAACATAGGAAAAATGGCCATGCTTACAAAGGCAATCTACAGATTCAATGCAATCCCCATTAAAATCCCCACAAAGTTCTTCAAAGACATGGAAAGACCAATTCCCAAATTCATCTGGAAAGGCAAAAAATTCCCAAATGCAAAAAGAATTTGTTTTCTTTACTTAGAATAATGTAGCAATGCTTACTTCAAATCTCAAATGACCTTGAGCTATTTTGGTTCTTTTTTTTTTTTTGGATATTTTCTTTATTTACATTTGAAATGTATTCTCCTTTCCAGGTCTCTCATTCAAAACCTCCCTCCTCACATCCCCCCTTCTCCCTGCCTCTATGAGGTTGCCTCCCCAACCACCTATCCACCCACCCTTTCCTGTCTTCCTGCCCTGGCATTCCGCTACAATGTGGCATCAAACATGCTCAGGCCCAAGAGTCTCTCCTCACATTGATGCCATTAAGGCCGTCCTCTGTCACATGCATGGCCAGGACCATGGGTCCCTCTGTGTGTACTCTTTAGTTGTTGGTCCAATCCCCAAGAGCTCTGGAGTATCTGGGCAGTTGACACTGTTGCTCCCCCCAGGAAGCTTCAAACACCTTCAGCTCCTTCAATCCCTTTATTAACTCCTACATTGAGGTCCCTGTGCTCATTCCAATGGTTAGCTACAAGCATCCACCTCTGTATATGTCAGGCTCTGGCAAAGCATATCAGGAGAGAGCCATATCAGGCTTCCATCACTAAGCACTTCCAGGCATCCACAATAACATTCAGATTTGGTGGCTGTATATGGGATGGCTAACATCCACTTACCAGTGAGTGTGTACCATGTGTGTTCTTTTATGACTGAGTTACCTCACTCAGGATGATATTTTCAAGTTCCATCCATTTGCCTGTAAGTTTCATGAAGTCATTGCTTTTAATATCTGAGTAGTATTCCACTGTGTAAATGCACCATATTTTCTGTATCCATTCCTCTGTTGAGGACATCTGGATTGTTTCCAGCTTCTGGCTATTATAAAAATCGCTGCTATGAACATAATGAAGCATGTATCCTTATTACATGTTGGAGCATCTTTTGGGTATAGGCTCAGGAGTGGTATAGCTGGGTACTCAGGTAGTACTGTGTCCAATTTTCTGAGGAACTGGCAGACTGATTTCCAGAGTAGTTGTACCAGCTTGCAATCCCACCAACAACGGAGGAGTGTTCCTCTTTCTCTATATCCTTGCCAGCATCTGCTGTCACCAGAGTTTTTTATCTTAGTCATTCTGACTGGTGTGAGGTAGAATCTCAGGGTTGTTTAGATTTGCATGCCCTTGATGACTAAGGATGTTGAACATTTCTTTAAGTGCTTCTCGGACATTCGAGTTTCCTCAGTTGAGAATTCTCTGTTTAGCTTTGTTCCACATTTTTAATAGGGTTATTTGATTCTCTGGAGTCTAACTTCTTGAGTTCTTTGTATATATTGGATATTACCCCTCTCTCAGATGTGGGATAGGAAAGATCTTTTTCCAATCTGTTGCTTGCTGTATTGTCCTATTGTCAGTGTCCTTTGCCTTACAGGAGGTTTGCAATTTTATGAGGACCCATTTTTCTATTCTTGATTTTAGAGGAAATGTCTCAGTGGTTAGGAGCACTGGTTACTCTTTCAGAGGTCCAGAGTTCAATTCCCAGCAACCACATGGTGACTCACCTCCATCTACAATCTGAAAACAATTCTTAACTGCCGCACCCGCTCCAGTGGAGACTGTGCAGCATAAAAAGCAAAGAGCTTGAATGGCAGCCGGTCCCGGGTTTGTGCCTCACGAGGTTGGGCCCCCTGGAGTTTGGGGACGCAGACTCCCCTGGACATTTGCTAGTTCAGGCTGGAGACAGTTAAGCTGGGGATTGCTTGGGGGTATTTGGGTTTGCAGCTTGTTAACTTACTGTGCTAAGATTGTTCCACGGACAACAGGGCGAATGATTGATGTTCCAGGAAGTGGGGAAGCGGCCACTGAGAGTTGGCAGATCACCAGCGCGGCTGCCGTGGTGACCAGCACCATTACGTATACCTTTGCGTTTAGGGAAGATCAAGGAATTAGGTCAATTGTTTAGAGGTCTAGCTAAGAATAAAATATTAACAGGAATGGAGTCGGAGTTAGCCAGTTGCTTGATCATAATGTTAGCCAATTCCACAAAACCATTAGGGAAAATATTAGATGAGCTACAACAGCCTGTATCAGGAGAAGGGAAAAGTCCTAGAAATAAACGTAGTATTCCAAGCTACCTTGAGGAAAAGGTCCAAGAATACCAGTCACTAGGACTCACAGCTAGAGACAAGAATGGAACTCTCCAAATATTGATAAGAGATCATTGGTGGACTCCAGGGACTTACCAAGGACCATATAAACTAAGAACAACTCCTGCTGCCCCCTTACCATACACAGGACAGTATGATAAGTATTTAAACAGATGGGTAGTCATTATAGGAAGAAAAGTAAAATATTATAGTTTAGGATTTTGGGATAGGATTAAGAGAAGCCGTGCTCCCTGGTGTACCTTAACTCCAGCACAACAATTAAACCTACGTTAGCAAGTATATGTGTTTCTCATGTACACTCCTCAGGGGCAATGGTATCTTGGTAGTTTTCCATTAACCCTCAAGCAAAAGAAAGAACATTTGCTATGTGCTTTGGCTAGAGAAATAATGAGCCCTGAGTCATGCCCCATTGTGAAGAATAATCACTAATCTTGAGAGTCAATAAAGAAAATTCATCAAAGTTAACTGTCTGACATGCTCACCACAAAAAGGCTATTTTTATAAAAGAACTGCTTGAGGAACTCTATGAAATTCCGCTGTACTTGTAATTGTTTGTTTGAATTTTGTTTTCAGGATCATGTTAATCATAAACTAAGAATGATGTCAATGATTCTGTTCCTTGTTCCTTTATGCTAATATTATAAAAGCTGATGCTCTCCAAATAAAGTTCGCAGCAGTAGATACAACTTCTCTTGTGTCTGTGTCTCTGTTGTCAAGCCGACTCCGCTCCATACCTGGGCATCCTCAGTCTCCCCCCGCAGTCCAACTGAGCGAGTCTGCGGCACTTAACAATAAAAGTACTTTTGGGGGGATCACAATCCCTGACCTCAACCTTTACCATTAGCAATAGTGATAAAAACTGCATGGTATTGGTACAGAGACAGAAACATTGATCGATGGAATAGAATTGAAGGTCCAGAAATAAAACCACACACATCCAGGTTCTTGATTTTTGACAAAGAAGCCAAATATATACTATGGAAAAAAAGAAAGCATCTTCAACGAATGTTGATGGTCTGTCTGTCAATATATAGAAAAAATAAAATAAACCATATTTGTCACTTTGCACAAAGCTCAAGTCCAAGTGGATCAAGAACCTTAACATAAAACCAAGATACACTAAATCTAGTAGAAGAGAAAGTGGGAAAGAGACTTGAACTCATTGGCATGGGGGGAAAATTTCCTGAACAAAACTCCAATGACTCAGGATCTAAGACAAAGAATTGTTAAATGGGACCTCATGAAACTTAAAATCTTCTGTAAGGCAAAGGATATAGTCAATAAGACAAATCAGCAGTCTACAAGTTGGGAAAAAAATCTTCACTAACCCCACATCTGATAAAGGGCTAATATACAAAATATATAAAGAACACAAGAAACTAACATCCAAAAAAATCAAACAACCCAATTTAAAAATGGGGTTTAGAATCAAACTGAGAATTCACACCAGAGGAATCCCGAATGGCTGAGAAACAAGTAAAGAAATATTCAAAGTCCTTAGTTATCAAAGAAATGCAAATCAAATGGCCCTGAGATTCCACCTTATAACAATCAGAATGGCTAAGATTAAAATCACAGGCAACAGCACATGTGGGTGAGAATGTAGAGAAAGAGAAATACTTCTCCATTGCTAGTGGGACTGAAACTCGTGCAATCACTCTGGAAATCAATCTGGAGGTTCCACAAGGGCACATGTTCCACTATATTCATAGGGCCCTTGTTTGTGATAGCCAGAAGCTAGAAATAACCCAGATGTCCCACAACAGACAGAAGAATGAATACAGAAAATATGGTTCAGTTACACTATGGAATGCTGCTCAGCAATTATGAATAAGAACATCCTGAGTTTTGCAGGCAATTGTATGGAACTAGAAAATATTATCCTGAATGAGATAACTCAGACCCAAAAAGATATGCATGGTATGTACTAACTAGTAAGTGTATATTAACTATTTCTTTTTGCATGTGTATTTTTGGATTCTATTTCAGATATCAGGTTGTTACAAGGGTATGTGATTATGTGTGCCTCCATAATTCTTTTCCGTTGACTAAAGTTTCTGTTTTTATGGCAGTACCAGGCCCTTTTATTACTATAGCTCTGAAGTATAACTTGAAAACTAAAATAGAGATACTTTCAGCCATGGAGCAAAAAAGAAGTCATATCTTTAATATATTGCTAAAGACTAAAGTATCACCATATTTTGTGCAAATTTGAGTTAAGTATTATTCTGACAGGAGGTAAAATGCAATTTCTTAAGAGATCCTTCAATTTTCCACTGACAACTTGTTAACTTATAATAGAAAGATGGTCATTTCATTTTTTTAATTTTTCATTAAATTTAAAAGGTAATATTGAATATTCTCTTAAACACTTCTGTCTAATATTACTAGATTTCATTGCATGAAAAATGATTTCAAATATTATGCCTTTACTTAAGATAGAGTTTAAGGTATTTAGCATTTACTAAAAGTACAGACATAAAACGTAATGTAAATTGAAGATTCATTGAAGTTAGGGAACACTTTGTTTAGCAACAATACCTTTAAATTTTCCATCTAGAAAATAAAATTTAAAATGTTTCGTAGATTATGCTTCTAACTTCTTTCCCACCTATATGGTGGACTCGTGTTTCTAGCAATGGAAATCAAAGGATGAGCCATCAAACTATGGTTGTAGAACATTTTTAAATAGAGTTACTATTTTGCCTTCATAATTAAACCTTTATTTATCTCATTTACCCAGTTGACATTTGCAGAATGTTAGTCACTGTTTTTCTAGTAACACGAAATGCCTTTTCATCATGAGAGGTATGTACTATTTTAACAAGCATGACAGAGTGACACAATATTTCAAAGACACTTTACCCTGAGCAAGATTTAACTTCATGTATAGTAGTCTAGGAAGATCCAAGATGTATCTTTAGAGAATATCTGCTGATATTACTGTGCATAAAAATCTATTGCCATAGGTTGTCTACAAAGTAATTTTTTGAATAATCAAAAAAAATCTACTATTTGAGAAAAAGTGGAAATATTAAAAGGACATAATCTTAAGATGGTAAAGAATTTATCCTTATAAGAGTTAGAAAAGAATTTTAGAATATTCTATTAATATTAAAATATAGTCATTTTGTACTCCATGGCTGTGTGATCTTCTATACCACCCTTCCACTCCTCATTTTCCACACAATCTTCATTCTGCACTGGTACTGCTAAGTCAATGAGACTATTGAAATAAATTCACATTAACTACTGTAATGCTTGCCATACCCACACCCCTCTTAAAATTACTCAGCTGTTTGTATATGCACTTTACCATTCATGCTAATTAGATTTCTATTCCTGTGATAAACACCAACGTCAAATATGTCAGTTAGCTAGCTACTGCCATCAACCATTAACCAAGAATATGCCTCACATAATTGTCTACAGGCCAAATTGATCTAAGCATTTTCATATGTGTTGTTTTCTTTTCCCAGATGACCCTAGCTTACGTAAAGTTGAGTAAACCTCACCAGCACATCTTATCTATGTAAAGATACAATTTAATCTATCTGAACATACTGGTCATAAAGACACAGATATTGTGTCTTGAAATTATTCTGGGCCATTTCTCATACATTTTACTATTTGTTCTTCTGTATCATCAACTGGGTATTCTATTCTAAATAAAATCTTTAGAAAAATGTAAAATATGTTTTTAATCTATAAACATTTAAATTCACTTCTTTTCTGCCATCTATGATACTGTGCTCTCTGTATGATACTCCATGACTTAGAACTGTGAGTATATGAAAGTAATACATTAATAGACTGTGCAAAGCCCTCATTCAAAGTAAACTAGCCAAAATAAAAATGCTTCTTTTTTAATTATTTATTTTATTTATTTACATTTCAAATGTTGTCCCCCTTCCCAGTTTCCTCTCTACAACCCCCTCGATCCCATCTACTCTCCCCTTTGCCTCTATGAGGGTACTCTTCCACCCACCCAACACTCCCACTTCACTCCCTCGCCTGACTCACTGCCATAGCATTCCCCTATGCTGGGGCATCAAACTTCTACAGGACCAAATGCCTCCCCTCCCATTGATGCCAGATAAGACAAACCTCTACTACATATGTTGCTTGAGCCATGCGTCCCTCCATGTGCACTCTTTGGTTGGTGGTTTAGTCCCTTGAAGCTCCGGTTGGTCCAGTTAGCTGATACTGTGGTTCTTCCTATAGGAATGCAATTCCCTTCGGCTCCTTTAGCCCTTCCCCCAACTCTTCCATTGTAGTCCCAGTGCTCAGTCTGAAGGTTGTCTGTATCTACATCTGTATTGGTCAGGTGCTGGCAGAGCTTCTCAGGTGACAGCTATACTAGGCTCCTATCTGTCAGCAAGTGATTCTTGGCATCAGCAATAGTGTCTGGGCTTGGTTTCTGCAGATAGGATGGATCTAAGTGGGACCATTTATAGATGGCCTTTCCTTCAGTCTCTGCTCCATTTTTTGTCCCTGCATTTCCTTTAGATAGGAACAATTCTGGGTTAAAATTTGTGATGGGTGGGAGGCCCCATCCCTCAACTGGGGCTGTGCCTATCTACTGGAGATGGTCTCTACAGATTCTATCACCCTTTTGTTGGGTATTTTGGGCAATGTCATCCCCTTTGAATCCTGGAAACTTCTTGCTTCCCTGACATAAAAAAACAGTTGTTTAAACTGAAAATGTAACCTGCAACTATACTATTCTCATGCTAATTTATGCTTGATAAATATTTCTTAAAAAATCCAATTGTTGTCAAGGTCAAAGGTCAACATTATGTAAAGAAAATAATGAATTTTAAGTACTTGTATCAGAGACAGTATTGGCGACATCTGACATAGATGATTTTAATTTCTCTAATTCTTTAGTATAATTTTTCTTTCATTTATCACTTATACTAAGCCCTGTGTTTTTAAATAACTAGACATGTATAATTCTCATAAATAAACTGCCAGTCTATGAATTATCCACCTCTAATGAAAATAATTTTGTGATCAGTAAGATAATATAACAAAAATATTTTAAAATATTGAAACAGTATCAAATCACCTTACCCCTTCCTTTCTTTGCTCCACTACTCCCAGGTATTCTTCCTCCAACTCCTTCATTTTTGCCTTTTTCTTGATGTGTGGTGTGTGTGTATGTGCATGTGTGTGTGTGTAGAAATATATAGATATTACATGCTGAGTCCATTTTTGTTGTTTGTGTATATGGTTTCAGGACTGACCACTCTTCACCTAATTGCTATAATATATATATTGGTTTAATTCACAGATGTACCATTTCCTTCATCAGAAAGAACTTTTTTTTTTTACTAACTGGGATTATGGAATAAAAAGTGTTTACACTTTTTGTTATATCACTCAGAACTCTTTCTGGAATCCCATTCCCCTAATTGGGCTTCCTGGTCTAGTCTCAATAGCAGAGGATGCACCTATCCTACTACAACTTGCTAAGAAGTCAAGTAGGGTGAATACTGTGGAGGCCTCCTTTTCTCTGAGGAATCAATGATGGGAAATGGGAGGAGGAAAATGGAGAGGGAGGGACTGAAGGAGAAGAAAGAGGGGAAGCTGCCATCAGGTTGTAAAATAAATAAGTAAATAAATAATTCTTTAAGTATTATTTTAACTTGTTTTGCTCTTCAGAATAATGTTTGGTAAGTTACTTTCTACATAGATATTCACCTAGAGGTGAGCTAGAGCTATCACATTTATACTAAAATTGTGAGACAAATTGAAATGTATATATATGTGTATGTATGTATGTATGTATGTATGTGTGTATATATATATATATATATATATATATATATATATATATATATATTATGATAACATGTTCATATCATACTCATTTTTGGTGTTCCAGTCTGTATGTCCTTACATTTCCATTTACCAAAATCATCTCTAATTTATTTCCCTGTTAATACAAAACTTTACATACAAATCCTATATACATGTTTAAACATGACACATAACATTTTTTTCTGGTTATTATCCATTGCATTATATTCTTAACTTCAGTTTAGATAACACTATATATATATATATATATATAAAATGATGCATAATTTATTATATTTAATATATTATTAATATAATGCTTATGTGTGTAACTAAATACCATTCTGTATATGTGTGTATATATAGATATACATTTTTAAAATTATAGATGTATAAAAAGATATACATATATCAAAGTTCTGCATGTTTATCTGGTAGATATTTTATAGCATATGTTATATATAAATGTCAATAAAATTAATATTCATATGTTTATTCTTTAATCTATCTCCTTTTTATCAGAGGATTGCCTTATCAGGCACCACTGGGAGAGGAGCCTTTTGGTCTTGTGGAGACTAGATGACCCACGGTATGGGAGTGCTGGGACATGAGGCAGGATTGGGTGGGCTGGTGTGGGAGTACCCTCATAGAGGCAGGGGAAGGTGGGAGGGGATATGGGGTTTGTGAAGGGGAAATTGGGAAGGGGACAACATTTGAAATGTAAATAAATAAAATAACCAATAAAAAATGAAAACAAGACATTAACTGGTTCTATCAGATTTTCTTTTTATTTAATTGTATTTCTATCGTTTTCCAGTTCTAGGTAGGCATATATTATTCACACATACCAATAGCTTCATTTCTTTTTTCCTTTTAATCTGATTTTATTACTTTCTTTGCCTCTGAGATTATTTTGGAAAAAAGTCATGAATCTAAGCATCCTCATTTTGATTTGAATCTTAAGGAAACAGTGGCGGTCATTTAAATTGTATGTAGTGTTGTTCAAGGTAGGCTTGAGAAGTGATTATTTTAGTTTTGTTTTTATTTTTAGAAATTATAATATAAAAATAATATTTTAAAGTCACTTCCAGTCTTCCCTTCAAATTCTTACACATACTTCTACCTATATTCCCTCATATCAAAGTCTTTCTCATTAATCATTATTACGTGCAAATATGTATTTGTACTGTGTTCTTTATTAAAGGTATTCTCTAACTGTTTCAATGTCTTTAAACATTTATTAGAAATGGACCTCACATTTTTCCACATACTACTTTTATATCTGAGTATATACTGATATTTTTTTCTTTGCCTTGATTTTGATTTGTATTTGTTTGTTTTTCATTATAGTTACTAACTTAGAAATTTTGAGACAGTATGGCATTCCTAGAATTAAATTCCTAGAATTAAATTTATCATATTAAAGTATATAACTCATTCTATGCATCTCTGAATTCTATTTGATATTTTTATTTATCTGATTATGGTATTTGACTAACAATATTCTTATATCAAATAGGAAATGTTTTGCAATTATTTTCTGGAAGAAATAAAATAAAGAATAAATTTTTAAAATTTTCTTAAATTTTTAGCAATATTTTATAAAGAAACCTTCTATACATATTCTTCCTTATATTATTATATGATAAATTAGATTTCATTTATAATCTCAGGAATGTTTAAATTACCTGTATCTTATTAAACATATTAGATGTATTATATTATTTCTTTTCACAATTTTTCTTTACAAAATTTTATTTTTTTACTAATGTGTATTTTTATGTGTGTATTTGTGTATTTCTTTCTGGGTGGAGGTGATGGTAGTAGTGGTATGTGTGTGTGTGTTTGTGTGTATAATTCTATGTACTCACTAGTAAATGTTAAGACAAAGGCAAAGATCAGTTTCCACAGAGTTGGAGTCACACATGCTGGCAAATGAACTTGACCCTTCTGAAAGGGAAGAATGTATCTCAACCAGTGATCAATTTTTCCATAATCTAGTGGGTATTGTTTTGTCGTACATAAGTCCATGGGTTCACTATATTTGAAATTTAAATATCTTTAGATAGTTTACTTTCTATCAATTAATGAATTTGTATATTTTGAATGGTATTTCTCTTCATATTTTTTTGGGTCTCTCCCATTACTCTGCCATATCTTTACTGTAATTGATCAAAAAGTTTTCTGATCTTGTAATTTCTATTCTTCTATTTTCAGGTTTCTTAACCCACAGCTCTGCACTGCTCATTGTGCTGCCAAACCTATCCACTTAGCTTTGATCCTCCTTCAGCCTTATAGCTTTAAAATTTCTATTTCTCTGTTTCTTCCCTAAGTTTATTTCCTAAAATTTTCATTTATTGCAAAGTTATTTATAAATGCTTTTTGAAACATTTTTAGGGAGAGTGCATAAAATAATTATCAGATGATTCTAACATTTTTCCTGATTATTCAAGCAATTGGATGTTGTCATTACTGTCAGACTCTTTTTCCCCCTATTGAGAACTTCCTGGGTATGATATAAAAATTCATTTTAGTGTAAAACAGTAAGATGAGTCATTATGTTTTGAGTAATGGACCTTATTTATTCATTTATTTTGGCTAGATTCTCTAACACTGCTATAAGTAGAAAGGACAGAGAAAGGGTGAGTGTTGAATTGTTGGTCATAGTGCAGCAGTTCATGCTTGTTCAGTACAATTGATCTCAATGATTAGAGCACCACTCCATATCTACTACATGGTTGGGGTTTTCTACTTCCATCTGTGACCTGCAGTGAAATGTGTGTATGACATATCCTTGGGGTCATGCAAATGAAACAAAACTAGTTATTTTTGGGCCTTCTTGAACATGAAAATTCCATGGAAGCTGAGGTACAGTAGAAATACCTACTTCTCATGAAGAAAATTGGTTTTGCTCATGGCGATGAGGCCACAGTAGTTGTCTCTGATGTTTAGGGACAGTGGTAGAATAGGTTTTAAATGAACAGTCTCAGCTCAAGGCCAGCCAGGGATTCAGGATGAGATTGTTTCAAACAAATCCAAATCTTCAATATCCATCTTGCATACACGTAGACAATATTTCCCCAGTGAAATTTTTTCTATTGTCAATGCCAATTTTTTAATTATCTGGTCTAAAGTATAGGAAACCAAAAGAAACACCAAAAAGCTCAACAAATTATGGACAGGATATCTGACAAAGGCTACAGATTACAGTACTTGTCAAGAGATTCTTCAACCTTGCTTCTTGCATTATGTCTATATAGTATAGGAGATAAGGGAAGTAAAACTACTATATTTTAAATTTGTTCTTTTCTTATACAATACATTCCAACTGAAGCTTGCCCTCCTTTCCTTCTCCCAGACTCTCTCTTGCCTTTCTCCCTCAGATCCATTAATCTCTTTCCCTTGAGAAAACAGCAGACATTCTAGGGATGTCAATTGAATGCAAAATAACAAGACACATTAAGAATAGTCATAAAAACTAACATCAAGACTGGCCAAAGCAACCCAGTAGGAGGAAAAGGGTGCCAAGAGCAGGCACCCCCACTCCCTCTGGTTTATGTTATTTACAACATCAACCAGTTTAATTGACCACTTAGGATTCCTTTACCTCATTAGATACTTCTTTTCATTTCCTCATCAATATAACATCCTTACAAGAAGAGAAATCTAGCAATAATAAAAGCACAATTATGCAAATGATTTAAAAACAAAGCTATGTCTGTATGTCCATGTAGATGAAAAAGGATAACTGATACTGAAAGGACATGGACATTTTCAAATAAACAATAAATTGAAATATTAAACTATTCTCCTTATGCAATACCTTAGTTTTATTACAGACACAACAATTTAAGTTACTTATAAATTAGACTACTTTTCTCATCATAAATTCAAATGGACAGGGTCTTCAGAGCAGGTTCCAAATAAGAGGCCAATGACAGTATTTTAACCTACCAATTTACTTGCCTAGACCACTGCAAGTTGCTGGGGTTGCTGTTGTTGTTGTTTGTTTTTTTCATTTATTGCAGAGTTCCCTGGCTTAACCCAATTAACTTTTTTGTTGGCTTAGGTACAACCTGGAATCCTGCTCCAGAGAAAAGGGTGAAAAACTTTGGAGGCAGCACGTCCTGATAATTGCATCAATGTAAAAAAAAAAAAAAAGGACTTTCTCTCTGATATTTATGTAATATTCTATTTTCCCAAATCTATAAAACTACATACATCTTTTTATAACACACCTGTTTTGAAGGAAAATATACTCATCCTTTTCAGTGGTTTTGGGACAGTATATTTAAACATAAATGATGAAGATCAATGAGTTTCAAGTAAAAATAAAATTCTATTTATAAAAGTTTCAGTTTTGATTTAAGCTTTAAATTACAAATTGGGGGTTGCAGAAAATAATCAGTGATTGAGGAAAATAGAAGAAAATGATCTTTGATTCTTCTCACTTAATTAGATACTGATTAAATCATAGTTTTATTGGAAAATTATACTGCAAAACAAACAGTAAAATAAGAGATAGTTTAACCACAAAATGAAATATGTAGATTATTAAATGGTAATGTAAAAATAAAACTATGAAAAGGATGAATTCAACAAAAAGAAATACAAATTAGACTAAGAATTTATGAGAAGTCATGAGATGAATTGAAATAATTTGTTGGCAACAGTAATACATAAAAATCAATAATTAAGCATTACTATTGTCATTATAGAAAATAGTTTGTAGCATGTACTGGGATTTCTTCCAGCACACTAATAATAATGAAATGTTATAGAAAACGGTAATGTATATGAGTAGCTAAGATTAGTAAAGTATTTTTAAAAACAAAATACAAAGAAGTCAGTGTTTTATAAAAGATGTCATAAGTCATAAAGTAAATATATTATATTTCCTAAAGTTAAGAACAAGAAAATAGAGCCTTTGGAATTGGTATTTTGTTCAGGAAACTGTCTCCTGCACCAAAGCATTCAAGGCTATTTCCAACTTTCTCCTGTTTGAGATTTAGTGTATCAAGGTTTATGTTGAGGTCCTTGATCCACTTGTACTTCAGTTTTGTGTAGGGTGATAAATGTGGATTTATTTGTATTCTTCTACATGTTGGCAATCAATTAGACTAGCATATTTTTTTGAATCTGCTTTTTTTTTAAATGAAATTAAAAGGCTTCTGTAAGGCAAAGGACACTGTCATTAGGACAAAAGACAACCTACACATTGCAAAAGGACTTTGATGAACTCTACATCTAACAGAGGGTTAACATCCAAAATTTGTAAACTCTCAAGAAGTTAAACACTAACAACACAAATAACCTAATTTTTAAAAAAATGGGGTTCAGAGCTAAACACAATTCTCAAAAGATGAATCTCAAATGGCCAAGAAGCACTTAAAGAAATATTCAAAGTCCTTGATGGTCAGGGAAATGCAAAGCAAAACAACTCTGAGATTCCATTCTATACTGGTCTGAGTGGTTAAGACAAAAAAATGAAGAAATGGCACATACTGGAGAGGATATGAAGCAAGACAAATACTTCTCCATTGCTTGTGGGAATTCAAACATGTACAACTATTTTGGAAATCAATTTGGACATGTACTCTAGTATGTTCATGACAGCTTTATACTTAATAGCCAGAAATTGGAAAATGTCCCTAGATGTCCCTAAACTGAAAAATAGATAAAGAAAATGTGATTATATATATATATATATATAATGGAATTCAGCTATCAAAAATCAAGGCATCATGAATTTTGCAGGCAAATGGATGGAACTTGAGAATATCATCATGTGTATAGTAACCCAGTCCCAAAAGGACATGCATGATAGGTACTAACTCAGAAGTTAATATTAGCTGTAGAACATAGTATAACCATGCTTACACTCCACTGACCCAACAACGCTAAACAAAAAGGAAGACAACAAGAAGAAGAAAGGGTGCTTGAATCTCGAAAGGGGAATGAAAGAGTGCAAAGAAGCAGATGGAGGGAGGGAGCTGGGTGGGTGAGGGAATGAAAAAGGGAATGAGGGTTTACAGGAGACATGATCAAATGTCCATGAGACTGAATGGTAATTTGCAACTAACAGAAGTGGGTGGTTGGGTGGGTGGGTGGTGGACATCTCCAGGACCTGACAGAGTCCTGGGATAAAAGAGGCACTCGAGAATCTATGAAAGAGACCTTAGCTGTAACTCACAGCAAGATAAGGGATCTGAATAGGCAACTTCCTGTAGGCAGGCATGAACCCCTGTGGGGTAATAGGGACAACAACCCACCAACAAAACTTTTGACCCAAAATTTATCCTGTCTACAAGAAATGCAGGGAATGAAACAGAGACTAGGGATGGTCACCCAATAACTGGCTCAACTTGAGACCCATTCCATGGGCCAGCACCAGTTCTTGATACTGTTAAAGATACTCTGTTAAATTTAGAAACAGGAGTCTAGCATATCTGAAGCCTGAGAGGTTCCATCCAGCAGCCAACTCAGACAGATGCAGGTACCCACTGCCAAAGAAGGCATGGAGTTTAGGGACTCTTGTGGAAGAATAGGGGGAAGGATTGCAGCCCCAAAGGGGATAGGAACTACACAGGAAGACCAAAAATAACTTATCTGGACCCTAGTTGCTCTCAGAGTCTGAACCAATCAAAGAACATACAGAGTTGAACCAAAGCCTCCACACATATATGTAACAGATGTGCAGCTTAGTGTTCATGAGGGTTCTGAACAATTAGAGCAGGGGTTATCCCAAAAGCTCTTGTCTATATGTGGGATATGTTCTTCTAGCTAGGCTGACTTCTAGGATGTGCCTAGACCAACTGATACTGGAGGTGCCATCGTGTTAGAATACCCACCTCTATGTATTCAGATGAAATAGGCAGAAGGACTGTGGGATGTGTGACCAGGAAGGTGCAATGAGCAAAGTGAGAAACTACAGAGAAAAAGAGAGAGAGAGAGAGAGAGAGAGAGAGAGAGAGACAGAGAGAGACAGAGAGAGAGACAGAGAGACAGAGAGACAGAGAGAGACAGAGAGAGACAGTGAGAGACAGAGACAGAGAAACAGAGAGACAGAGAGACAGAGAGACAGAGAGAGAGAGAGAAAGAGAGAGTGCATCAAAATATACATAGGTATTATTAATTGCCAGAAAGTGATATTATAATCTAAGTATGTCAGCATCAGTTTTATTTTTATTATTTTATGAAGGGCATGTTGTTGTTATTCTAGTCATGAAACTTTTATTCATCCATAATCTCTTTTCCAAACCTTTTCGTTATAGACAAGTTGTAAGTATATATTATATGCCGCCATCTTCATTTTCCATGTATTACTTTGAGATTAGGTCTCTCAGTCAACTCTGGGTTTATGCTTTCTTAACTAGGCTACGAGCCAGAAATCCCAATGACCTCCCTGCATTTATCATCTTGGAACTGGAGTTATAAGGTTTGTAGAATGATTTGTTTGTTATATGTGTTCTTGGAATTTGAACTCCAGCCCTCGATATTTTATATGAGCCATACATTTCCATTAAATCTTTCATGTTTTAGCATTTTTCAATGTGAAAACATTATCAATTATATGTATAAATTTACTTTCACTTTTATTGGTTATTTTATTTATTTATATTTCAAATGTTACCCCCTTCCCAGTTTTCCTTCTACAAGCCCCCATCCCCTCCTCCCTTCCCCTGCCACTAAGAGGGTGCTTCTCCACCCGCCCACCCACTCCTGTCTCAGCATCCTAGTGTTCCCCTATGCTGGGTCATCAAGCCTCCACAAGAACAAAGGGCTCCCATCCAGTGGTGCCAGATAAGGTTTCTGTTAATGTTTCTACATGTGTTATAACTCGAGTAAAAGATGGAAGCACTTTGAAATTAAAAGTAAAACTACTGTGCTTCTTCAAGTACTAAGTAATTGTAATTTGTACACAGTTACTTCACGCAAGCACTAATTGTTTTTAAAAAGAATAATAAAAATATCAAAACCGATCGGCTTTAGAGATATATTCAAATAAACATTGAAGTGCATGCAAGAGGGAGGATCCTGGAATCACATAGTTAATTTGAATGTTTAACATTGCTTTAACCAATGGGGAGTATTAATAAGAGTTATAACTTACTTACACTCAAGGTCTGACCAGTTCTATAGGAACTTGGTGAAGTCTGGTACCAGATTTGAATCAAATGTACTCTGACAGCTAGCACAATAACCAACAATATACCTCAGAAAGCCAAAGCTCTCTAATTCAGAAAAGAGTCTCAGGAAAATGTCTCAGCAAAATCCTATCAACATTGATATGTTTAATCACACTCAGAAATTTTCTTTCCTTTGGAGGTACCCTACATAATATTTATTTGCATGTACCCAAATGAATACCCATTTTGTAGAAAAACAAAGCAAAAAGGATATATGAATTGAAAATAAAGAATATATCAGTATAAACAAAATGTGTTTTTTAATATTACATATAGAGTTTTTTTTTTTCCAACAGTATCTTCCTAGGTATACAAACCACAGTTAAAGGCAGGTCTCTTGCCCAGCAGTGGAACACTAAAAAGTAATGAACTTAATCATATTTTTGGAGGTGCATTGTCTCCTATAGTTTTCTCTGGGAGTTTTATTATTACCCTAGAAGTCTTTTGTTTACATTTTTTTCCAATATTGTCTTTTTGTGGTGTTTCTGTGTGAGCAGACGTGTGTCTCTATGTGCATCTATGTTTCTTGTCTTTTTTTTTTTTTTTTTTGGCTCATTCCTTTTCTGTTTGGTTGGTTTGTTCTATTCTGCTTCATTTCTTTTTTGTTGGTGCTTGTATTGTTGCCTGTTTATGTTCTAAAGAGAGAGAGGGAAAATGTGTGGAATTTGATTGGTTTCTAAGTGGGGAGGATCTATGCAGAGTTGGAGGAGGGAAAACTGATCAAATTATATTTTATGGAGAAAATAATCTATTTTCAGTCAAACAAAAACCAAAAATGATTTCAAAATTAGCCATGTTTGTTTTAATGATTATGAGAAACTTCCAGGTCCCATAAGAAAGCATAGCAAAATGAGTAGGACAAAGTTTTTCAACCTGTTCATAGCAACCACACAAAGATCACTTATTAGATATCCTAAATATCAGATAGTTATATTATGATTCATAACAGTGGCAAAATTACATGTATGAAGTACAAATAAAATGATTTTGTGATTGGAATCACCATGAGATGAGGAACTGTATCAAAGGGTCACAGCATTAGGAAGTTTGAGAACCACTGGACTAGGTAAAGCACTTAGTCCACAGTATTCCAGCAATACTATAAACTCCTGGGTGCTAACCTTCGGATCTGGTTTAGGAAATTAAACTCCTGCCTTGCTCATGTCTTAGACAATCTTTATTGTG
Organism: Rhynchomys soricoides; assembly: GCA_019843965.1. Lineage (NCBI taxonomy): Eukaryota > Metazoa > Chordata > Mammalia > Rodentia > Muridae > Rhynchomys > Rhynchomys soricoides. The sequence goes on from JADRCH010000010.1 coordinate 23,413,765, forward strand.
TTTTGTTTATTTTCATAGCTAAATATAACCCTACAGAGTATAGGAATAATTTTCAATGATTATATTTGTCTCCAATGGGTTTTAAATAGTTGGACTAAAATTAACTTATTTTCCTATTATCTAGCATATAGGGCATACAAGAAAGATCAGTGAGCCAAGATGAAATGCTAAGAAAAATATTTGTTTTACTGATTTACATATTTGTTTATATTTAGTACCAGGCTATAGGAAGCAAGACATTTTATTTTTTCCTTCGGCTCTTATACTCATGAGCCAAGCATTTTAAGGTCGCCTGCTGCAAAGTTGTAAACTAGCAGTTGTAATATCATAGTGGGAATCAAAAACCCACCAAATAGATAGAAAATGTGTTTTAAAATAGATATCACCAATTTATTTGTTTATAGCTAAATTCCCCTGAGCATGCTGTTTCTATTCCTTTCTCCTTGATACATAGAGCAAGCTTGGGAATTTTTGTCTCCAGGGAGTGTATTGGGAGGAATAAACAAACAGTTTCTCTTTTCTTTTCAAAACTTCATACTGTCCTTCACCTTCTATGGTCTTTGAAAGGTGTTTTCCCTCATTTAATCTATTTTATGGCACCTTAGTGCCCTACAGGAGTCTTCCACTGTCTTATTTATCTTTTCTATGGAGGATTATTTTAAAGTCTGGCTGTTTAATAGTGACTAAATATAGCAGAGGGCATGTATTAGGACATATTAAATGGAGTTCTAGTTATTTTGGTGTATAGGACAAAAATATTACTATACATTTGCTATGTTATGTTATGCTAGTATGTCTGTAAACCTTTTAGATGATTCATGGGAAGAGAATTTTAAAACATGACACCTTGTGTGGAAAATATTTTGCTAAATGAAGCAGGTCAAAGTCTAATAAAAGGTATATTTTGAAAGATAATCAAATAGAAGAAATAGGTAAATGGAAATAATATGATAAGTACAGTTTGATATGTTTCTCAATGTACTTACCACTAGGTGTTATTACCTTTTAAAGATACATATTAAAATAAAATAAAAAAAAAACCTTGGTGATTAGAAAAAATGATATTGGTACAGCATTGAGTTTAAAATAGCAGAATTTTCAAAAGATTATTTCATTGGATCTGATACCAGTTGAATAACCAGGTAGTTGAGAAATTATACTATATTTTCATTTTTAATATAGTCTTAGAATGCTTAAAAGAAAGTAAGCACAAATAAAATATGTAGAGTGGTGACAGGATATTAACAATCATAATTTGTTTTATTTTTTACGAATAAGAAACTTTCCTCCAATGAATCTAGAGATGAAAAATAATTACAGAGTCACATTTACAGTTACAAACTACCCTTCCTATTGGTAGGAGCTAGCAGTTGATTTAGCTCTCATGAGAATACCCGTTAAATCTGTAGTAACAAGGTAATTATAGTCAGTATGTTAGATACAAAGATTGTGTGGCATGTGGAGCATTGGGTTTGGATATGGGCATGAGGCAAGTTTGTAGTTTGAATCTTTGTGTGAGGAGTTGCTGTTAATTACAGATATGAGGATTCAATTTTAAAAAGAAAATTAATTTACATAGTCAATTTGGGTGCATGCATGGGACATATTGATAAATTTATTATGAAATGTTGCAAATAATAATTTTATTATTTATATTTCTAAAATATTATTTATATATTTATAAATACATTAATAAATATATTAATGAGATATTAAATATGTGACTGTGAACAGAGAAGTAATCATCAGTGAGGATGGATAGGTAAGCTATATAAGCATATGGCTTGTAATGGACAGAGACCTGTGCAAATATTAATTGGAAATATTAAATGAAAGAACTGAAAGAATATATTAAAGAATGACATGGCTATACTACACTTACCCAGTATTTCTTAACATTATGAAAAACTTACAGGAAACTATATTATAGCAACAATGAATGGTTAAAACATCACTGACAAATATGGGGCATTCGGCTGCTTTAAGTGATATGATTCTTTCTTACCTGTAGTAATTTCTGTGCCATACATCTCCTTGATGGAGCCTTGAACAATTTGTTTCAATGCATACATCTCTTCTGGATGACTCAGAAAGATAGTGTCACAACCTCTGCCTCTGAATGTGACACTGCAAACAAAAATGTAAGTAGATCAATTAGATGAGGCAAATGTTTCTGTGCTTTATGCATGGCTGTCATTCTTGATTAAATGGAAACTTACAAAAGCTTTTCATCATTTCTAATTAAAAGAACAAAGTCTAGACAAAACAACAAAAGTAAATATTTCATAGTAACAATTGCCTCAGGAATATGGTGATCAAAACTGAAGTAAAACTGCATAAATCCTAAAGAGTGGGAGAAATGCAGATAAGAATAAAGGCAAAGAGCCAATCAGCTTTTCCTACGGAACAAGGAAATATAAACCATATTTGAATAAGACCATGATTAGTATAGCAGGTTACTAAAAAGAGAACTGGAATAACTTGAGAATGAAATTTAATACATGAAGGGAATTTCAAAGAATAGAGAAATCATAAAAACTGGGTACAAACAAAGCACCTAAACTACAAAACTCCAGGAAGAAGGTGCCTCTCTGCGTTCCAGCATGAAGGCAGGGATGGCTGGACATGGATGCCTGAGGTTCATTTTCTCACAGAGAAGTTGTTTGGTTCCTTGTCAGAAAATTTTATTAAAATTTTGTATTCTGTTGTGGAGATGTAACTGTGTGTAGGAGGTGCTATCAAATAATTAGGTGCAGGGTAGTCTTTGGTTTCCAGTAATACTGATTCTTCCATACTGACAGTCCTTCTAAAGGCTATTTTACATAAGCTACATAGTATATAATTCTTTGAATTGACCTTATAGAATGTTTCACTGATAAAAGATCTCTGGTGCTAAATAAATTATCCGTGGCATAAGAACCTAGTTCTTTCATGAATCATGGAAAAAAAACAATTTTGTTTTCTGCAATGTTATGTTTGTTTGTTTGCTTGCTTGCTTGCTTATTTTTCTTCTAGTATGCTCTGATTAGATACAACTTTATTACAAAAGATAATGGAAATTCTTGAAATCATCATTTTATAGTTTTAGAGCATGCATTTGATTGTGTATTTAAATTTTAGAGGCAAAATGCATTAATAACACTAAACAAACTTAAACATTAATTTGGAAAATAGAATTTAATTGAAATAAAAATCATTAGAGGTAAGAATTGTCTTAAAACATGGTTTAAAAGCTAAACTTTCTCCTTTAGGATATAACTGTCTAATATATTGCATCGAGTGATGTGGTGTCCAAATAATTGGGGAACAATAAACAGCTGGTAAAGAAGTCTCTTTACCACATTGGGAGAGTGGTTTTCATTTGGATGCACATTGTCTGAATAGTACCTCTAATTCACTTGATTTATTTGTAATTAATTGAATACAATGCCATGGAAATGATCACCATGATTGGCCCATATTCTAGGGGTATAACACTATAACTGTCTAGAAATCAGTCAACACGTATTATCATAAAACAAAAAAAAAAATTAAATTATAAGCAAAAGGCAAGATATACAACTGGTAAAATTTTAAATTTTGGGATCTAATAGTCGAGTTTCCACATATTCTACATATTTAAGAGACACATGGAAGTATTTGTATGATGATGATGTAGCATAAATGGTAGCAATCAACAAGTCACTGGACAAAGACAAATGCCCTAGCACCACACAAACTATGAACTATTTTAGAACTCCTGAGGCACAGCCAGGAGGATCAGAGGATTTTATTCTGCTCATTTGTTTTTATTTGTTTTGATTTTGAAGTGAAAAAATGAGGGTTATCCCAACCAGAGCACTCAGTAGATTGAAAGGATTGCTGCCTGAAACCCACATAATGGAAGAAGACAACTGACTGTCACAAGATGTCCTCTGACCCTCCCCCCATGTGCCCATTCTCAGCCTTCCCCTTAAATGGTAAAAGAGTAAGAATAGGGAACTAAGGCTGTAGGGAGAGAAACAATGAAAACAAACATTAAAGTATCTCATGGAATACCTAAGATTCAGTTCACAGACCACACGAAGCTCAAGAGGAAGGAAGACCAAAGTGTGGGTGCTTCAGTCTTTTTTAGAAGGGGTAACAAAATACTCATGGGAGGAAATACAGAGACACGGTGTGGAACAGAGACTGAAGGAAAAGCCATCCAGAGATTGCCCCACCTGGGGATCTATCCCATATACAATCACCAAACCCAGACACTATTGAGGATGCCAAGAAGGCAAATGCTCTCAGCCAACCATTGAACTGAGCATGGGGTCCCCAATGGAGGAGTTAGAAAAAGGACTGAAGGAGCTCAAAGGGAAGAACAACAATACCAACCAACCAGACACCCCAGAGCTCCCGAGAAATAAACCACCAACAAAAGAGTACACATGAAGTGACCCATGGCTCCAGGAGCATATGTAATATAGGATGGTCTTGTTTGGCGTAAATAGGGGGAAAGGGTCTTGGTCCTGTGAAGGCTTGATGCTCCAGTGTGGGGGAATACCAGAGCGGGAAGGCGGGAGTGGATTAGTGGGTGGGGGCGTACCCTCATAGAAGCAGAGGGAAGGGTGATGGGATATGGTGTTTCTGGAGGGGAAACAAGGAAAGGGGATAACATTCGAAATATAAATAAAGAAAACATCCAATTAAAAAAGAATGTTCTTTAATTCCTAGCTAAGTTAGCCATTTTAAACAATTATCTTCTGAGTTCCTTCGCTTAAATCACATTGTAAGTTTTTTTGATACATGGTCAAGCATGACTAATGAAATCTTAGTAAAATCATAGTTTATAAATACTTAAAATGTTATTTACCCAGTTGCTATTTTATTATTATTAAACTCACTATAATTTATTGGAGAACCAAGTAGGTATATTTACATAAATCATCAGCCAATTATAATTTTTCTTAATATGAGATTTCCATGTCTTTAACACTATTTGTGTTTATACACTATATGATTATGTATATACAAATAACATAGAGCCCCATTAATGATTCAGTGGGATTGGAATTATTTCTGAGCCTATAGATATATGTTAAGTAAAAGACATAAATACTATGGGAGGCTTCACATATAAGTCCCTTAGTTATAATATATATGTGATGGGAAAAAATCATCACATTCTATTCATCAAAGGTCAAACATATTGAAATTGTTTTGAATTGGAAATACTTTGATTTTTAAGGGAATGTGATCAGGACATAAAATTCCAAAGACTTTCTTATTATCTTTAATAGAAAATAATGAACAGTGCTAGGTGATTCTAATGGTGTTAATTATAACATACAACAGCACATATGAGTTAACTATTATGTACATGAGTGCATTATGATTCAATACCTGAGAGAGTCAAAGAGATGTATTAGGGGAGACAACCCTTTGTAAACCCCAAAAGCATTTATATGGGTATGTCAAAGGAAAAATAATGTAGTAAGACGAACAGAAGTAACATCACTTGCCACACAGAACCTTAGTTATTTGGAGCTCAGAAGTTACACCTTCACTATGTTCAGCCATTTATGAGTTGATTTATCTGACATCCAAAATTATTAATATTAGAGCACTCCTTCACACTCAGGGCATGTGAAAGATGTTTTCACATACTTTATAAATGTAATACTAAAGAAGACTTTAAATGTCTTAGCATGTTAGAATGATATTTTTCAGGTTTATAGTATAGTCAGACTTGTGCCTACTTAGAGGATTATCCAATTTTGAGAAAATTTTCTATCCCATCAGGAACTCCTTGCTCATTCGCAATCATCCACATATTTGCCTTAATCATTTGACTGCCAACCACTTTCAATATCCAGAGATGAGTATATCTTGCTATTCTAGCTTCTTTTGTGTAGATGTCATAAAACAGTTTGAACAAATGTAACCTTAGAATGGAAATTACTTAGTTTGCTTACACTTCCACTTTATAGTCCATCACTGAGGAAAGGCAGATCAAGAATTCAGTATAAGGAAGGAATAGAAGTAAGAATACAAGTGGAACACTATTTCCTTGCTCACTGTCTCAAGCTCACCTAGCTATTTTATATATCAGAAGACTACCTGCCCAGGCAAAAGTGCCAAGAGTATGTTGGGTCTTCCTGAATCAATTAATAACCAAGACAGTGTCTATCAGATATGCCCATGGTACATTTTGATACTGGCAAGACCCCAGTAGATATTTTCATCTCAGCTGACTCTAGGCCATGTTTAGTTGAGAACTAAAGCTAAACAAGGCAACATGATATTTCATTTGACTAGTGTAATGTAATATCTAGTTTTTTGAAATATATATTCACTGTGGTAATGAATGCACACAGCACTTATTTGAGACATTTAACACCAGGGGATATATCCTCTACCAATACTACACCTAACAGTTTAACAGAAATGTCTGCTGCTCAAGTCCAACTTTCTTATACAAAAGAATAAAGAACATGAAAACATGATCAAATTAGTAAAAGAGTCCTCTTGGCAGAGAAACATATGACTATGAAAGGTTTCTTTATAAATTCTGAAGTGGTGTTTGTAGCAGAAAAATGGTAGGTAGGTTAAATATTTTGCCAAAGTTTTGTGTTAGTCAAAATAAGTGAGAAAATAAAAGAAAAATAAACAATTCATAGTTAAAATAATATAAGCTGGTAGGGTACACAGAGGAGTGAATAAGTAAAATCTAAAAATTTAGAGAAAATTATCTAAATAAAAATTTCAGAATTCGTAAATATAAGCTTAAGGCATTGCTCGAACACTTGAACTCCCAATTCTCTGTGGAAATTTTGATAGTTTAATGCATTGGATTTTAAATTTTATGTATGTGCTGTTCATAATCATTCTTGTTATTTGGATCTCTGAAGTTACTCCTTCACTATGTTCAGCCCTATAATGGTGGATATATCTGACATTCAAAATCATTATTAATAGTAGAGTAATACTTCATACTCATGGCATGTGAAATGTAAAGAACATTTCTCATTTTCCATACCTATGTTGTAATTAGTTCCCACTTCAAAACTTATTTACTCTAATCATTAGTGTCTACACAGGATCTATTTATGTTTTTTCAACTGAAACTGTTGTAATCTCCTATGTTCCTGTACATTTTATCTATAGAAAAAATGAATTTTTGAAATCAGTTTTCTGTTTCTAGTTGTTTTCAGGGGTAACCTCATTTTCATTTGTCATTTGATGTAGTCAATATTTTTTTTTTAAAGGTGCATAGAATTGCTCATTGATAGAACATTTGGATTTCCAGTTATAATAATATCATCAGATTAGTTTAAAGCTGAACTTAGTGATATCCATCCCTATAACAATACATTTCTTATCAATCAATATACAATTTATGATCATTCTTAGTGTTTGTCAATATTTGACAATTTTATTCAATAAAATGGTTCAGTTTTCTTCATCAATGAGTTCAGCAGAGGCATGCTGTCAGTAGCATGAGATAGAGGCAATGTGGGTTCTGGAAAACAAACTCAGGTCCTTTGCAAGAACAGTAAGTTTCCTTTACCATTCAACCATATCTTGAAAATGATTTTTTATTTTTATATATTTCAGATATTACTCCATAAACTCATATCCACTGGTATTAACTTCTTGTTTTGTATTTGTCAGTGAGGGAGAATATTGACATGCCACACAGTATTTTATATTCTAGTAAAGGATTGTGTATATAATATTAAAGATTATATATTATATATTGTATATATATATATTACATAACATACATATACATATTATATATTATGTTAATATATAATACATGATATTTTGTACATAAATAATATATATATATATATATATACATATATATATATAAAATGCATTAGTACTGAACAGAAAAAGTAGGATATATGTATAAATAGATATATAAGCATTTTGATATGTGTTTTCACATGCATGATTATTAGTTGATATGCATTCACATGATCCATCATCTAAAACATTCTAAGCAAGAGTCAGCTGTTTATTTCATCCTGCATCCAAATGTATAAAAATCAAAAGCTCCACTGCATGATCATAGCAATTGACAGATATTCTTTCTTAAATTTTACTTTATTCTTTCCTTCTTTACAGCAATGAGGATAAAACTTCTTTTAGTTTCTGATTCAAATGTTAGTCTCTTTTAGAAGAATCCTAGCAGATGCACCCTAAAAACATGTGCTTCAACAGTAATCTAGGCATATTTTACCACAGTTGACAAACATTTACATACCATACTTTTATCATGTAAACAGCTAATTATTTTGTTAATAAATTATGCTTTCATACTGGTAGGTTGAAATTATTACTGTGAACCAAGATTTGGATAGTATATACCCATTATCATAAATGACATCTGTTCCTACAGATCAAGCATATGAAGAACCAAATATCAATGTAAACTTATCATCACATAGACTGATTTTTAGAACTGAGTAAAACAATTATATTCTAAACATGTGTTCATTTTACTTTACATCTGTAATACTTTTGAATATCTAGCAACAAAAAATACCAGGGTCTGTGTATCTAAGAAAATTGATTCATCTCCAGTTCAAGACGTTTAAAGTCTTTGTTAAAAGTATTGGTGGTTTCAATTTCCCTAAGCATTCCCTCAGTGACCTGCACATGACTGTCTTCTCTAAGCTCTTATATGGTCTTTCTTCTATCTCTATGAGTCATCCAACATTTTTTTTTAAAATGACAATATTACACAGCAGATAATGATATCACCTTTAACACTAAAACTGAACCTAATTAATCAGTTATTTCCAAACTTTTTCTTCAATAGTTACACTCTGAAGCACTCATGGTAGGGGTTTGTTTTTTCAGACTTTAACAATATCATTTCCATTTTTTAAATCTCACCAATGCTCTAGTGGAAGACTATATTCCCACAAATGTTGTATTCATATAACATTCTGAACCAACATTCACGATCAAGAAACAACAACTGTCTCACACAAGATTGTTTTTTAACTTTAGACCTTTAAAGGGCACTTTAAATATAGTTTTATCTAAAAACAGATTGTTCAGCTGTTAAGAATATACACTGCTCTTGAAGTAGACACAAGCTAACCTTTCTGTTCCCACAGCTAGTAAATCATAATTGTTTGTAACTTCAGCTACATGGGATCTGATTTCTCATTTTGGCATCTTCGAATACTCTTTTTATACAAATCTATGCACAAAAACACACACACACACACGCACACACACACATTCTGCAATAAATGAAATATAAATAATAAATAAAGAAAAATATGTGTGTATTTAGACACCAATGAACTATCCATTGTACTCGCCTGAAAGAATGCAGTAAAATGTGAGAAATATGATAAGTAAAAACTGCTTATTCCAGTAAGATCTATATCCTAATTTCTAGATTTTATGAATAGAACATCTGGCATGGTGACATAGCACATAGGGTTTTGTACTTATTTTTACTTTGAAAGTGTAATTATATACAAGTGGAGATTATTCTGTAGAGTCAAGGTGAGTTCAATGTAATCACATGGGACCTTAGCAACAAATTATCTTCTCAGGCTTTCTTAACGGAGCCCTATGGATGGAAGACATTAATGATTTTTAATTTGCACTCAGAAAGGACTTCACAGGAAAAAGTGTCAGATACTTTAAGAAGCATTGGCATGACTTACTACGTGGGATCCCAGTGGCCAGACCTTACCTGGACTCAGGTAATTTCCACTCTTCTTCCTGTTTTTCATTTCCTTCTCCCCAACCTCCTTTACAGCTCTGTAGCAGAGAGTTTGAAGAAGTCTCTCTAAATTTTTTATCTCCATTCTTTTGAGACCCCACAAATACTTGAGGAAGACCTAGCCATCCTCCTCCCTAATCTTAGTGTCAGGCCCTATAACCAGAAAATCAATCTACTGGAATGACCTATAGCAGCAATTACCAGAGACTTAAGTAAGAGAATCACACTACTCTTCTTGTCCTCCTTATACAATCTCACTCTCATACTAGTAACTTAATGGTACAATGAAAACTCTGGAAAACAAGAAGGAATACTAACACCAAAATGAGTAAAGAGCAAGAGATATTCAAATCCCAGACTAAGCTCAATAAAATAGAAACAAACAGATAATTTTCACTTATGAGTACATATTCAAAATTCTCAGTAAGACACTTGCAAGCCAAATCCAAAGGCACATATAAAATTCTTCCATCATGATCAAATCGGGCTTTATCTCATATATACTGGAATAATAATTCAACATATATAAATCAATAAATGCAATTCAACATAAAAATAGATCAAAAGACAAAACCATATTAACATCTCATTAGATGTAAAATAAAACCTATGACAATATCCAATATCCCTTCATGTAAATAGTCCAATATAAACAAGATTGAAAAGGAATATTCATCTCCATAATAAAGGTGATGTTGTGTAAGGATTATAATCAACATCAACCTAAATGGAGAGAAATCCAAAGCAATTCTACTAATATCTAGAACAAGACAAGGGTATCCAGTCTCTCCATATCTTTTCAATATAGCACTTTAATCTTAGCTAGAGCAATTAGAAAATTAAAGGTAATCAAGGTGGGGGATATAAATAGGAAAGGAAGAAATCAAAGTATCTTTATCTGCAGATGACATGAGTCTACAGAGAAATGACAATCAAACGTCCAGTAGTAAGCTTCTAAGCTCATAAATTTTTTCAACATTGAAGCATGAAATAAAATAAATACAAAAACCCATTAGCATTCCTATAAACAAATGACAACTGATTGCTAAAGAAATCAGGAATACTATAACTTTTACAATAGCTTCCAAAACAAAAGTCATGGGTTAAGTGAGCAAGCATGTACCTTTCATAAAAGCCTTTAAGATGCTGAAGAGAACAAATTGAAAATGTAGAGGATGTAAAGGTCTCTTATGTTCCTGGATACATAGGATTAATAAAGTAAAAACAGCCAACCTATAATCAGCAATCTATAGATTCAATGCAGTTCTTTCAACATTCTGTAAAATTCCTCCCAGAAGCTGAAAGGACACTTCTAAGCTTTTTATGGAAACAAAGTAGTGGAAAAAAAAATACAGGCTAGCAAAAACAGTCCTGAAGTCCTGAATAATTAAATGTTGATGTTGAATCACCATCTCCTAATTCCTGCTGTACTATACGGCTATAATAATAACAGTAATATCTTATTGGCATAAAAATAGATCATTTGTTTAGTGAAATCAATATACACTTACCTCTGGGCACCAGAATTGCACATTGGAAAATAAAAAAGAGTATCGTCTAAAAATTGTGGTGCTGATAAAACCGGATGGATGCATCTAGATAAATAAATCTAAATACATCCACACTTATCACTCTAACAAAACTCAGTTCCAAATAAATTAAGGATATCAACATACTGTCTGATACCCTGAATATGTTAGAAGAGAACATGAAGAATAGTGTTGAACTCAGTGGAACAAAAAAGACCTTTAAACAAGATACTATTATGATAAGCACTAAGATCAACAGTTAACAGCAAATTGGATTCTTGAAAATGGAAAGCTTCTGCACATCAAAGAACAGCATTATTATTCAGACAATGTAGCAGGTTGCTGAATGAAAAAAGAGTTATACTAAGTCATCTCATAGAGGGTTCATTTATATGCTATATAAATAAAGATCTTGACATCAAACAACAAATAATTAAAATAAAAATAGGGTACATATCTAAAGAGAGATGTCTGAGAAGATACAGCACAAGTAGGTGAGAAACACTTAAATAAATGATTAACATTCTAGTCATCAGAGAAATGCAAATCAAAACTATTTTGAAACTTTCCATGCAAGGACTGTGTTACATCTAATTGAGCTATTGGCCAAACTATCCTTTTGGAAACCTTAAATGAAAAAAAAAATCAGGGTCTTACCATTGTTGATTGTTCTCTACAACTGATTATAAGGTCCTATTTCTCAAGACAATATTTAACTCACCAAACACAGAGAAGTATAGCTGGTGCCAACATAGACCCTTCTAGACTACCCAGACTAATGTTTATGGTACTGGAAGGTATTCTGCAGACTACCAGAGGAGAACATAAACAACAATCCTACTACAAAACCTTTGATAAACAAGAGTGACCAGTTTGCATGATAAGCTGGTATAATATGGGCATATATTATTTCATGAGTAACCAATTAATTATCTCATTTAATTTATGGACTGCCCTAAGAAATGAAGCCTATACTTGACACTGCTCTACTGTTCAAGAATCTGAGACTTGAGAGGTCATGCACACAAAGGGAAAACAGATGTTATGGTTCTGCTAAAAGAACATCAGTAAAAAGAACCTTAACAACACCTGCTTTATCCATATATCAGAGGCTTACACAGCCATTGTTATAGATGCTTTCTCCTTCAGTACATGAGAAGTAGTGCAGACACTCACCACTAGCAACATATAGAAAGTGAGAGACTTTGAAGTACACAGTCCTAAATAGGATGTTTTCATCAAATTTTCTCCAATCAAAGCTCAGGGAACTACACGAAAGTGTGGGAAGACACCAGAGAGAATGGGTGGCACTAAGGAAAAATATCTTCCAGACACAACAGAACTGATGCACAGGTGAATTCACAGAGACTATGGTAGCATGTAGATCCTGCACAGATCCAAACTACATGGGTACTGGCAAGGATATGAGATGGTAGACATGAGCTGCCATCCATGAAGAAGAAGCTATCTTCAAATAACAACTGCTTAGAAAGGAAAATACTATATTTTCCACAGGTGTCTCAGTAGGAATACAAATGAAACTCCAGGGCAGACTTTTTAGCCAGCAGTAAGGACAGACATAAAGTGAACTCAAAAGTATATGGGGGGGGGGGTTACTATTTATTATTGTTTTATTGGAGCATATTGTCCTTACAAATCTTTGGCTTGTATATTACAGTATCTGATTTTGAGATTTTGTGTGTGTGTGTGTGTGTTCTGCATATATATTTGTGCCCCTTCTTCTTTTTCTTACTTTCTTTATTCTGATAGTTCATTCATTTTGTTTTATCCTCTCTTGTTTATTTGCCTGTTGCTCTTTTCTTAAGTGAGAAAAAATAAGGCATCGATTTGAAAGAGTGGAAAGGAGGAGAGGTTTTGAGAAGAGATGAGGGAAGGAAAAGCATGATCAGAAAATATTCTATGAAAATAGTTTTGAATTCAATCAAAATAAAATTAGAAATGAAGCACTAACAAACACATCAAAATATCTCAGCTAATACTATATTATTGTTATGGTCTTATGTTACAGCTTAGTACACTATCTTCTGAACAGCCCAACTTTTAGATCCCATAGATAAAGGAAACACAGAACAGTGCCAAAACCATTTCATAGATTATAGACTATAAGTAACGAAATTATGTTTTGAATACAGTTTGACTCAAAGACCCTGACTCTTATTAATAGGATAAGAGACAACAGAGTTTAAAACATCTGGTAGTTATGGTTCAGTGCAGACAGAAATTTGAAATTTTACCAAGATTAAAGAGAACATGAGACATAAGGTCAGTGATTATTTTCATTTACTTGTGATTTTAATACATATTTTTCCCTGCAGGAAAAATTTCTGAAGAGATAAGAGTTATTCAATGTTACTACCAGAAGTCATTGCTTTGGAGCATAACCAAAGAATAATTTATCTGATAATAAGCCAAATGTTTAAATGTTGAAAGCAGCAACACATTATATTATAATAGTAAAGCATACCTTTTATTGATTAATACAAATTAAAATTTGGCAAATTTAATTCAGCTGAGGTTTTCTAAGTTTTGTAGGCTGCAATCTAAAATCAATTAAAATTTCTAAAGCAAAGCAAATGATCGATTCAAAATCTGTCACCTTTCTTACGCTGCTCCTCTTTCTCCTCCTATTGCCCTGGATTCTGAGGCTTCTCTTTCCTTATACAGTACCTAGTCATCAACTATGATGTTAGACAAGGACCTTATAACTAAGTTATGACATTAGTTCATATTTGAATTCTTTGTAATGTAAAACCAGTGTCATACTTTAATGGTCTGTTAATTGAACACAAATCACTTTCTGCAGAGCTTACTGTAAAGATATTTAAGAAACTGAAAATATTATGAGGTTTGCACCATAAAATGCATACAGGTATATGATTGCAATAGATATATGACCTAACACATAGAAAAGGTTGCTTAGTTTTACAAAGTTTCTCCCTCTAATGTGAACTAGCATAATAACTCTCTAAAGGAGATCCCATTAAATAAATCTATGTGTAATAAATCCAAAGAAATCATTAAAACAGTACATTATAGCTAATTAGACAACAAGTAAAATCTACTGTCATAAAACAACACTCAATCCAAAATAATACAGACATTTAAAAGATTAATAAAGTGTAATATATGAAAATAGAAATAAAATATAAAGTGGAAATAAACATATTATCCAAAGTAGTTGCTTCTAAACAGATACAATGAAGAAAAAAACTTACAAAAGCTAAAACAACACTTTATGCCAAGACAATATAAAATCCTAACTGAAGAGAGTAAATAATTAAAACAAAGTAAAAACTATTGATGCATAAAGATAAAAACATTAACTAAAAAATGATTGAATGGATAGTTATTTGAGGATATAATTTAGACATGGCCACAAAACTGATAAAATGTAATTTTAAATACTAACAGGAAAGAAATAATAACATTATAGTCTACAATTATTAACTATGAGCAAATTCTATAAACAACACATATTGACAAGCTTAAATCACTATAAGATAATACAATTCCATCAAATCACTGTGCAAGGAGCTGAAATTTATACTCACCAAAGTTTTAAACTTTAAAGTATTATCAGCATCTCCGACAAAATATAATGAAATAATTTCTTTCTGTTCTCTATTACATATTACAGGAAACTGAACAAAAGGGGACACTCCCTATTTCATCCTGTGAGGCAAACACTTCTCCTATATCAAAATCAGTGAAATGTATCACAGCACAACTAACAAGAACCAAAAATATTACACATATATGGACAGAGTTTTATTTACAGTGTTTTTAAAAATTATGTTCAATAACTTAAGTAGGATCATCACCATTTTCATAAACATACAGAAGTTACTGGCACATATACCATAAATTTATCATTTTGAAAGAGAAAATAATCACTAAATGAAATGAAAATTCGTTCTTACAGTTCATCAAAAGCATTTACGTGTAAAAGAATGCAAGATACTCATCTGAGTTCAGTGAAAACATAAGAATGTATCTTCAACAGTCGAGTATTAAACATTTTCTTAAATATATAACTTAGTTTCTTGAAGAAAAATAAGTGACATTATATTTGGGATAAGAAAATGATACAACCAATCTTCATAGGCAGCATGATTTTATATATATATATATATATATATATAGCTAGGAAGCTAGGAAAAATTTTATATTACAAATGTTTACAAAATATGGCATACAAATTTTATTACACAATTTATACTTTTGCTTTTAAAATTGTCTGAAAGGAATTACATCAAATTCAATGTATCAAATCATAGTGAACATGACAATCATGTCTATTATCGTCACATTGAAATTGTATTGTTGATACAAATTTTACATTACCAGAAAATTCTGTTTTTGTATATTTGAAGACTCAATATTTCCTATTTTGTTTTTTTTTAATTAAAGCAATTTCACCAAATATTAGCATAAGAAAGGTCATCAAGTTGAGGGGTGGGGCTGCCATCCCACTGTCAAAAAATTCTGACCAAGAATTGTTCCTTTCAGAAAGAACTACAGGAACAAAAATGGAGAAGAGCCTAAGGAAAAGGAGGTCCAGTGACAGGGCCAAGTTGAGATCCAGATCAGGTGGAGGCCACAAAGCCTGACAATTTACTAATGCTATGGTGTGCTTATAAACAGGGGCCTATCATGACTGTCCTTCAAAAGGCTCAACAAGCAGCTGAAAGAGTCAGATGCAGATATTTACACCAGATTAACAGACAGAAACTGGTGACCCCTGTGGTTGAGTTAGGCAAAAGCTGGAAAAACTGAGGAGGAGGGAGACCCCATAGGAAAACCAGCAGTCTCTACTCTCCTGAACCTTTAGGATCTCTCAGATACTGAGTCACCAACCAGGCAGCATACACCAGCTGATATGAGACTGCCAACACATATACAACAGAGGACTACCTGCTTTGTACTCAATCAGAAAGATGCAACTAACCCTCAAGAGACTCAGGGCCCAAGGGAGTGGAGAGGTCTGGTAGGGTAGGGGTGGCTGGGGACATCCTTTTGGAGGGGGGGGGAGTGGAATGTGGAACAGTCTGAGGGTGGACAGGGAAAGGGATAAAGTCTGATCTGTAAAAAGGATTAAAAATAATGAATAAAAAACCATGAAAATCAAAAACAAAAAGAAAAATTCATTGAACTGATGTGCAAGAATGAAGGCATATGCAGCAAAAACAACTTTTTTTAAAAAAAAATAACAAAACAGTCAATAATCAGACTACTTAGCCTGTTTTAGTTAAACAAGAATTATAATTGTACACTAACTATGCAACAAGTAATGTGTTGACTTGGGGAGAAAATATGTTGTCAGAGTAGAAAAAATATTCTGTTCACCTGCTTTTCAGCAAATACAAATGTTCCACTGGGAACAGCCATGTAACACAATTTACCCTTCATGTAACACTGTGCAGATGAATTACTTAAGTATAAAGATTAAGGTGAAGCAACTTTGAATAGGAAACATGTACTATTGCTAAAACTGTTTAGTAACTGTACAGAGGACTGATTTGCAAGCTGCAGAATATTTGCAAATAATTAATAATAATTTTTCTTAAATTATTTCATTTATTTACATTCCAAAAGCTGCCCCCACCCTGGAAGAGGTCACCACTCCCTGTGCTCTTAATCCCATCACCACTGACACCCTCCTGCCTCTGAGAGAATACTCCCCCATCAACCCACTCATTCCAGTCACCCTCACCAGCATCTCTCTTCCCTGGGACATCAAGTTTCCACAGAATTAAGTTAATCTTCTCTTGGGTATAAGCCCAGGAGTGGTATAGTGGGGCCTCAGGCATTACTATGTCCAATTTTCTGAGGAACTGCCAGACTGATTTCCAGAGTGGTTGTACAGGCTTGCAATCCCACCAACAATGTAGGAGTGTTCCTCTTTCTCCACATCCTTGCCAGCATCTGCTGTCACCTGAGTTTTTGATCTTAGCCATTATGACTAGTGTAAGGTGGAATCTCAGGGTTGTTTTGATTTACATTTTCCTGATGAGTAAAGATGTTGAACATTTCTTCAGGTGCTTCTCTGCCAGTTGATATTCCTTAGTTGAGAATTCTTTGTTTAGCTCTGTACCAGAGTTTTAATAGGGTTATATGGTTCTCTGGAGTCTAACTTTCTGAGTTCTTTATATATATTGGATATTAGCCTTCTATCATATGTAGAATTGGTAAAGATCTTTTTCCAATTTGGTGGTTGTCATTTTGTCCTATTGATAGTGTCCTTTGCCTTACAGATGCTTTTCAGTTTTATGAGGTTCTATTTATTGATTGTTGATCTTAGAGCATAAGCCGTTGGTATTCTGTTCAGAAAGTTTTCTACTGTACCCATGTGCTCAAGGCTCTTCTCCACTTTCTCTTCTATTAGTTTCAGTGTATCTGGTTTTATGTGGAGGTTCTTGATCCAATTGGATTTGAGCTTTGCACAAAGAGATAAGAATGGATTGATTTGCATTCCTCTAAATGCTGACTGCCCTTGAACCAGCACCATTTGTTGAAAGTGCTGTGTTTTTACCAATAGATGGTTTTAGCTCCTATCCCAAGTGACCATAGGTGTGTGGATTCGTTTCTGGGTCTTCAGTTCAATTCCATTAATCTACCTGCCTGTTGCTATGCAGTTTTTATCACTATGGCTCTGTAATACAGCTTGAGGTCAGAGATGGTAATATCTCCAGAATTTTTTTTATTATTGAGAATAGTTTCACTATCCTGAATTTTTTGTTATTCCAAATGAATTTGCAAATTCCCTTTTTTAACTCAATGAAAAATTGAGTTGGAATTTTGATGGGGATTGCATTGAATATGTAGATTGCTTTCAGCAAGATGACCATTTTTACCATATTAATCCTGCAAATCCATGAGCATAGGAGAATATACCAAAAAAATATCCTCCAACTTGTACAATGGACACATGCTCCACTATATTCATAGCAGCCATATTTGTAATAGCCAGAACCTGGAAAAAACTCAGATGTCCTTCAACAGAGGAATGGATACAGAAAATGTGGTACATTTACACAATGGAATACTACTCAGCTATTAAAAACAATGACTTAATGAAATTCTTAGGCAAATGGATGGAACTAGAAAATATCATCCAATCACAAAAGAACACACATGGTATGCACTCACTGATAAGTGAATATTAGCCCAAAACTTCTGAATACCCAGATAGGGTTCACAGACGACATGAAAATCAAGAAAGAAGACCAAAGTATGGATGCTTCATTCTTTCTTAGAAAGGGGAAGAATATATTCATGGGAGGAAATAAGGAGATGAAGTATAGACTGGAGACTAAAGGAAAGGCCATTCAGAGACTGATCCAACTAGGGATCCATCCCAGACACTATTGAAGAAGCCAACAAGTGCTTGCTGACAGGAGCCTGATATAGCTGTCTCCTGAGATTCTCTGCCAGACTCTGACAAATGCAGAGGCTGATGCTCTCAGCCAACCATTGCACTGAGCATGACATCCTCAATGGAGGAGTTAGAGAAAGGACTGAAGGAGATAAACAGGTTTGCAAGCCCATAGGAAGATCAATAATAGCAACTAACCAGACCACCCAGATCTCCCAGGGACTAAACCACCAACCAAATGATACACATGGTGGGACCCATGGCTCCAGCTGCATATGTTGCAGAGGATGGCCTTGTTGGGTATCATTGGGAGGAGAGGCCCTTGGTCCTGTGAAGGCTCTATGCCCCAATGTAAGGGAATGCCAGTTCAGGGGAGTGGGAGTTGGTGGGTAGTTAGGGGAACACCCTCATAGAAGCAGTGGAAGGGGAATTGGGATAGAGGGTTTCTGGGGGAAAACAGTAAAGGGCATAAAATTTGAAATGTAAATAAAGAAAATATCCAATAAAAAAGAGGGAGAAAGTATCATTCTGAATGAGGCAACCCAGTCACAGAAGAACACACATGGTATGTACTCACTGATATGTTGATATTAGCCCCAAAGCTTGGAATACCAAAGATACAATTTGCAGACCATATAAAACTCAAGAAGAAGGAAGACCAAAGTATTGATGCTTCAGTGTTTCCTAGAAGGGGGAACAAAGAGTACACATGGAGGGACCCATGGCTCCAGTCACATATGTAGCAGAGGATGGCCTTGCTGGGCATCAAATGGGAGGAGAGGCACTTGGTCCTTTGAAGACTCGATGCCCCAGGTTAGCTAGGGGAAAGCCAGGGTGGGGAGGCAGGAGTGGGTGGGTGGTTGGGGGAGCACCCTCATGAAAGCAGGGGAAGGGGGGATAGCAAAGGGGGTTTCCAGAGGGGAAACTGGGAAAAGGTATAACATTTGAAATGTAAATAAATTAACCAACCCATTAACAGAAAAGTTCAACTTCTCCACTGAGGCCATACAAGGCAGGCCTCTGAAACAAAGATGAGGTAACCAAGACCCCAAAAGACATACATGTTCTATACTCACTGATATTAGGCAAAAGTTATGAATATCTATGATACAACTCACAAACCTTATGAAGCTTAACAAGAAGAAAGGCCCAAGTGTAGATTCTTCAATCCCACTTAGAAGTGGGAACAATCACAGGAGGCAGAGAGAGGGAGGAAACTGGGTGAGAAAGAGGAAGGGGAGGGGAATGATGGGGCAGGATCAAATATGGGGAGAGAAAGGAGGGACACCAAAAGGGCCAGGAGAATAAATAGAATTAATAATAATTATTAAAATATTATATTAAAATATTAAGAACATAATAAGATATGAAAATATACACCCCAATATTATATAAATTACTTGCAACATTGAAGTACCTTAACTCTACATGTTTAGTACATAAGAAGTCTTATGATTGATTTTTAATTTAAATAAGCAGGAAAATTATTTAAATAGCAATTCCACAAAAATGCACAAAAATTAAAGTATGAAAATTGATGAATCCTTAAGAAAAATATTAAAGGTGAAAATGTCACAAATATTATACAAATGCCAAATATTGACAATAATGTGCAGTACCTAAGAATCTGTCATAAACTGGTGATAAAAATGTTCAATATTACAGAAAGTTAGAATAATATGTTTATTATTATTATCTGTGTAGTGCTCAGCCATACATTATGCATCTATATCACACATCCCTTTCCTCAAGAATTAGAGATCATTACATAAGTGAGTCAGTAATGTTTTAAGAGCCAGGGATCAAGAAAAGCAATATGCTCTGAACATACAACATAACAAAATGCCTTGAACTATCCATTTTCTCCTGTCCAATTCTACTGATTTTTTTTTTTGTATGTTCAGAAGAGTTTGATTTTTTAAATTTAAATTATTTCATTTATTCACATTCCACTCATTGCCTCCTCTAGGTCTCTATTCCCAAATTTCCTCATCTCATTCCTCCTCCCCCATGCATCCAAAAGAGTGCCCTCCCCCCACTAGACCTCTCTTTCGTCTATATTTTTCTGGTTTTGTAGAGGTTCTGCTTTTGCAGTCGGTTTTGATGAGTTTTAGAATTTCCTCAGTTTCTATTGTTATCTCTCCCTTTTCATTTCTGTTTCTGTTAATTTTGGATACTGTCTTCTTACCCTTTAGTTAGTTTGGTTAAAGTTTGGTCAATCTTGTTGATTTCTCAAAGAGCAAGCTCTTGGTTTTGTCGATTCTTTGTATTGTTCTCTTTAATTCTAACTGGTTGATTTCAGACCTGGGTTTGATAATTTCCTGCCATCTACTATTCTTGGGTGTGTTTCCTTCTTTCTGTTCTTGAGATTTCAGGTATGCTGTCAAGTTGTTTGCATGGGATCTCTCCAATTTTTAGAGGTACTTAGTGCTAAGTATTTTCCTCTTATCTCTTTTCATAGTGTCCCATGAGTTTGGGTATGATATATCTTCATTTTCATTGAATTCTATGAAGTCTTTGGTTTCTTTCTTTATTTCTTCTATGACCAAGTTATCATTGAGCAGAGAGTTGTTCAGTTTCAATGAGTATGATGGTTTTCTGTTGTTTTTGTTATTGATGAAGTATATCCTTAGTCCATGAGAACCTGATAGAATGCATGAGATTATTCCAATTTACCTACAAAATGGTAAATTTTGGAGAAAGCTCCATGAGGTGCTGAGAAGAATTATATTCTCTTGTTTGTGGGTGAAATGTTCTGTAGATATCTGTTAAATCCATTTGGTTCATAACTTCTCTTAGTTTCACTGTGTCTCTGTTTAGTTTTTGTTTCAATAATCTGTCTATTGGTGATAGTGGGGTGTTGATGTCTCCCACTATTATTGTGTGAGGTTCAGTGTAAGTTTTGATTTTAGTGAAGTTTCCTTTATGAAAGTGGGTGCCCTTGCATTTGGGGCATAGATGTTCATGATTGAGACTATCTCTTTTTGAATTTTTCCTTTGAAAAATATGAAGTGTCCTTTCCCATCTCATTTGATAACTTTTGGCTGAACGTATATTTTATTGAATATTCTTATAATGGAAACTCCAGCTTGTTTTTTGAGACCATTTGCTTGAAAAACTTTTTTCCAGCCTTTTCCAATGAGGCAGTGTTTGTCTTTGTTCTTGAGGTATTTACTATATGCAGCAAAATCCTGGGTCCTATTTAAGTGTCCAGTCTATTAGCCTGTGTCTTTTTATTGAGGAATTGAGCCCATTGATGTTGAGAGATATTAAAGACAGATGATTGTTAGTTCCTCTTATTTTTGTTTCTGGACATGGTATTATGCATGTATGATTCTCTTCTTTTGGGTTTGTTGTGATCTGTTTAGTTTCTTCTGTTTCCTTGGGTGTAATTACCTTCTTTGAGTTGGGTATTTAATTCCTGTACCTTCTATATGGCTGGATTAGCAGAAAAATATTATTTAAATTTGATTTTGTCATTGAGTATCTTGGTATTTCCATGTGGTGATTCAGAATTTTGCTGGGTATGGTAGCCTTGCTTTGCATTTGTGTTCTCTTAGGCTCTGAATGACATCTGTCCAGTATCTTCTGTCTCGTAGAATCTTCGTTGAGAAGTCTGGTGGATTCTGATAGGTCTGCCTTTGTATGTTAGTTGGCCTTTTTCCCTTACAGATTTTAATATCCTTTCTTTGTTCTGTGCATGTAGTGTCTTGATTATTATGTGATGAGAGGATTTTCTCTTATGATCCAAACTATTTGTTTTTTTGTAGGCTTCTTGTATATTTATGGCCATTTCTCTCTTTGTTAGGGAACTTTTCCTCTATGATTTTGCTGAGGATGTTTTCTTGCCCTTTCAACTGAGATTCTTCACTCTCTTCTATTCTTATTATTCTTTGCTTTGATATTTTTATTATGTCCTGAATTTCCTGAATATTTTGAGTTAGGAACTTTTTATACTTTGCATTTTTTTGACTGACATGTCAATATTTTCTATGGTGTCTTCTATGTTTGAGATTCTTTTCTATTCCTTGTATTCAGCTCCTATCTGTAGCTACTGATCTCTTTCCTAAGTTGTCCATCTCCAAATTTGCATCCCTCTGTATTTTCTTTATTGTTTCTAATGCTGTATTTTTAATTAATTACTTTCTTTTTTGTCTAAAATATTCTACCACCACATAGTAGGCAACTCAAAAATTAGTAACTTCAAAGAAGTCTCTTTTTTTCCTGTTTATGAACTCTCTGTAGATTTCCATTGTAACATCAGTAATAACTAATTTCTGATAAACTTTAAAAATTTTGATGTATACTGAAAGTGGGAAGAACTTAAGTAACAGAGAAGAAATATGGTCAAGATCAACCACAAATGCTACATAAAATATAAAATACTTAAAAATATTCAACGAAGTCTAGAGCATCTAAAGCAATAAATGCTAACAGTGCTAAGCCTTGAGAGAAGATGGTTGGCAAAGAAAAATGAGTTTCTTTCTCTGAAGGCATTTCCCATACTGTGAGACACAAAGCAGAATTAGCTTGACTTTCACTAAATTTACTTTCATTTCATCCACTTTTCTATTTAATAAATGATTTCTAATTTGTGCCATTAGAACACTTCTAGTTTTATCTGTATTGCTAAAGGGAAAAATGGAGGTATGCACTAAGCCTGAAGAGAAATAAAAAGGTTAATGTTGAAGTTAAAGGAGGTTTTTAATTAATTGGCAGAAAATCACAGTGACAATTCTCATCGTGTTGCACTTACAGAAAATGAACTATTACATTTTCCTGGGTCTGAGCAAAAACTAAAGATGTGGAGAATAATTAATTGGAAGAAGCATTAAACATCATGTTCCCTACTCAAGAGGAGGAGCAAAATGATGATTATTTTTCTTGGTAGATGAACAAGTAAGAAACGTTAGAAAAGCAATTAACTCCTGACCACTGGGTCAGAACACAGTTTATTAAGAGTTTTCCTGTCAAATAATCCACACTGCTTCAAACTGGACTGAGATATTTCTTTAGAATGAGTAGGTTCTTACAATATAATTTTACTAAATAAAATAGAAAAGAAAATTCATTTTTACTAAACTTGAACAGTGTAAAACATAATAAATGTTTCACTAAAATCAGCTGATTCTGAAGATAGTTTCAATTTATTTTGCTATATATTATGAAAATTCAAGTAAATATTTTATTTAAATATACATATACAGAATGTGATAATATAGTATAAATTATGATTCATTTAAGGCATAATTTTTTATAATATAATGGTGAATAAAATAAATAACCTATTATGCAGTGAGCATGTACTAGTGCCTTAATGTCTAATTGTCATATACTTAGCTTATGGTTGATAATATAAGTAATAAGAACATGACAACTATAATATTTTCTTCTTTTATTTTTCATAAGGAAACTTACACTTAATGTTGTAAAGGCTAAAAGACAGTTTAGTGATAAAAAGTTATACTGCAAAGCTGACCATTTACATGGCAGATGAATAAAGATGGCACAGACTCTGAGTGCTTTCTACAGGATTCATTTTTCTAAAAAGTAGGAAAATTAAAGAGACAGGATAAATTCAGAATGAAGAGAAAAAAAGTCAAAGTTAAAAATAAAATCAAAGTTAAGTCTGATCACCAAAGACTATCTAGGGACAGAGAAGACATTGATATCAAAATGGGAAAGTACTGAGCAGCTCTGAGGTCATCATTTGCAAAGAAGGAAAATCAGAACTTTTGATGATACATTGAATGATGTGTAACTTTTGTCCTCTAACAAACTATTGTGAAAAATCACAGGCAAGGAAAAAGAAGGTTTAATGCAATCATATAATGGGTTCCAATCTCCTATATGACATATGCTGGAAACCTAGCAGAGAAAAGCTGCTTACTCTCCCTACGTCCTCCCATAGAGTAACATTAGACTAATAGTGTCTAGATCATAAAACTGTTGTAGGGACTAGAAAGCCAAGCGCATGAATGTATTAATTTTAGTTCTCTCTTGTTGCCTTAAGAAATCACATCAGTTTTACCAGATTAAAATATCATCAATTTATTTTTTCAGCTTGGTAGAATGAAGTCAAGGTAAAGATGTCTCTGCAGGATCACTGTTTTTACTCAAAAGGCTGAAACCAAGTGTGGGAGAAGTTTATATGTTCTCTCCTATAGGCTGAAGGGATGAATACACATCCAAACTCATTCATATTGTTAGCAAAATTATATTCACTGTAGATGGACAGGCTTCCTTACTACCTATGGAGTTCTTTCTTCCTTAGCTTCTCAGATGGTGATTTAATTCCTTGTAGGTGAATCTCTTCTTCGATTTCTAAACATCTATCTCAGCCATGTTATTGTTCTAACCTCTGATATCTTGTTTGATCTTTTACCACTTTTATTTACTCCCTTCTTTTCTCTTTTTGCCATTCTTTTTTCTGTTTTTTTAATTATAATACATTTTGAGTTGAAATTCATAATATATAATGAACATGCTTGTATGTTCATTCATATATTCATATACACACAATTATACAAACACATACACATAACCAAATATGTGCATACACACAAATATGTGAAATTAGAAAGAACTAGCTAGTTATACCTTTATATAGCTTTAAAGAATTCACACAGATTCTGGGTCTTATGTAGAGAATTGTGATCTTGGCCAATGTAACATGTAGAATAACTGTAGTATTTTGTTTACAGGGCATCCTCTGATAGGTAACAGTAAGAATAGTTTAATAAACATAATTATAATATAGATGACAAGATATAGTTTTAAAATTCTTAACCCATTGATGCATAGATTATTTTTATTAGTAACTTTGTTCTTTCACACTTTATATATGTTCACTTTGGTACTTTCATTACATCCTTCTCCTACTTCTTTTCCTCCTTTCACTGCACCCCATTTATCCTATAAACCTATTTCTCCTATTTACTAGTTATAATTTTGCTTAGTGTCCCATTGAGTTTCCTGAGAGTCACCTGTTTGATACTGAGTTTGGGACCAATCATCAGAGTCTAGTGCTCCATCATCGGCTGTACAATTGGATATTAGTCCTCTACTTTCCACAGTATCAGCTGTCTAAAGGTCAGCAGTATACAGTAGAACCTTTTCCCCTCCAGATCTGCTGATTAAGAGAAAGACTACTATAGACTCAATGTAAATGTACACAGCTGCCATGAGTTTATGATTGCCATGCCCGTGTCTTATTTAGAAGAGGTTATTATCATCCCATTATCCCATCTTCTGGATCTCACTTTCTTTTGTTATTTCTCAATGTTTCCTCTGCTTTAAAGGAGTGAAATAAATAGGTATAAATAGACAGAAGTCATTTATTTTCATGAATGTTGTTTCAAGAAAGGTGTTTCTATTTACTCCTGTTTACCACAAAGAAAGGGCTTTCTGTTTACTGCTGAGGGTAACCTTTGCCTATGGGCATAGAAGATATTTAAGGAGTTGTCTATTTCTATGTCACTTCACACAGGGAGTCATCTTGACTTTTTCCCCTTTGGACTCATACCACTTTAGTTATAACTTGTGGACCAGGTCTATAGTATTGGGAATGTATTTCTTCTTCTAAGGAAAGCTGTAATTTCAATTAGGGAACTGTTGGTGGGAATTGGAGTTACAACACATTGTCATCAATGAACACATCTTTCCAGGCACATTCATATTATAGTTCATAGAGTTCACAGCTGCCTGAATACTTTGATATATTTAGTCCACAGCATCCTGTATAGTACTGTCAGGCACCATGAGAAATATACATCAGGAAGATATATTTAGCAGTATCTAGCTTTATTTCTCTATATGTTGTATCCATGGTATACAGTGACTATATCAGTATGGCCTTAGGAACTAGTACTGGTGGGAAATCAAGAGGGATAGATTGAGCCAGTAATGTGTTTGGAATCTTGAAATTCTCTAATGATTTTTGTAAAGGTGTCTTATATTGATCCTTGATTTTTATGACTGCTGTTTCTTTTGTTTCTTTTGCTCTATTGTTTCTAGGACCAGTGTTGTCTAATTTTTGTGGGGTATCAGCCTTTAAACTCGCTTTATGCTTCTTAATTGTGTTATGAAGATGGCAAGTTACATAACAGTTATAGCATAACCCCAGCATTGCACTTGACACTACTCCCATTTTATGGCATACGGCACTATCCTCTCACTGTTTAGAATCTTTCTATCCACATTTCACCCTCTCTTTTCTCTCTTTAATGGTTCCGTCTTTCTAGCCTTAAGCAAACCTGCTCACCTGTCACCTCTCTGGTCTCTTGGATACCTAAGTGCTTCAAGTAAGCATACAAACCCAAAAAGCTGTAATTGTGGCCCCCGTATGTGAGAAGAACTGTGGTATTTGTCCTTTGTGGCTGGATTCCAATGCCCCCTGTAGTTTTATCCATTTCAATCTAATATCATTTTTATATATCGCTGGATACAATTCTATCATAAATATGTTTCACATTAATTTTTAACCGTATTTTATTTACTCTTATTCCTGTGTACAGTGATTTGCCTTCATGCATATCTGTACAAGATTTGCATGCTGTACCTACAGAGGTCAGATACTCTGGAACTGAAGTGACAAACAGTTTGGGTGCTAGGATTAAAACATTGATGCTCTGAAAGAGCAGCTATTGCTCTTAACCACTGAGCAATCTTGTCAGGCTTAGGCATCACATTAGGAGATGGAGGTCGGAATTGATTCTGCTTTCTCACTATTGTGAATAAAACTGCAATGAACAAGTATATTCAGGTATTTCTACATTAGGATAGTATTTTCTTAGAGTGAATACCCAGGATTTTTATAGCTGGTATATATGCTAGATCTATACCTAGATATTTTGAGGACCCTTCAGATAATTTCCAAAGTGGATGCACAAGTAGATATTGCCACTGGTAGCACATTCATATTCCTTCTACTGTGCATCTGTGCCAGCATTTGTTGTCATATAAGCTTATGATTATGGCTATTATTAATGGGGTACCATGGAATCATAAAGTGGTTTTAATCTACATCTTCCAGATATTTCAATATGTTGAATATATTTTTAAAAAGTATTTTCAAGAAATTTATAATTTCTCTTTTAAGAGCTCTCTCTTGAGTTTAACAATACATTTTTATTGATTTTTTTTCAAATTTAGGTTTTTATTTTATTTACTTTGAATTATTGATGAAATATAATACAAGGTACTTTAAATATGCTTTATTTTTCCTCAATGCCATTTAATTCCTCCTACCTCTCTTCCTTTCATATCTACTGTCATTATGTTAAACACTTAATGAAGGACATAAAATAAAAGGAACCCATTGGAATAAAACAAAACAAACAGAAGGAAACGTGGAAAAAAAGCCTAAGAAATACATATGGACACAGAGACATATCTGTTAACACCCACAGGAATTCCATAAAAATACAAAACCAGAAGTCATAATATATACTCAAAGGGACTATAAGGTTTAACTCAAAGTGCTCTTTATTTTAATATTTTATTTATATTTCAAATGTTTTCCCTTTTCTAGGTCTCCTCTTTGGAAATCCCCCATAACATCCCCCCTCCCTCTGCCCTTATAAGGGTATTCCCCCACCCACCCACCCATCCACTCCCATCTTCCCTCCCTGGCATTCCCCTATACTGGGGCATCTAACACTCTCAGACCCAAGGGCCTCTTCTCCCACTGATGGTCAACAAGGCCCTCCTTAGTCACATATGTGGCCAGCACCATGGGCCCCTCCATATGCATTCTTTGGTTGGTGGTCCAGTCTCTGGGAGCACCGGGGGGCCTGACCAGTTGACACTGTTGCTCCCTCCTCATGGGGCTGCAAACTCCCTTAGTTCCTTCAGTCTCTTCTTCAATTCCTCCATCTGGGACCCCACACTCAGTCCAACAGTTGCTGTGAATTGAATCATGGGTGTTCCGAACTTTTAAAATGCCCTTTTTATGAGAAAAAGACTCTCAAGAGATGACATTGAGGTTTTCTTTGTTTGCTGTCTTTCTCTTTGCAAGTAGCCAACCATAAAAAGTAGTTTGTTCCCTTAGCCCTGAAGAGGATTTGACATAGACATCCTCCTTTAGCATGAGTATTCTAGGGGAACCCACTCTCTTCTGGCTATACATTCCTGTATTTGTTTCTCTCTGCTTTAGGTGTAAGCTTCTCAGATGACGCTGAGACAAGAAGCCATGTTTCTATGAGTATATATAAATAATCTTAGGTGTTATTTTAATACTGTGCTCTTTTTTTAAAATCTCTTTTTAAAATTTTATTTTATTTTATTTTTTACTTATCTATTTTACATCCCATTCAGTGTCCCTCTCTTGGTCATCCTCTCTCAAAATCCTTCCCTCATTCCCCATCCTCTTCTCTTCTGAGCAGGTGGGGAGCTCCTAGGGAACCCGCCACCACCTTGGCATTTCATGTCTCTGTGAGGCTAGGCATTTCCTCTTCCACCAAGGCCAGACAAGACATCCCATCTAATAGAACATATCTCATCTACAGGCAACATGTTTTTTGGATAGCCCTGTTACAGTTGTTCAGGACCCACAAGAAGGTCCAGCTATATATCTGCTACATAGTAGCAGACGGGCCTAGGTCCAGCCCATGTATATTCTTTGGCTCATGGTTCAGACTTAGAGTGCCCTAAGGGTCCAGGTTAGTTGAATCTTTTGGTCTCCCTGTGGAGTTTCTCTCTCCTTTGAGGACTGCATTCCTTCCTCCTATTCTTCCATAAAAGTCTCCAAGCTCTATCTACTGTTTGGCTATGGGTGTCTGTATCTGTCAAAGTTGGCTGCTGGGTGGAGCCTCTAATAGGACAACATGTTCTTATCTGCGACCAAAACAGAGTATCAGTAATAGTGTTAGGGATCGATTAATGTCCATAGTGTGGGTCTCAACTTGTCCAGTTATTGGTTGGGCATCTCCTCAGTCTGCTCCCTCCCCCTGTGTTTACATTACTTGTAGACAGGATAAGTTTTCAGTTGAAAAATTTGTGGATTAGTTGGGGTCTCCATCACTCCACTGGGCTTCCTGTCTGGCTACAGGAGGTGGGCTCTTCAAGTTCCATATCCACAATGTAGTGAGTCACAGCTAAAAAGTCAGCCCCATTCATTCTTGTGCTTATCCCTTATCCCAGGTCTGTGTCTTCTCCTGCAGATGCCCCACACCTCCTGACCACCCATCAGTTGCATATTTCCATTCATTTTCATGGCCATAGAGCCATCTCTCCTGTCCTTCCTCACACGCCACCCTGAATTCCTCCTTTCCCTTTTTATTCGGCTTCCTCTCAGTTCCCTTCCTCCATCTGCCACATATGTTATTTCCCCTTCTAAGTGAGACTCAAGATGCCTCTCTTGGGCTTCCCTTCTTGTTTAGCTTCTTTGGATCTGTGGAGTGTAATATGGTTCCTGTAGTTTATGACTAATATCCACATATAAGTGAGTAGATACCATACATGCCTTTTTGGAACTGGGTTACCTCACTCAGGATGATATTCTCAAGTTCCATCCATTTGCCTGCAAAATTCATGATGTCTTTGTATTTAATAGCTGAATAGTATTCCACCACATTTTCTTTATACATTCTTGATCTGAGGGACATCTAGGTTGTTCCCAGTTTCTGGCTATTGCAAATAAAGCTGCTATGAGCATAGTTGAACAAATGTCTTTGTGAGATGTTGGAGTATCTTTTGGGTATAAGCCCAGGAGTGGTATAACTGAGTATTGAGATAGAACTATTCCCAGTTTTCTGAGGAAGCACAGAATTGATTTCCAAAGTGGTTGAATATAATTCACCCTCACCAGCATGTGCTATCTCATGAGATTTTGACCTTAGGCACTCTGGTAGGTGTAAGAAGGAACCACAGATTTGCATTTCCCCAAATGATTGGGAACTTTGAACATTTTGTTAAGTGCTTCTTTGCAATTCAAGTTTCCTCAGTTGAGAATTTTATGTTTAGGTTTGTACACCATTTTTTTTAAAAACAGATTTTATTTATTTATTTATTTATTTATTTATTTATTTATTTTAAATTCAAGATTTTATTCCCCTCCTGGTCCACACTCCAAATGTTCCACATCCCATACCTCCTCCTAGCCCAACCTGTCTCCCTGAGGATGTCCTCACTCCCCCACCCCCACCCCATCAGACTTATAAACTTCCTGGGGCCTCTAATCTCTTGAGCGTTAGGTGCATCCTTTCTGCCTAAACCCAGACCCATCCATCCTCCACTGCATATGTGCCAGGGGCCCCATATCAGCTGGCTTATGCTACCTGATAGGTGTTCCAGTATTTGAGAGATCTCTGGGATACAGGTTAATTGAGTTTGCTGATCCTCCTACAGGGCCACCCTCCTCCCCAGCCTCTTCCAACTTTCCCCTAATTCAACCACAGAGGTCAGCAGCTTATGTCCATTGGTTGCAAATATCTGCATCTGTCTTTTTCAGCTGCTTGTTAGGTCAGAGTGCAGTCATAATAGGCCCCTTTTTGTGAACATTCCATAGCCTTAGTAATAGTGTCAGGTCTTGGGGCCTCCCCTTGAGCTGGATCCCATTTTGGGCCTGTCGCTGGACCTTCTTTTCCTCAGTCTCCTATTTCCATCCCTGCAGTTCTTGCAGACAGGAAGAGTTATGGTTCAGAGTTTTGACTGTGGAATGGCAACCCCATCCATCACTTGATGCTCTGCCCTACTGCTGGAAGTGGGCTCTACAAGTTTCCTCTCCCCAATATAGGGCATTTCACCTAATGACCCTCTCTTTTTGTCCTGAGAATCTCTCACCTCCCAGATCTCTGGTACATTCTGGAGGGTCCCCCAACCTCTTACTTCCTGAGGTTGCTTGTATTCCTTCTTTCTGCTGGCCCTCAGGGATTTGAGTCCTTTTCTCCTACCCAATACACAATCATGTTCCTCTCTCTGTCCCCTCATCACCTTTCCCTTCCTGGTCCCTCCCTTGCCCCTTGTGGCTGGTTTCTTTTCCCTCTCAAGTGGAACTGAGGCATCCTCAGGCATATCTATTTCCAATTTCCTGAGGCAACTCCAGATTGAAATCCAGAGTTGTTGTAGCAGTTTGCAATCCCACAAGCAATGTATCCCATTTTTAATGTGTTATTTGGGTTGTTGTGTCTATCTTCGTGAGTTCTTTGTAAATTTTGGATATTAACCCTCTCTCAGATGTAGGGTTGATAAAGATCCTTTTCCAATCTGTGGACTGCTGGTTTGTCCTATTAACTGTGTCTTCTGTCTTACAAGTCTTTGACATTTCATGAAGTCCCATCCAATATCAAAATAAATTGAGTGAAACATAGTATTTCTCCTAAAATACAGAAGACAAAGCTGCCCACTCTCTTCCTAATTATTCAACATAGTACTTGAAGTTCTAGCCAGAGCAATAAGACAACTAAAAGAGACTAAAGGATACAAATTGTAAAGGATGAAGTCAAAGCATCTCTATTTGCAGATATTAGGATAATATACGTAAATGACCCAAAAAATTCTACCAGAGAACTCCTACAACTGGTAAACAACTTCATCAAAGTGACTGGATACAAAGTTATCTTAAATAAATCTGTAGTCCTTGTTGATACAAATGATAAGTGGGCTGAGACAGAAATTAGGGAAATACCCTTTACAATTGCCCTGGATAATTTAATATAACCTGGTGTAACTCTAACCAAGAAACTGAAAGATCTGTATGACAAGAACTTCAAGTCCCTGAAATAAGAAATTGAAGAAGACATCAGAAACCAAATACTAAATGTTATGCTCTGTTTTGTTTTTTTGTTTTGTTTTGTTTTTTGTTTTTTGTTTTTTTAAGTCTTTAACCATTTTTTCCAGTCCAGACTTTACCCTCCTCCTGGCTCCCACCCTCTCTCCACCTGGCCTCTCAATTCCCTAGGGCTCCAAGTCTCTTGAGTGTTAAGTGCTTCTTCTCTAAGTCCAGATCTGACAGTTCTCTGCTGTACATGTGTTGGGGGCCTAATATCAGCTGGTTAATGCTGCCTGGTTGGTGGCTCAGTGTCTGAGAGATACCAGGGGTCCAGGTTAGTTGAGACTTAGGTTAGCTGCTCTTCCTCTACAGCTCCCCTCCTCCTCAGCTTCTTCCAGCTTTTCCCTAATTCAACCACAGGGGTCTCTAGCTTCTGTCCCTTGGTTAGGTGTAAATAGCTGCATCTGACTTTTTCAGCTGCCTCTTGGGCCTTTCAGAAGACATTTTGTGCCCTTTTAAAAGTAACATTAATATTTTCCCCCCTGGATCTCCAGATCAATTCCTCTCAGGTTCTTCCTCACTCAAGCAGTATAAATTAAGATTTCCATCCTATAGAGTGGGCCTTAAAACACATCAGATACTGGTTGGTTATTCCCACAATCTTTGATCCACCATTGCAATAGTGTATCTTGAAGTCCATACATCGTTGTCTATCAAAGGGTTTGTAACTGTGTCAGTGTATATCTTCAAGTTTTCCATGTTCAGTGAGTTATGTAGGTGCTGTCTGCAGCATTGGGCCCTGTTTTGAGTTGGTGGCAAGCAACCTTTATCATTGGCAACAACCTGGGTTGTTTGGGGGTTCCCATGGGACCCATTTGGCAAAGAGCTCAATTAGATGTAGTACAATCATAGTAATGGAAGTCTCATTTTGTGACAAGAGTTGTCTCACTGAGATCTGTCTCATTTACATTGCTTTCATGTCTGTATATTTTAGGAAGCAACTGCAGTATCAGGTTTCCTTAGTACTCTACAAGTGCCCCTTAATTTCAGTTGTCTTTTCCCATATTCCATTATTTGTCTGTCCTCCTCTTTTCTCCATCTCCCCATTAGAACCTCCAATTCCAGTCCCTCCCACTACCATCCATTCATAGCTATCTATTCTATTTTACTTTCCTAGGAAGATCAATCTCTTCAACCTAGACCCTCACTCTATTATAATATCTTTGTTCCTATGATTTGTAGCTTATTTATCATTAAACATTAAAAAAAAACAATTAAAATCCACATATAAGAACACATATCATTATTTGACTTTTGGGTCTGAATTACTTTACTCAGAATGATTTTTTTTTTCTAGTATTTTCCACTTAACCTATAAAATTCATTTTTTTAATGGCTAAGTGATATTCCATTGTTTAAATGTACCACTTTTTTTTTTATCCGGTCATTATTTGATTGACATCTAGCTTGCTCTCAATTTCTGGCTATTAAGAATGTAGCTGCAATGAATATGACCAATCAAGTGTCTCTATAGTAGGTTTCGTTCCTTTTATTCTATTTTGAGATTATAATATAATTATATCATTTTCTCTCCCTTTATTTTTCCTTCTAAACCCTGTCCTAAACTCCTTTGTCTTTTTTAAACCCATGCCCTCTTTTTATTAGTTTTCATTAATTAATTCATTTCTTGTTGTTACATGTATGTATGTATTCCAGCCGTCACTGCTTATTAAATTAGAAGCCAACCCAAGCAGTGTAAGGTCATTTTGCCAAAATAAGCAGAAAGTAGCAACATAAGAAGCAGCAGCAATAACAATGACAAGCAATAATAACAAGACAACTTAACAGACAACAAAATAAATTTACTGTCTATAAATCTTTAAATTCTATGAAATCAATGTTTTGTGTGAATCCCATGGGACCCTTCTATCCCACACTGAGGACCTAGGTACTAGATCCTACTTTGAAATTAATAAAGAGTAATAAAAGGAACTGAGCTATCAGTTTCTTGAGTGATCTGATAAATTAATCATAATAATTTGATTATCTGGAATATTTGATATATATTTGGAAAAGAAGGAAGTTGATTCCCTTCTAATCATATTAAAAACCTCACAGTAGACAACTTTGTTTAGTGTCTTCAAACTCTTATGAAATATTTAGTTCACTGTATCTTATGATTACCTTAAAAATACTGCAACACATTCTGCAGTTCCATTTCATTTGCATATATGCATATATATGTTATTTTAATCACTTATTTCTCTATCCATTGATATATACTTTAAACAAAACCACAAATAGCACAAATATATTGACAATTTTGCTTTTCAAACCTATTTTCATTAGAAATCTCTACTTTGAATATATTTTCAGCTCAATATTTTTGTGATATGTTCTTTTGAGCTTTCTGTATACTAGTGAGAGTATAGCCATCATAAACTTGAAGTTTAAGCTATTATTAAGTTGTTTTGAATATTTCTCAATTTATTAATCAGTAATATAATTCCCACTTTAAAGGATTTAAAATATTAAGTGATTTAAAATGTTTGAGGGGCATAGTTTTTGTGTTACTCCTATAAAAACAGTAAAAATAGGATGTTATTATCTATAATTTCAGAAATCTAGAAACTGAGGTGAGAGGATCACTGAAAGATGAAGTATAGTTCAGTAAACCAAGAGATTGTGTCTTAAAACAACAAAGCATTACTATGCCCTAAAAATAATAAAATGATAAATATGAATACAGCAAAATTCTGTCGAAACTAAGAAAATAAGAGATAATCAAAGTCAAAATCTCCCAATCTGACAATCTCTGTATCTGACAATTCAGAAAGCATTTTAACCATTTTGTTGCCAAAGAGATTTGAGAAATTTTACTATTACTCAGTTTGAAAAGCAAATCATTAATGTGAGATTTATATGACCACTTCTCTCGTGAGAGTTTTAATTATAGAGGAATATATGTGATTCATATACTGGCAACTAACTGAATTAAGTGGTTCTTCTAAAGCTTAGGAAGGACATACAGTATGTTATAGATATATTAATAAACAGAGACAATCAAAGTATACATGACATACAGTTTAGTTGTGACATCTAAAACATCATAGCCATATAAAATAAGTAGTAATAAGTTCAAAATAAATAAAGCAGGTACATTGAGGTAAAAAAAAAAAAGTCACCTGGTAATTTGACATAATTTTGGCTTTCAAGGAATGTTCCTTGATATAGTTAGTATCAAAATAAGAAATTTAAAAAAATGGAGTTATGTAATGATTGATTCAAAGAATCTTAGGCAGAATATCTTGTGAAAATACCCCATTTGAGAGATATTTCCCAAAGATGTTTCTGTGATATGGAAGGAAAAAAGTCATATCAGAACTGTGTACTTGAGGTTGGCTGATTTAGGGATTAAGGGTGGAGCACAGGTTTTCAGCTCAGCACTGTGGGATGTAAGTCTATATCAGACTGGATAGGATTCTGCCATAACTCACATAAATAACCATATGGGTGCTCTATTCATTTGTTCTTATAATTATGATTTCTTGGTGTTTAATAGGTAAGTCTGGAATTGGGTGTAGTGTATAAGAACATTTATTAGACATAAGACGATGATAAATGATGGAATCTTTCAGAGGTTCATTTTACTTACCTGAAAAGAAAGGCAATAACCTGATCTATTACTTAGTGCAGTGGCATTAATAGGACACTTTGTCTTAGATGATGTATTTCACAGGTTTCTAAGATCTCAAGCATTCAGAGACTTCTGATTTTTAATGAGCATAATAATGGAAGAAATGATATTCCCTTTGTAATAGACTCTTTCTGATACATGGACTTCAGATGTTCTTAGTTCTGAAGACAACTCCTTTTTCTCTGTTACTTTCTTGAATTATAGAAAATGATTTGACAGGCTTTATTGATTTATACACAAAACATAAATCTTTGAGGTAGATAATTATGTGGGCAATTTTCTTTCTTTTGTGGTTACTCCTTTACTCAAAAGCATCATATATTTCTTGGGATAAAAATTGTTAAGTAATGAAAAAATATTTATTTTTACAGTGATAGAAGTGACTGTTTTAATGGTGAAATATCTGCCTTATATTGAGCCATAAGCTCTTGTTTTGTTAGTTCTCTCTCTCTCTCTCTCTGTCTCTCTGTCTCTCTCTCTCTCTCCTCTCTCCCTCTCAAGCTTTTTGACTCTGCCTTGAATGTTGAAACTCTTGTACAAATTTCACTCAGATTAATGATGTTACTATGCCAGTGAGCTTCACAACATTGTTCTAATTTTACTTAATAATCTATCATCACATGTCTAAATATGTCAGCAATACACTGTGTTCAGCTTCTTTGGTGATAATGAAAATAATATCTACTAATCATTTAAAACCTACATTTGTAGATTAAACAACTGAACATCTCACTAGGTCAATGATAAATTAGCAAAGATATAGATTATAATTGTCATGCTATTTCTCAAAACAGTATTTTTTCCTTTGTGACATTTCATTTTTACATTACACATAAACTGAATTCACATCTCTTTCCAGAAGAAATGAGATTTTGTCTTAAACCACATGGGTATGAAAGTAAGGTCAAGTTGAAGCCAAATCAATCTAAAAGATGTCGATCTATTACTTGAAAGTAGTGCTTGATATTTTCTACCTAGGTAATAGAATCGGCTTTCCTTGCTCACTGAGAAGCCTCTATCTAGTTATAAAAAAGCCTCTAATTTACTGATTTTAGTTTGAAGATAAATTAGATGTAAAACACACATAATTGGATTTAAATGATTGAAACATTTTCTCTCCTTCTGGGAAAATAACAGTCTTAAGCAAATAATATTTCTTATGACCAGTGGAAAAATTGGACAAAATACAATAGTTTTCCCCAGTTATTCTCAGTATTTTGATTATAAAGTCAAGATTTTAAAACTCAGTTTTTAAATACCTATCATCAAATACTTTATTCTCCTTAGCAAACTTTGTGAAATGTGCTATAGCATTCTATCATTAGGATTTTACCTTGCTCAAAAACTTTCCTCATACATTTACTATTATTAGATAAGAACTGTATTTTCTTAATAACATATAAGCCTATTTTGTGAGTAATATATGAACAATGTATAGTTTTATTCCATAGAAATTAATGCACATAAGTGAAAAGGAAGGCCAATCCAATGAAAAATGTAGTTGCATATTTTATTCAAAAGATATGTAGCTATAAAGAAGAAAAGTATCATTTCTAGAGAAAAACATACATAGAAGAATACATTAAACAAGTGTTAATTTATTACTATACAAGTAACAAAGTACATATTTGATTGATTTGATTATCACCAAAATATGCTTAAATTATGTTTGGACTTGCTTTCTAAATATGAACAACTTTAGCAGACCCAAAACTCCTGAATCATACAGAAGAACTGCAGGTCAATAACCTTACAGCCCAAGAATGCCTATCAGAGCACTGCCACACCAGGAGCATGAAGGTTCAGCCCCTCCCAATACCTACTACAAGAACATACAGGGACCAAAACCATTCAGATGACTAAAGGCACTCAAAAGAATACAGTCAACAAAATCCAAGGCAATACATCAACTCCAAAGCACAGCTAACCCACTACAATAAGTCCTGCATATTCTAACACAAGCAAAACTCAAGAAAATAAACTTAAATCCAATCTTATAAAGATGAGCTAGATCTTTAAAAATGAAATGAATAAATCCATTAAAAAAATACAGGAAAATACAATCAAACACATAGAGGCTTTTAAAAAGGAAACAAAGCCCTTATCAATGTAGAGGAAAATACAATTAAACAGGTGAAGGAAATAGACAATACTGTAAGACCTGAAAATTGAAATAGAAATGAACAAACAAACAAACAAGCAAAAAAAAAACCAAGCTGAGGAAATTCTGGAGTTGGAAAACTTAGAGAAGAGAACAGAAACAAAAGATGCAAGTATCACCAAAGAATACTGGACATGAAAGAGAGAATAGAAGAAATTAATACATAAGTCAAAGAAAATATTAAATCTAAAAAATTCCTGACATAAAACATCCAGGAAATCTGGGATTCCATAACAAGATATAACCTAAGAATAAAGGAAAAGAAGAAGGTGAAGAGTCCTGTTGTATATTGCTGTTTGCATTTTCCTCCAAGGCACAAAAACTATTTTCAGCAAAAATCATAGAAGAGAACATTTGCAACCTAAAGAAAGAGATGCCTATAAACATACAAGAAGCTTACAGAACACCAAATAAACTAGACCAGCCAAAAAAATTCTCAGGATATAATAATCAAAACACAAAATCTCCAGAACACGAAAATAATATTAAAAGCTGAAGGGGAAAAGGCCAGGTAACATACAAAAGCAGATCTATCAGAATTGCACCTGATTTCTCAAAAGAGTCTCAAAATGCTAGAAGGACCTAGACAGACATCTTGCAACCTATAAAAAACTATAGGTGCCTCCCTAGACTTCCAAACCTAGTACACCCTCAATTTCCATAGATGGAGAAAACAATTTCAAGACAAATCCAAATTCAAATAATATCTATACACATATATAGCCCTGCAGAAAATACTAAAAGAAGCTCCAACCCAAGTAGAATAAGTACATCCAAGAAAACTCATGAGGTAAATAATTCCATACAGTCAAAATCAAGGAAAGCAAACACACACACACACACACACACACACACACACATACACACACCATCATCATCACCACCACCACATCTACTACCAACAACATCAAATTAACAGGAAATAACAATTAATGGTCAATAATATCTCTCACCTTCAATGGATTCAATTCCCCAATAAAAAGGCAAATACTAACAGAATGGATACAAACTCAGGAAGCATCATTCTGCTGCATAGAAGAAACATACTTCAGCAATAAATATAGATATTACCTCAAAGTAAAAGGCTGGAAATGAGTTTCCCAAATAAACAGATCCAAGAAGTAAGCTGGAGTAGCCATTCTAATATCTTATAAAGTAGTCTTTCAACAAAAATTAATGAAAAGATACAGAGAAGGACATGTTATACTCACCAAAGAAAAACTACCAAGATTATATCTCAATTCTGAACTTCTATGCCCCAAACACATGAGCACCCATACATGTAAAAGAAACATTGCTAAAGCTTAAATCACATGGTGAATCCCACATATTAATAGTGGGAGACTTCAACAACTCACTCTCACCAACTGACAGGACATCCACCCAAATAATGAAACTAACACACATCATGAACCAAATGGACCTAAAAGACATGTATTTAATATTTCACCCAAACACATAATATTATACCTTCTTCTCAGCACTGTCCCGTGCTACGGTCTCGCCAGCAAGAACGACGCGGCACACATAGGATCCTTCTGCAGTAAAGCTTTAATGCATCTTGAGAGGGAGAGCATAAGCTTGCCACGAGTGGAGACCCCGAACAATAGAACACCTGTCCCTTATATAGGCCACAGCGCTCGCCTGGGACGTGGAGTTTCCCCATTGGCTCCCCGCACATCAGGCCAGATGACGCCACGAGAGAGGCTGAGACTCTGAGGTGGAAAATTACCAGGTGCATGCACACTAGCCTGTTTACAGCTTGTCCTCGGCCGGATGTAGGGTGCGACTAGGGCGGCTCCCTACACAGCACCTCATGAATCCTTCTCCAAAACTGACCATATAGTTGGACACAAAGAAAGCCTTAACGGATCACAAAACTTGAAATAACACCTTATATCTTATCAGACCACTGTGGATTTAAAAACAAAACAGCGAAAGACTATACACTAGTGGAAATTGAAAACTCTGCACTTAGTGATCTCTGGGTCAGTGAAGAAATAAAGAAATTAAGTGAAAATTAAGGCACAACATATCCAAATTTATGGGACAAAGTGCAAGCAGTCCTAAGATGAAAGGTCATATCATTAAATGCCTCCATAAAGAAATTAGAAAGTACTCAATAAAACAAATCAGCAACCTACAAATCTGAAAAAATACTTCACTAACCCCATATCAGATAGAGAGCTAATATCCAAAATATATAAAAATCTCAAGAAGCTAACCACCAAAAAACCAAACAACCCAGTCAAAGAATGGAGTATAGAACTAAACCGAGAATTCACAATAGAGCAAACACAAAGAGTTGAGAAGCACCTAAAGCAATGTTCAAAGTCCTTAGTGATCATTGAAATGCAAATCAAAATGACCCAGATATTCCACCTTACACCAATCAGAATGGCTAAGATCAAAACCTCTGGTGACACCGCATGTTGGCAAGGATGTGGAAAAACAAGAAACACTCCTCAATTGCAGGTGGGATAGCAAACTGGTACAACTACTCTAAAAATCAATCTAGATATTCCTCACAAAATTAGAAATAGATCTACCTGAAGACCCAGCAACACAGTTCTTGGAAATTTACTGAAAAGATGCCCCACCATGTCACAGGGGCATGTTTTCCACTATGTTTATAGTGGCCTTGTTTGTGATAGCCAGAAGCTGGAAACAAACCAGATGTCCCACTACAGAGGAATGGATAAAGAAAATGTGGTTCATTTGTATAATGGAATACTACTCTGCTATTAAGAACGAGGACATCCTGAAATAGAAAATATCATCCTGAGTGAGGTAACACAGACCCAAAAGGTCATGCATGGTATGTACTCACTAATAAGTGGATGTTAGCCAAAATTTTAAAAGTACAGAATACCCAAGATAGAGTCCACAGAATGCAAAAAGCTAAGGGGCCCAAGTGAAGATGCTTCAATCCCACTTGGAAGGGAGAAGAAAGCAACCACAAGGGGGGAGGGAGGAAGGGACCTGGGAGGCAAAAAGGATGGGGGTTAGGGGGTGAGGGGAACATAATCAAGTATTGGGTGGGGGAAAAGGACTGAAACCCGAAAGGCCAGAAGAAAGAATGAATACAGGTAACCTCCAGAGGTAAGAGGTTGGAGGGGACTCTCAGAGACTTTGGTGGTAAGAGACTCTCAGGACTCAAAAGGTGGGACCTTAGATGAAATGCCCTATAGTGGGAGAGGGAACTTGTAGAACCTATCTCCAGCAGAAAGACAGGGCATCAAGTGAGGAATGGGGTTGGCATCCTACAGTCAAAACTCTGACCCATAATTGTTCCTGTCTGAAAGAATTGATGGAATCTCATAGTTGTTTTGATTTGCATTTCCCTGATGACTAAGGATTTTAAATATTTCTTTGAGTGTTTCTACACTATTCAAGATTCCTCTTTTGGGAAATCCCTGTTTTGTTCTTTACCCCAATTTTTAATTGGGCTATTTTGTTTGTTGGTATCTAACTTCTTGAGTTCTTTGTAAATTTTGGACATTAGTTCTCTGTCAGATGTAGGTTTGGTTAAAATCCTTTCCCAGTCTGTAGGCTGCTGATTTATCCCAGTGATGATGTCCTTTGCCTTACAGAAGCTTTGCAATTTCATGAGGTTCCATTCATCAATTGTTGGTCTTAGAATCTGAGACATTGGTGTTCTATTCAGGAAATTGCCTACTGTACCAATGTCTTCCATGGTTTCTCCTACTTTCTCTTCTATGAGATGTAGTATATCTGGTTTTATGTTCAGGGTCTTGATCCACTCACACTTGATATTTGTGCACAATGATGAGTATGGATCTATTTGCATTCTTCTACATACAGACAACCAGTTAGTAAAGCACCATTTGGTGAAGATGCATTCATTTTTTCATTGTATGGTTTTGACTTCATTATCAAAAATCCATTAACCATATATCTGTGAGTTTATTTCTGGGGCTTTGATTCACTTCCATTGATCAACATGTTGGTTTTTCTACCAATCCCATGCAGGTTTTATCACTATTGCTCTGTACTACAGCTTGAGATCAGGGATGGTGGTTCCTCTTTAAATTCTTTTATTGCTCAGGGTCGTTTTGACTTTTCTGGGTGTTTTGTTTTTTTGTATGAAGTTAAGAATTGTTCTTTTAAGTTCTTAAAAAAAATGTGTTGGAATTTTGGTAGGGATTGCATTGAATCAGTAAATTGCTTTTGCTAAGATGGCCATTTTCAGTATGTTAATCCTTACCTGTCTATGAACATGGGAGATCTTTCCATTTTCTGATATCTTTTTCAATTTTGTTCTTCAGAGATTTGAAGTATTTATCATACAATTATTTCACTTGTTTGGTTAGATCTTGGGGGTCCAGGTTCATTGAGACGGCAGGTCCTCCTCCACAGCTTCTTCCAACCACAGGGGTCAGCAGCTCCTGTCCATTAACCAATGGATATATGTAGCTTGGTCTTTATGTAGGTCCCAAATAAGTGGATAGGTGGCTATATCAATAATGGTTGCCTTCTAGCTGGGGTGCCTTGTCTAACTTCAGACAAGGAGAAGAATCACCTAGCCTTGCGGAGTCTGGAAGTGCCAGGGTGTGGGGATACCAATTTTTGGGCTACACACTCACAGGAGAAAGGGATGGGGGTTGAGACTTTGGGGAAGGATTCTAGGAGGGAGTGACCAGGAAGGAGTCAGTGAGCAGGATTTAAAATGAACAACATAAATACAATTAAATAAAAAAGTTAATTCTCCTGCCATCACATGTTGATACATTGAGATGAAACCCATCAAAATTTAGAAAAAAATTACTTTATCATATTAGGCATAAAAATATCAAGATGATACACAGAAATTTGAGATGAAGATATTTTGAAGATGTGTTCTCCAACAAAAGTTGGAGTGGGAACTGATAGATGGGGATACCATTAAAATTAAAGACCTCTACATAAAATTAGATACACTGAAACTAATAGAGAAGAAAGTGAGGAAGAGCCTCAAACACTTGGGCAATGGGAAAATTTTTCTGAAGGGAACACCAATGGCTTATGCTCTAAGATCAAGAACTGACAAATGGTACCTCATAAAATTGCAAAGCTTCTGTAAGGCAAAGGACACTGTCAATAGGACAAAATGGCAACCAAAAGATTGGGAAAAGATTGTTACCAATCCTACATCTGATAGAGGACTAAAATCCAATGTATACAAAGAACTTAAGAAGTTAGACTCCAGAGAACCAAATAACCCTGTTAAAAATGGGGTACAGAGATAAGCAAAGAATTCTCAACTGAGGAATATCGAATGGCCAAGAAGCATCTAAAGAAATGTTCAACATTCCTAGACATCAGGGAAATAAACATCAAAACAGCCCTGAGATTCCACCTCACACCAGTCAGTGTAAGATCAAAAAATCAGGTGACATCAGATGCTGGTGAGGATATGGAGAAAGAAGATCACTCCTCCACTGGTGAGATTGCAAGATTGTACAACCACTCTGGAAATTGGTCTTGAGTTTCCTCAGAAAACTGGACATGACAATACCTGAGGACCCAGCTATACCACTCCTGGGCATATACTCAAAAGATTATCCAACATATCACAAGGACACCTGCCCCACTTTGTTCATAGCAACCTTATTTATAATAGCCAGAAGCTCGAAAGAACCTGTATGTCTTTCAATAGAGGAATAGATACAGAAAGTATGGTAAATTTACACAATGGAGTACTACTCAGCTATTAAAAACAATGACATTATGAAATTAGGCAAATGGATGGAACTAGAAAATATCATCCTTGGTGAGGTAACCCAGTCACAGAAGAATGAACATGATATGTACTCACAGATAAGTAAATATTAGCCCCAAAGCTCTGAATACCCAAGATACAGTTCACAGACCACTTGAAGCTCAAGAAGAAGGAAGGCCAAAGTGTATATCTTTCATTCCTTCTTAGATGGAGGAACAGAATACTCAAAGGAAGAAATACAGTGACAATATGTGTAGCAGAGACTAAAGGAAAGGTCATCCAGAGACTGACATACCTTGGCATCCATCTCATATACAGACATCAAATCCAGACACTATTGTGGAGGGCAAGAAGTACTTGCTGACAGGAGCCTAATATAGCTGTCTCCTGAGAAGCTCTACCAGAGCCAACCATTGGACTGAGCATGGGGTCCCCAAATGGAATAGTTAGAGAAAGGACTGATGGAGCTGAAGGGGTTTATAACCCCATAGGAAGAACATTATCAACCAACCAGACTCCCCCAGAGCTCTCAGGGACTAAACCACCAACTAAAGAGTATACGTGGAGTGACTCATGGCTCCAGCAGCATATATAGCAGAGAATGGCCTTGTTGGGCAGCAAAGGGAGGAGAGGCTCTTGGTTCTGGAATGGCTTGAACCCCCGGTGTAGGGATATACCAGGGTTGGGAGGCAGGAGTTGGTGGCTGTGTGGGGAAGGACTCCCAAAAAGCATGGGAGGGGAGATGGGTTAGGGGGTTTCTGGAGGGGAAATAGAATAACATTTGAAATGTTATCTCATATAAAATATCCAATAAAAGTTTAAAAACAATAAAAAATAATTAACACACACAAGTACAAAGAAAGAACAATTAGAGAGGAAGTCAATACTTGAAATTAAAACAAAACCAGACTACAGCAAAACAAATAAACAAAAAACCCAGCATC
The DNA here is from genome assembly GCA_019843965.1 of Rhynchomys soricoides. Classification (NCBI taxonomy): domain Eukaryota; kingdom Metazoa; phylum Chordata; class Mammalia; order Rodentia; family Muridae; genus Rhynchomys; species Rhynchomys soricoides. The sequence goes on from JADRCH010000010.1 coordinate 23,458,652, forward strand.
TTTATTAATCCAAGTAAAGAGGGACTCTGCAAGTGAACCATAGACATTGTTCGTTGGTTGTATAAATAAAAATTCACTTATTTTTTCTAATTAATTGGGCTACACCCCTTCCCACAACACTGTGTGACAAACTTCTTCCTGTGGAGTTACAAGCATATTCACACATTCCCTATAAGGAGCTCACAACAGATCACATCACGGAAAACAGTATCAACCTGATACAAAAGGGAGTTTTATTGAGCTTATTTACAGAAATATGGGTGAATGATTACTTTCAAGAGTGGAATTGGTTCAAACACTGGAATATCACCAAAGCCCATTCTAGCATAGGCGACAACTAACAAAAGACAGGAACTTGAAACACACTGACCAGGCTGCAGGCAGTTCAACAGATTAGAGAACACCCTTTCCAGGGGAATGTCCAACTTTAGTTGGTCTTAAGCTCTTCAATGCTGCTGGACTGCTTTCAGCTTCTTACAAACAGGTGTTGTCGTCTCAGAGTTTTTGCACCTTGTATAAGAGTGACTCTCTGCTGCTGGAAGAAGGGTTTAGAGAATATGATAAGTTTCAGAGACTTCCTGAAACTTTTGAGTTATTTCCATCTAGGAGGAAAGGATACACACAATACACAGATATCTACTCATACCTAGTCTTAAATTGGAAGACTTTTTTGGATATATATTGTACTTTTCTAGAAAAGAAGAGATAATTTTCCTCAAGATTTTTTTGTAGAAAACTTTAGAAAGCTTTTCTCATGAAAGGTCCAATCATTATCGTCACAAAACAATTTAGTGTTGCTAAATTAGAAATCCTAATTCACACATAGGCAATATATCCAAGGAAAATACAAAAAGTGAATCAACTTTCAAGCAGGCATGTAAAAGGCATCCATGGAGATTGTATTTCACTTAGACCAGGATAATCTTTAAATTCATGAATATGATATGGTTTAATATTTCACCCTGTTGGCATAACACTTCAAGTACACATGTAATATGAACACTAAGAAAGGCATGATAGAGGCACAGAGTATAAGCAGTTAGTGTAGTGAAATGTAAGAATAAATAAGCAGATGCCTTTCATTTTGTTTGGGGGGTTTCTAGTTGGTTTAGGCATTTACCTATTCTGGGTATCTTTGCTATTAATCAAATTTATGGAGACTTTGTTACTGGGGCTATTCTGGTACAAGTTTATATAGATTATTGAATGAAAATAATATTGTAGATTAATTAAAATCTTTTTATGCTTACCTGATCCAAAAATATAATAAAATTGAATTGTTTTAATTTTGACTGGGATTGGGTGTTTTTGGTCTGTTTTTAGTAAAGAGCAAAACCTTTAATAGTGTCAAAATCAAGAAGATGACTGCTGATTAAAATATATAATCACCAAATTGAAGAGTGTATAAAAACAGGTTAGTTAGGCAGAATGTACAAAACCTAATGTTCTTTTATATATATCATATTTTTTTCATAAATTTGAATTGCACTGACTAATTATCCTAATAGCAAGGGTTATTTCATTGAAAATGTTTACCAAGGGCACATTCGAATATTCTATATCATAACCAGGACTTTATTATTCTCTTTTTTCTCATCCTTAATCTCATGGATCATAGATTATACTATTTGATATCTTTATATAAAAATGTAAAAAGACTCTATTAGACAAATTTTATATATTTAGGCTAAAATCTTTAATCTTTCTTGTATTTATTATTGTCTCTTTTACTTGTTTTGCATGAGATAATTTTTAGTTGTTTTTGCACTGTAGGATTTTGATCATGATTAAATACAAAGTACATTTCTATTTATGGAATAGTATGTTAATTAGTATTATATTGTATATTCAGCCATATATTCCAATCATGGGTAGCACTTATTAAATTGTATTATACAAGGTATGGTATTTTAAATTACATGAAAACATTCAATGATTGATGTTTGCTATTTGCAGTAAGATTAAACAGTGAGGAACTATATTTATAGTCTTTGGAAATAAATATAAAATTGTACATGCCCACATACAGACACACATAACAATATATAGACATACGTTTACATATATGTATACATACATATGATAGTATATATACGTATATATGTATATATGTGTGTATATATATGTATGCATACATATATATGTAAATATAATGTATGCATAAATATATAGACATATACACATTGTACAAGAATAACATTGTCTTCTGCCAGTGAATATCATGCAATTTCTTTCCTTATAACATTCATATTTCTCATTACAAGATGTGACTTAAATAAAACAGTTTAGTTTATGGGATTTTTTTTTTATAAAAAATTATATCTGTGCAGTCAGAAATAGTGTCCTTAAGAAAACAGATTTTAATTGTTGTAAGCTATGATTGTACAATGTGATAGCCACAGAACAAGAAAACTGAAATAAAAATTAACTGGGTTGGGAGGTAGATTGGGGGGTGATACATATGGGGGTATGGAGAAAGATCTGTGTGAGGGGGGTACTTGGAGGGGCACTTGTGAGGAAGGGCTGATATTTGGATATAAAGTGAATACATAATTAATTTTACAAAGTTAACTACTTAGAAATTTATAAATAGAAAAAATAAAGTAAAATAATAAAAAAAATTATAATTCTTATAGGTCCAATTAAAGTGTTCAGAAGAGTCACATCTGTATATCTAGGAGCTATATAAAAAGTATTGGGAGTGAATCTTTCCTATCAGTAGCAATGTAATAAATATCAAGGTTTCTTATTCAAATATAAGGAAAATATTTAATCTTACTAATATTTTTAAATGAACAAATATATGTATACATATTCTATATAGTTACATATTTGCTTTGAACAGCACTGTTCAATAAAATCATCTCTTGACTGAATATAAAAAGGATTAAAACCAGAAATTTTTCTCCCATAAAATATCCTGGTTACAGTTTCTCCTTTCTCTATTCCTCCTAGTTCCTCCCCACCTCTCTGCATCTGTCAATCCGGATCCACATCAGTTGTGTTTCTCATTATAAAATAAGATTCTACCTGATAGTAACAAATTATAGAATAATATAATATGATAAAATAAATCTTATACATCAGGAGTGGACAAGACAAGCAAACAGAAGAAAAGAACTCCCAAAAACCAGAAGAATCAGAGATCCACTAGTTCACACACTTAGGAGTCCCATAAAAATACTAACTTGTAAGATAAAATATATGCTCTTAAGCTGTTGCAGACCTCTGAAGATCCCATGCATGCTGCCTCAGTTTCTATGAGTTCGTATGAGCATTAGTCATGTTGATCTAGATTAACTGAAATCTATTTTCAATAAAAAGAGAAAAAAAACTAAATGTTTTTATAAAGGTTATGATAAAACCAGAATTATCATATACAATAGCCCAATCATTAAAACAAAAATCTGTGCTTCAGTTATGTTGGAAAATTGAGGACCTACTGTGGTATCATTGCTGTGCTTAGGTGCAGACTATTTCCCTAGCCATTATTAACTGTGGAGTCTAGGCATCTGGGTTTGGCATGCTTAGAGGTCTAGGGTTTGTCTTCCTTGAGTGAGTATTTTCTTCCGTAGTTTCTGTACGTGGACTTTTGCCCTGTCTTATTATCTTGTGTTGCCATGTTTAAGTATAATCACTTGGAGGAAGGATGCTTTTGTCTTCAAAGGGGAAGAAGTAGTAGTTGGTCAAGGGGAGAGAAGGTTGAAAGAAGTTAGGAGTGCAGGAACTGCGGATGGGATGAATATTATGAAAGAATCTATTTTCTTTTCTTTCATTTTTTTAATTAATCATTTTTACAGTATAATAATAATAATAATAATAATAATAATAATAAAAGTCTCAAGGGGGAAAAGTCAAGAGGGAAAAAATCGGTGTAATTATGGAGAAAAATTCAGGCAAAAGTAAAAGGACCAAAGTATACACTTATGTGTTTATATGTAAAATGAATAGCTTTTCTGTATGAAAACATTATGCTACTAATAGAAAAATTATATTCAATGAAGCAGTTTTCTAGAACAATCTGTTTTGTTTCTAATGATTCTTTTTTACTTCTGTGTTTTACTTGTAATGACTAGCAACTTCTGCTAATTTCAAAACAGCTATAGAGGAGAATTGTTTCAGAATTAAGAAGTAATTTTAAAATTCTAAGTAGAACAAATATAATCTACCTTTTACCATTTGTCCTGTAAAACATTTTATAAATCAGCTTTCTTGTCTCAGATTCATGCTTTTCTTTTGTCCACAAAGCCAATTACAAGCCTGGTTACATATGCCCATAATGAAGGAAAGAACCCCGGAAGGTAACTCTACTGCCATAAAAAAACAGTTTAAGAATGGTCAAGTACAGTTCGATTAGACTGACAGACCTCTGGTACTAAAATCTGAATGATAATGTATAGCACCCTTCTTCAGTGTGGGATAAAGAACTTCTGACCATCCTGAGAGTCAAGAGCAGTTTGATCTGCATAGAAAGTGTGTGAAACAGTTGTCCAGGACAAAGCCTATGATACAAGCAGTGTACATAATTACCACCATGTATTCCAGGAATCACCCCTAGTACTATGCATCGGCAGTGAATGATGTCCTATAAGAATACTAAAATGAATATTACAAAAGATGTTCTTGTAGAATCTGATAATTAAACTGGTAAAAATACACATACAAATATCTTTGTCATGGAGTAGTCTTTTCTACTTTAATGTATTGTTGATAAGGTCAAATATTTGGTAAGCCCAAATCCTCTATTCAAATTTCTTACATCACAATATCTTTTAATGAATTTATTACTCTGATCCTCTGAAAATAGTCACAGATTTGAATTTAATTTACAAAAATGTAATATAAATGATTTTAAGAAAATGAATTAGCGAAGTATCACAGTCTCACTTTGTTAATAATGGCCCAAAATTATATCTGGTCACAATTGCTTTGAGCATTTGTTCTGTTGTTAATGGATATTAATTAAGCTATAATTTGATTTTGTAAATACTAATCTTTTGATGAAAATAACATTAGCAGTAGCTAAAATTGAATTCCTATATAAAGTGAATCATTGCATAACTTATTAAAAATAAGCTGTATAGAGGTAAACTGATGGAAAACTTTACAAGTAAATCATAGTATAAATTGCTAGGTCTCAAGTCTCAACCATATTACTGAGAATTTGGTAAATGTTGGAATATTGAACAAAACATTAAGCCTATTACTTTTTCAGAAGTGTTTAAATACTTTAAAAATAGTTTGATAGTGTTGTTGCTATAATTTTTTAAATGACTAATATTCAATTCTTTGTACTTTCCAACTCTTTAAAAAGATGATCTCAATCAGTGATTAATAAATATGTTTGTGGAGGTTCTTCTTTTCTTCTTCTTCTTGCCTAACTCCACTCGTAATGAGTGGCCTTCTATAAAAACACTGAAGATCTAAGCTCCAATATTACACAAAATGAGGAGACCAGATAGTGGAAGGTAGGTTCAACAGCTCCAGTCTCCACCCTTCAAAGAGGGTGCTCTGGAGTTACAGAATTACCACCTGTTAGTCTCAGTGTCCCTACCAAAAACTAAGAACACTAATGAAAGGACACTGTGGGTAACACTGTATGTCTACAGGATGCCCAATACTGCTTATATTTTAAAGAATAAAAGAAAGATAATGTCAAATATTCATTTTGTAACACAAAGTGAAATGGTAACATTTTTCAAATCCTTCTGAAATACAAACAAATAAAATTGATAACCTTACTTGTAATTTAAGTGTATGTTAAACCAGGCTATTTTATTTAGTAGTCATGGCTTTATGTATTTAATATAAGAGTCAATATAAAATAACACTCATGCATATAAATCGTGCCAGCATAGAAACATAAATACAGAAAATTAAAATAAGAAAATTTCTAGAATTGTCTGATAATTTGAGAATTTTGTCTGTAAAATAGTTTCATGATTTATTTAGGCATTGAGTGTGTTTACTGATTTTGTAACTTTTGTTTAATTCCCTGGGCCAAATTCTCTTTGACAAAGAGTCAATATGAACTGACACAAGAGGGTCAGTACAAATTTCCAATCACTGCAAATAAAGCAGTATATATCCATTTAATATTGTTTGTTCTAATTAAAAACACTCACGGAGAGCTACCAATATCTCTTGGTTCACCTATATCCTAAGGTTATTGCCACTATAACAATAGTTGATTTTATTTCATACTTCTTATGTTGTCCAGGAGAGAAAAATAAAATAGATGTAAACATAATAAATAATATGAGCTTCCAAAGTGGAAAGATCTGGATGTGTGACAACAGTTCCATTACAGGCAGTATAATATATATGATGTGTTCCATCACTATTAGGGAAAGAATACCAATGTCATTTTAACTGATTTGTTTTCAAGTAGAATATTGTAGAGTATCTGTTTCCTAAAAGAAGCAATACAACTTATTTTAATATGAAATCTATTTAATCAACATAAAAATATCTATAAAATTATGAAAAAGATTGCTATGTCATATCTTTGGCAGTCTCTTTCTCATGAAAATACACTCATGCTGTTTGCAGTGTCTAACCTGTGAGTTTATTGCTAGCTATCAGATATACAATAAAATGCACTGAGAGATTGCCAACTTGCCCTGGGGAAATGAAGGTTTTATTTATTTATTTATTTATTACTACTACTACTACTACTACTACTACTACTACTACTACTACTACTA
>JADRCH010000010.1:23465368-23498351 GCA_019843965.1 Rhynchomys soricoides
TACTACTACTACTACTACTACTACTACTACTACTACTACTACTACTACTACAACTACTTTTATTTTCTTTTACAGTCCAGTTGATACCCCCATCCCGTCCTCCACTAATTCCTCATCCTATTTCTCCTTTCCCAGTACCCAAGAGGATGTCCCTACTCCCCACTTCTCACTATTCCCCTACTCGCCATCCTCCATCCCATGCCAGGGTGCCACATATCCCAATTCCCTTGGGGCCTCAAGTCTCTCAAGGGTTAGGTGCATCTTCTGTCACTAGGCCAGACCAGGTATCTCTCTGTTGTATATGTGTTAGGGCCTCTTACTAGCTAGCATATGCTGCCTGGTTGGTGGCTCAGTGTATGAGATCTCAAGGGTCCAGGTTGGTTGAGACTGCTGGTCTTCCTACGGGGTTGCCTTAATCCTCAGTTTCTTACAGCCTTTCCCTGATTCAACCGCAGGATTCCACAACCTCAGTCTGTCAGTTGGTTGTGTCCGAGTCAGTCTCTGTCAGCTGCTTGTTGGACCTCTAAGAGGACAGCCATGCTAAGTTACTGTCTGTAACATCATAGCATCAGTAATAGTGTCAGGCCTTGGAGCCTCCTCTTGAGATGGATCCCAAGTTGGGATGGCCACTGGACCTCTTTTCCCTCAGTATCTTCTTCATTTTTGTCCCTGCAGTTCTTTTAGACAAGAAGAATTCTGGGTCATAGGTTTTGCCTGTGGAATGCCACCCCAACCTTCCACTTGAAATTTTAACAAAGTTGCATAATCATGTTGCTAAAACAGATTAATGAAGATTTGAAATTATTTATTGAAACTTTTCATTAGCGATATTTAAGATGCTAAACTAGGATCAACTAATAATAAGAATTTCACTTTCTTCTAATTTATGGAACTCTCTGTTTATATAGAAGTTTATATGATTGTTGACATAAGATTATATGATATTAGTTCATAGTTAAATAAATGTATTTTATATTTGGAGAATGATTTAGAGTCATTTGTTTAAAATAAATTAATTTAGCTTTTATTTTACTTACTGAAGCTTTACCATAAAGATTATCATATCTAGTAACATATCTAATATGTGCTTGATCTTGGTTTTGCGTACAAAGAAGTTTCAGAGGAAGTATAATAAAAGTGAAGGCATTTTAAATTAATTATTATAAAAAGAACAAAGGTAACTTGATAAACATCATTAGGTAATTTAATATATACTTATTGACAATGAAAATTGACATTAGAGTTTATTCAGTATTATAGAATATATAGTTCTGTTTTGTTTTTTGTTTTGTTTTGTTTTGTTTTGTTTTTTCTTTTCAGTAAAGGGATTTTTGCTATTTTTGTTGTTATTTATTTTAATGTTGGAGTTAACACAAAGGGCCTGACACAAGGTAGGCATCTGATGAGTAAACTGAGTTGTACTGATAGCCTGGCTACTTTCACTCTTTAAAATCTTGCATAGATGGCTGGGAAGGTGGCTCATTGAGCAAGCGTGGTGACAAGAGTTGGTATACCCCAGCTTATATGTGATAAAACAGAAGTGGCTACAAGTGCCTGTCACTCAAGCATTCTAAGATTTGGGAGAAGACAGAAGCACCACTGGGACTTGATGGTCATCAAGTCTACCCAATACACAATGAGCTGTAGGTTCAGTGAATGACACTGTCTCAATATCACAAAGTGGCACATCATACACAGACACATTTCATACTCGCATACACACATACATATGTATATATTCATACAAATCTCATGGGACAGAATGGTCTAATTCTCGGAAGACAAATACAAGTTTTGCCAGAACTCTGTACTCAATGGTTGACAAAAATACACAACATATTTTTGACAGCAGGAAGATTTGACCTTGAAGCTGAAATGAAAATTAAATTCTATATGTTGAGAAATACTTTACTAAATGGACATAGTATCAAGCTGCCTTTGAAGCGTGTTTCATCATACACACAATTTATCACAACTCTCTGCACTACTCGGAGAAGCTGCTTTCAGCCCTGAATGATGGCTAAACAAAAGATCCCAAACTGGTGAAAGTGTAGAGGGTGAACATATTTGGAGTGCTCAGCCACCGATACATATCTCACACTCTCCCTAAAATACTAAATAAGCATTGCAGAAGAGAGTTAGAAAGATTGTAAAGAGCTCGAGGTCAGGAAGTAAGACAGTGGGCATGATAGGACCTTGAAATATTGAACTAACAGTAGTGGTCAGTAGCAGCAAAAGATCACAGCAGTCAGCATTCCAGCATGAGCAGCCGTGGTGTGGGTATATGGTATCACAGGATTCCCTACACTTAATTGAATAACTATTTGACAGTTCTAGCGGAGGGAAAAGTGGTTTTCTTTAGGCATGTGCTTTATGACTGAGTAAACCCACTTCAGTTGCCAGCTCTATATGCGTGCACATGTGTGAACTATTGATTAGACAGGGTGTTCTTCAAAATAAGAAGAGGAGGAAGAACAGGAGGAGAAAGAGGGTGAAGCAGAGGCGGATCAGAGAAGAAGGAAGATGAAGAGGAGATAGAGGAGAATGAGAGATGGCTCAGCATTAAGAGCATTGACTGTTCTTACAACATGAGTTCAGTTCCAATACTCATTCAGGTATTGTATAAACATCCATAACTCCAGTTAAATGGAATCTAATGTCTTTTCTGACTTATTTATTTATTGTTACAGTCCAGATTTTATTCCCCTCCTTAACAGCTCCTTTGTACTCCATATTTTTATGCTGATAACCTAATTTTCTTTGTATATTATTGCTACATATGTGCGTGTTTGTGTGTATATGTGCACTAATATTAATACTATCTTCTGTGTCTGAGCTTCTATGTCATTTTATTTGCATCCTTTTATTACTTGTACTAATATATTATGTTAGATAATTCACTACATAATGAGATGTTTATTGTATTATTAGTTTGGGACAATTTTCTGTAATCGTGCCTTCTCATTAGGGTGATATGAGTTAATATGAGGAAATGATCATGTGTTTGGTGGAATTTTTGTTCTTGAATATACATTTATTATTTGTCTCCTGCAAGTGGCTGTTCCCTGTCAGTTTGTGGGTGACTGAGTTCACACAGTTTTATGCTAACTTACAAATATGCTTTAGCATAAGAAATAAAGCTCGACTTCTGGAAATGCATGACTCATAATCATCATATATTATTTTTAAATAGAGCGTCTATTCATAGTCTCTTAAATTCTTAAGTTTAAACAGTTTATTTTTGTAAATGCCACATATTAACTTTACATAGAACTAAAATAGACAATTAATGCTTAATAAGTGTCACTGTGGTCTGTACACTATGAACTCATTTCTCTTTAATACTGACTATTTGGATATCAAAAAGCTAGTTTAAAAGTACCACATAGTTCTTTGATTTCCACTTCCAAATTGCTGTCACAGTTGGTTACACAAACATCCACAACTAGCTGAATATTTAAAAGCAAGAGACAATAGATACTTTCATCAGTTCACTTTTGCTATTAATTAATGTATATGTAAATATATACATGTTCTACATAAAATAGAAAGTGGGCATAAAATGACAATTTGTATTTTGAGAATGACATGGAAAAGACAGAAGCCTATATTTGCATTTGCATTTGTGAATAGCAGGCAAGTGAGTACTTATATGTCTCTGGATAGATATAGAAAGGATAGAAGAACATGGTTACAGTTTTCTCTGATTTAGCAGTATTAGGAAAGGGGTGTATTTATGCATATTACAAATATAAAAAGATTTTTACAATCCCATTGGCATTATATTTGAATTATGTGATAACTTTAGATGAACCTTAGCCAACCGTGAAACCTGACATCAGTGAATCAAAGAAGAAAAGCTTCTTCCTTTTTCAGGCGTGGAATATCTCCCAGAATTCTGCATAACACTGAAGCATCTTACCTGCACTATTGGCACAAATACCTTAAAGAGGGAAATATTCACCTGGACACAGTCTCTCACAGCTGTAATCCTAGGACCAGAAAAGCTAAGGCTAGAGGATTGCTGTCAGTTTAAGATTATCAAGGTCTACATAGTGAATATTAGGTCATCCTGCCCCATTCAAAAAAAAAAAAAAAAAAAAGAAAAAAAGAAAAGAAAGAGGAAAAATGGGAGAGAGAAACACATACACAGAAAGTGATAGTGAAATTTTCTCAAATATAGATACAGATTTTAACACATTAAAATTCATAGTAGGAAAGAGCTATGATCTTAGAAATAGAAAAACTAAGCCATGATTTCTATTGACCAAATGTATAAAATAAAATTTAGGAGATTTAAAGTGATAGTGTCAAGAGTAAAATGGAACTGAAAGTTTTAAAGAATGGATAATATGAAATAAAATGGGCATGAAAAGTCACTTTTATGAAAGTCATAAAAGCCTTTGATAGAAGTTGTACCACTGGGAACAAGGAAGAAAGAGGGTTGCATTTTTACAAAGTTGTAAAACATAATCCATTTAAATAAAGGTAAGACATGTATAAATGTTATTATAAGCTTTGATTGAAGTAATATGTTGCATTTTATCTAAAGATATAAGATCAATAGAGATAAGTTTATTTTTCACATTATACATCTGAAATGGCTATGGATAAATAAACAAATGAGACCATAGTTATACTGATCACTTATATGAATCAGAGTCTTCTTTGAATGTTTACCTAATCATTGTCAGGAATATTATGCAAGTGTCCTGCACTAAGAAAAACTACATAGTAAGGAAAATTGTCTAACCTACCCTTCAATGACTAAAAAACACTTTATTATTTCTTTTTACTAACTAAAATCATTGTGAGCTTGATAGTCAGTACAAAAATAAGTCAAAAATTATAATATTTTATCAAGTTAAATTGTTAGTAACAAAATTTTGGGTAAATTTAAGAAAGATTCATGATAAACACAAATATATGTATACATATATTATCACATTATGATGTAAAGTTATAATCTAAATTAAATAGTATATGCATCGTAGTTTTTTTTATTGTTGTTTTAAAGTTTCAATGGTAAATCATTTTACCATGGTGTCAGAGTTCTAGACAGTTCTATTCTTCCTACAAGGATGCCAGTAACCAAGCTCTGGTCTCTTGCAAGGACAATATGTACTCTTATTACAGAAAAATCTATACAACTCTGAAAATAATTTGATTTAAATTAAAGTTAGTTCTTAGACAATTAATCACATGTATACCATGTATTGATACCACTGTGTGCATGTGTATGTGATTGTGGGTATACATATACAATAACACAGGTATCAAGTTCACAGGACAACTCTTTCATTCAGTTTTGGCCTTCTATGTGATTCAGGTGGGGGCTCTGTGAACTGTACACTTAAATCTACATAGTTTAATGGGGTTTTTTGGGGGGATTTTTTTTAATTTACATTTCAAATGTATCCCCTTTCCCTCCCCCCCCCAAAAAAACACCTATCCCATCTCCCCTCCCCCTGCTTCTATGAGGATGTTCCCACACCCATCCACCCACTCCCGCCTCCCTGCCCTGGTGTTCCCCTACACTGGGGCATCTAGCCTTCATAGGACCAAGGGCCTCTCCTCCCATTGATGCCTAACAAGGCCATCCTGTGCTACATATGTGGCTGGAACCATAGGTCATTCCATGTGTACCTTTTTTGGTGGTTTAGTCCCTTAAAGTCTTTGGTTAATCTGGCAGTCTCTTCTTCCAAGCTTGTCATGGGAATGCTGGAGTTAATAGACATATCCCATTATTTTGAAATTTTTATTTAGGTTCAAGAAATTTAACTAGAATTATCAGGTCCCAATTTTTTTCCTTTTTTTGAAATGAGTCATTTTATTACGAATGTAGCAAAGCAAAAGTTAAAGAGTAAACAGCAGGCGGCAGGTAGATACACCATCAAACCATAACAACATTCTGCGTTAGGATTTGCTGAAGAAGGCAGAAGCAAGAGGATCCGAAGTTCAAGGTCCCGTCTTTTGATGGGAATGCTGGGTTTTGAATTTATACCACAATGTGTTAATTTTAATATGGATTAAAAAATTTAACTCAGGTCACTAGATCCCACACTGTTATAGAAATGCTGGGATTAGAATGGGTATCACCAAGAGTGAACTTTTGTAAATTTATAATATTTAACTTGGAGCTTCAGACTTGCAGAATAAGTACCATATCCCAGCCTATGCAAAATCATTTTTATAAAATTATTTTATTTCCTTTAAGTAATAACTTATTACTTACTTGTTTTTCAGCATTTCAACTCAAACATTCAATAATTTTATGTAAAACAATGTATGTACACTGATGGGTTAAATAGTGTTTGCCATATGGGTATCTATAAAAAAGCGCAGCATTTTAATTTTTAAGTACAGAAACTAACTTCCAATGTAACACAAAATACAAAATCTGTTCTTTGAGAAATTGATGGCTTTAGTAATTAATAGTATTTGGAACATTGCAGATCTCTACAGACTATAAAATAATATTAACACACACACACACACACATACTCACATACACACACACACACACAAACACAGACAAATACACACAAACTGCTGAGTCCATATAGTGTTGCTTATATGTGAATTTTGTTTAATGGTAACCATTAGTAATTAGATAAACTATCAATGGCCTAATTTCTGGAAAAGATGAATTTTTTTTCTTAAAAATACCTTAATTATTATACTTGAAATTTTCAGTTGTATTTCTATCAACATTTATAGGATTAAACAAAATGTATAATCCATGGAATAATGTGCGTTTTAGTAACAATTTGCCAATAAAGTATATGTTTTTCTTAATAAGGCCTTAGAAAGGCCCTAAAAATTTAATTGGAACACGCAAGAATACTAGGTACTTAACTTCTATAGAAACCACAGTTTAATTCCAAGTTATGAATTTTGAGGTGGGTGTGCATAGGATATTATAATGTTACCAAAAGAACACGACAATAGAACCCTAACATATTTCAACATTCTTAAAACCTATTTAGTGAATCGGAACGAATTCAAACAGGCCACATGAATCAGTTTCATCTCATTTTGTAATTTTACCATGGAGTATTTGAAATATCCAAGGAAGAAGGCCAAAGTAAAAGATTTTATAAAAATTGGGCAACAAAAAAGAAGCAAGTTTTGTAGAAAAATGTAATTAGGACTAAACAGAGATAATATTCTTAATTTATATTTAAAATTGAATTCATAGTTAAAATATGCTCAAAATAGAGACTTTAGACTAAGATGGTTGCAACACTGAAGTTTTCATAATTGCTAAGATGAAAACAATATTCACAGACAAAAGAGAGTATTATGAAATTCATTATAAAACCTTCCCGTTAACATTTGAAGCTGGTAAGCACAGACAGGTATATTCCTGGAACACAAATTCAAATTGCTTTTTACTAAATAGTAATTAATTAGAATTTGCATTACACAAAGCTAGGACATTATGGTGCAAAGTTAGTTTTATCCATTTCATTGGCATGCCAACATTTTATGATCAATTAAAATATTTCACCACATTAACTGCGTAAAGATCAAAATACACAGCCCATTCAATCCATTCCATTAGTGCAAAAAACAAAAATCACGTGTAGCAATTCCATATTAATCTATTTTAGATAAAAATGTTAAGCAAATCAGAAATAAAAGAGATAATCACTTCTCAGAGGACATCTACAAAATTTTAACATTAAAAACATGTTAAACGATGCAATGTAGAGAGCTTTTCATAGCAGAGCACATGTCCAATCTGCATTCTTTTTGTTAATGATTTACCTGTAGTAATGCAAGAAGAAAAAATAACCAAAATATGCAAAATGACTGTGTTGACTTGGAAAATTCTAAATGTGTGCACCAATTTGTTACAACTTAGAAAATAAATTTATTTTATTGATATATAGTCTTGTAATTATTTTAAATATGTAGTTATATCTGTCTTTCTTGCTAAGTTGGTATAGTAAAAACTCAATAAATTATTATAAAATTGTTGTGGATATAACTCTGTTGGTAGAATGATTGTCTAAAATATACACAGTCCTGGCTTTGATCTCGAGCACCTAATAAACCAAGCATCGTGTTACACACCTGTCATTAGACACTTGAGATGTGGAAGAAGGATAATGAGAATTTTCAGTTAATACTCAGCTATGTAGCTAAGCTCAATTCCAAGTTGCTTTTTATCATTGCTTTAAAAATCGAAATTCTGTTAAACAATTTCCTGATAAGTTATAGCTACCATAAACAACAAAATCATAGTCATTTATTACTTTATGGCACTTGCACTACTTGACCAAGCCAGCTCAGTCAGTCAACCAGTTCTCTAAGGAGGGAACAAGGATTAAAAAGAAAAGACACAAATAGCCAACACTGTAGCATGACTCCAGCCAGTTCTAGGCTGAAGCTGGTTTATTTTTTTCCAGTCTGCTTTTATATCACATTAAGTAGATGCAAAATAATAAGATCAGTTCTGGGTCAAAGAACAAACAAGTGTAAACATTGTTTCTAGGAGCTAATCAAGATGACCAAGAAAAACGGAATGCCACACATTCCTCAGCTGAGCCAGCTCTGAGCTTTGCATTAACTCACATGTAAATATTCTTAGTCTGAACCTATTTCTTAAGTCTTAGACCAAAGTCAGATTCAGGCCTTGAGCTTACTTTGTGCTGGCCAGATGTCAAATTACTGCTAAATTTCTAGAAGTGGCCCCAAAAGCTTTTCACAACTACTTTGCACAGATATCAGGTAAATATAAAGTATTTTTTGAGAGATAGATGCGTTAATGGAGGACGAATCTTTAGATATTTGTGATATTTCTCTATGTGTATATGATTCCATATCGTGAAACATCTCCAGGTATTTGTATTATTTCAGCACAGCATTTGGGAATTATTTGGATACACATGCAGTGTATAATATGGAAGTTTAGGTTTCCAGCTTCCTCTTGAGATACTTTGCAACAATTATGTGTGTGTGTGTGTGTGTGTGTGTGTGTGTGTGTGTCTCTCTGTGTGTGTGTATATGACTGATAAGTATGAGTAAAAGATCAGTACTGGTTCAAACTCTGGCAATCTTCCTCTAAAGATTATTGTAATTACCCATTGCAAGACTTGTGGATTTTGTTCCAATAAGGATAAAAATACCCTGGCTGCCTGAGTTACAGATCTTTATTTTATACTTTTATCCCACGGTTCTTTCTTAGGAAAAAGGTTGCGTCCTTTGTGAAAAGACTGATTTTTTTTTTTTAATGTAGTTATTCCAAAATTTTATTTGGCTTTTTGCATCCTTATACCCTTTTCATGTTAGATTATTGTGAAGTAAAATTTAATAAAACATATACAATTAAAAAGGTATGGAGTGTTTAACGAAATGCTTCATTTCTTAATGAAGTTTAAGAATCTCTTTTTATGACATAGAGAAAAGATGAATTTCTCATTCTTGGTCCACACTGAAACTTTAGTTTGCTAGCTAACCATTACCTTGTTTTTCATATCTTAAAATCCTTGATTTAAGTCTCAGCCCAAACTGCTTGATTTAAGTCTCAGCCCAAACTGCTTTCAAAGCTATACAGTGATAACTTTATAGAAGAAATGTCTACAGTGTAGTCTCAAGAGTACCACAAACTTCCATCTACTTTAAGATTGTCAGCGATAGCCTAATGCAGTTCATAAAATTCCAAAAACAGATGATTTCTTTAAAAATTAACTTCACTGGATTTATTGATTTAGAAAGTGTAATTCTAAAGACCTGCTCACAAGAATATTAAATTGAAGCAATTCATGAAATTGTCTATAGTACATGTTTTATTACACTATAATTTGTTGCTGCTGCCACGGCATTGTATTTGCATATAGAACCTGAACTCAAAATAATCTATGATCAAAATAGTCTTGAGGGATGGCAAGTGTAATGTAGTAACTATTGAAGATTCCTGCAATTTCAGTCATATTTATGCTACAGCAGGAGTGAAGAATGATCGGTTTTTAATGAACAGTGCTGTAGAGTGAATAGGATTATTAAAGAGTTTTTAATGCTTATGTGATATCTAAAATTTGCTATCATTGGGGCAATGAAGTTTCTATTTAGTGATAGCAACATGGAATGTCTTACCCTACTAAATTTGATTTTATTTCCTATATTGAAATGTTAGCACCCTTACAGTCAAAGTATGGATAATTTATTCTTCCCTTTATTTAGAAGTAAAACAAAACTCTGTAAATATATCTATATAATGTTCACTTTGACACTGTTAATAAATTCTAATATGTTTTTGAATTGTAAAAAGAATTTTTGCTATAAAGAAAATACCTACATTTTCATAGATCATAGACTTTTTCTGGAACTATTTCAGAGAGAACTTAGCATATAATTTTACACCTAACACTGAAATCAGATGAAAATATGTGATGTGTTTGAAGTCATTAAACAACTTAATGTGTATAGTTTAATGATTAGATTTTTAAAATCTCCATCTTACCAAAAACATTTAACAGATCATTAGTATTTCCAGAAATCATGATTTCAGGGGAAATACTGGAAAATGTAAATCATATTGAATAAAATACTCTTGAGATCTTGTTTCAATATCAATCAGGGTAAAGAAGTGACTTGATTTGAAGGAACATCTATCTGGCTGTCAAATTATTTTCTTTGTTTATGCATTTGCTTGTTTATTATTTATTTAGTTAGATTATGTAGTAGACATATGTGTTCAAAGTATGTGTCTTGATACATGTGTATGTGCCTTTGCATACTGGGGTCAAAGCCTAAAGATCTTCTTTCTTTAGTGCTCTCTATGACTTAACTTTTGAGATAAAGTATTAACAGGTAAATAATGTATAAATTAGGTACATTAGATAGGTACAGATAGATAAGATATAGAGAACACTATTATCTGACTGAACAGAGGGCATACTGACTGACTTGCCTGGCTTAGGAGCAGACTCTGAGAAGTGCCTTGATTCCAATCTGCCTCCTGCCCTGCATTTGGTAGAGAGGCATATGATCTTGACAGGTATATTTCGGTTAATTTTGTTTATTTTTTTATTTATTTGGTTTTTTTTGCTTGGGTTGAGATTCTGAACTCTGGTGCTCATGCTTGCACAACAGACAAGTAATCAGCTGAGTCGCCTTCCCTGTCCCTATTTCTTAGTGATATAAAAATATTTCAAATTACTAAATTTGCACTATAAAGGGATACATCAGTGTTTTGTCTCAGATTCTACAAAACTGTCAAGTAGAAGTACATGAAAATATAGACTTGCTTTTTGAGAAAAAATAGTCATTTTATTTATTAAAATAAGCATGTAGGCATTGAATTCAAAGGCAATTTAAAATATGGTAAGGTATAAGAAAAGATACACTATTATTCGAAAGAAAATAGCTTTCTGAAATAAAAATTTTTCATAAATTCTAGAGACCCACATTTCAATCATTAACTGGGATCCAAACATTAATATTGGATATCCAAGTCCTCATCTTGGATTTGTAATACTTAAACAAAGGTTCATATTGATAATGTATTTACTTTGTAAGCTTGCAAAAGATTTTATAGCATTATACATTATTATAGAGCTTTATTTTTGCATTTTGTGTTTTTTTTTAAATCTTCTTACTCCGTAATATTCCTCTTATACTGGTAGAAATTGATTAATTTTTATTCAATTTTCAAAGCTGAACACACATTCTCATGCATTTATATAGCCATTTTAGTAAGTTAGATGAGATAGTTTCTCTGTTGTCTGACATCCTTGCCACCAAAGTCTTACAGCATGTACTTTTAGTGTAGCATTTCTAACATGAGCATCATTATTGAGCATCATTCTCTAAATACTCCCTGAACTAGCATCATTAAATTAAATTGAATATTGTAGATTTTAGTGTGTGTGTGTGTGTGTGTGTGTGTTGTCATTCAAATGAAAAACAGCCTTTACCTTTAACAAGAAATGTAAAATAGACCTAAAACTAAGGCACAGTCATTACAGCCACCTGTTTTTACCAAGAACCATAGTCTCCTTCCTAGCACCTACATCATGGCTCACAGCCATCTTTAACTCCTATTACAGGTATGTGGACAGTGTCTTCAAATCTTCACATAGAAATTGTATTGTTGATACAAATTTTACATTATCAGAGAATTTTTGTATATTTGTATATTTTGTATATTTGAAGACTCAATTTTCCCTATCCTGTTTTATGAATTAAACCAATTTCACCAAATATTAGCACAAGAAAGGTCATCAAGTGGAGGGACTGGGTTCCCATCCAAAACTCAAAAATTCTGACCTAGAATTGTTCTTGTCTGAAAGAACTGCAGGAACAAAAATCAAGAAGAGATTGATGAAAAGGAGGTCCAGTGACAGGTCCAAATTGAGATCCATCTCAGAGGGAGGCCCCAAGGCTTGACACTATTATTGATACTAAGGTGTGCTTACAAACAGAGGCCTATCATTACTGCTCTCCAAAAGGCTCAACAGCAGCTGAAAAAGTCAGATGCAGGTATTTATATCCCACTGATGGAGAAAAGCTGGTGACCCCTGTGGTTGAATTAAGGAAAAGCTGGAAGAAGCTGAGGAAAAGGGCAACCCCTTAGGAAGGTCAGGGAACTCAACTAATTTTTATCCACAGAATCTCTCAGACACTGAGACACTGAGCCACAAATCAGGCAGCATAGGCCAGCAGATATGAGGCCCCCAAAACATATAAAACAAAAAACTGCCTAGTCTGGGTTTTGTCAGAGAAGATGAATCTAACGCTTGTGTGACTTGGGACTCCATGGAGTGGAGAGGTCTTGTGGGATGGGGTGGGGACATCCTCTTGGAGAGAAGGGTGGTACAGGAGGAGGAGATGTGTGATGTGGAACCATTTCAGAGTGGACTGGGTAGGTGATAATGTCTGGACTGTAAAAAAAAAGAATGAAGAATGAAAAAAAAGGAGTCAGTCTATCAAAATATAGATCATTTATCAAAATATATTGCAACAATCATTGAAAAACACAAAGTTATATAATTCCCAAAGAAATAGAAAATAATTTAAGTATTGTATCCATGTCCATATATACACTAGATACAAATGCTGTAGCATAAATTCTAAATATAATGGTTTATTTTAAATTAATAGAAGCTTTACTATTTACTTTTCAAAGAATATTAAGTCAAACACCCAGCAGAGGTGGGATAGAAATCCCAGACCCACCCATTACTGAGGAAACACTGACAGTTTATAATTGCTATAGGAAAAAGATTATTCATTTGGAGGATATAGCTAAAGTTCCAATTCTCATGCTTTAGTGGATGGTCTCACACCTGTATAGATATGGATAGTACTGACTGAACTATTGAGTTATTTAAAAAAAAAAATAACGAACAACAACATCCAAGAGGCTCAATGGGTAACCCAGAAATTTCTCTGTCCAAAGGAAAGACAGGGACAAAAATGGAACAGAGACTGAAGGAAAGGACATCTAGAGACTGCCCCACCTAGGGAACCATCCCATCTTCAGACTCCAAACTCCCACATAATTGTTGATGTGAAGAAGCACTTGTTGCCAGGATCCTGGTATGGTTGTTCCCTGAGAGATTCTACCAGTATCTGACAAATATAGGTGAAGATACTCACAGGCAACCATCAGACTGAACCTGGGGACCTCCATAGAAAAACTAGGAGAAAGACCTAAGGAGCTGAAGGATATTACAACTTCATAGGAAGAACAATATCAACTAACCAGAAGACCCAGAGCTCCTAAGGACTAAACCACATATCAAAGAGCACACATGGAGTGATCCATGGCTCCAGATACATATGTAGCAGCATATATCCTTGTCTGACATCAGTGGGAAGGAAGGCTCTTGGTCCTGTGGAAGCTTGGTGCCCCAGCATGGGGCAATGCTTGACTGGTTGGGCAGGAGTGCATGAGTGGGTGGACAACCACCCTTATAGAGGAAAGGAGAGGTGGAAAAGGGTGGATGTGATGGGGGTTGGTGGAGGGGTAACCAGGAGGGGGATATCATTTGAAAAGTAAACAAAATGATTAATAATTTTTAAAAAGTGCATATTGCCTTTCCAAAGGTCCAGAGTTCAATTCCCAGTACTCACATGGTAGCTCACAAGTGTCTGGTACTGTCTTCTGATATGTAGATGTGCACGCACAAAAGTGACTCATGTACATAAAAAACATAAATAAATTAATCATAAAGAAAGAAAGCAATGGTAGTATATATCTTTAAAAATAAAAACTTAAAAATAAAAAAAGAGCATGAAATATCCATTATGGTATGTTTGGAATGATGAGGAATATGTGATAGTGGAAAGTGCTGGAATAGAAGTAATCATATGTTATAAATTGAATACCTATGTGAAATCATTAGGACCACCAACCAAAGAATACACATGGAGGGACTCATGGTGCTGGCTACATATGTGGCAGAGGAGGGTATTGTTAGCCATCAGGGGGAAGAGAGGCCCTTGGGCCTGAGGGTATTAGATGCCCCAGTATAGGAGAATGCCAAGGAAGGAAGATGAGAGTGGGTGGGTGGGTAAGTGGGAGAATACCCCCATAGAGGTATAGTGGAATAGGGAGGTTCCAAAGGGGAGATCTGGATAGGGGAAACATTTGATATGTAAATAAAGTATCAAAAATTAAAAATAAGAATAATAAATATATAAAAAATTAACACAAGCACAATGAACCTAAAACATGTTGTAGAAACATTTTCAGGGCTAAAAGATTATTTTTTTCCTGTCAATAATTTTATTGCCTTTATAAGACAAAACATAGATCTTCCCTGCTTGCTGAGTCCTCTAGAGAAAGCCAGATGCTCTAAGCAGCCTGCTAGTCTATGGGGACTTACATTCTCTCCCAACTTCTATGCCTACCTTCAGTAGGCTTATGGGTCCTAAACCATAGAGGAATGATTCCCTTCATCCACCCATCATCCTTGCTAGCCAAGTCCTTTGAGAATTCTAAGCTGCCCTGAGCAGTATGCTAGCCCAGGCAGACCTCCATTCTCCTGCAAGCACATTGTCCACCTTTATCTGATCTGTAGCTGCTCAACCACAGAGAAGGGAAGATCCTGAACTACGCATAGCTGAATATCCAGAACCATGAACCCAAGTATACCCATAAGAGGCTTGTCACAACAGGACCATCGAGGTTAATTCCCCTCCCAATATATAATACAATGTGAACATCCAGGTACTAAAACTATACAGAATGCTAAGGCCCTAGAAAGAACAAAATCAACGAAAGTCAGGGCAACATTACACTTCCAAAGCACAACTGCCCTTGGATAACCTAACGCAACAGAAACAGAAGAAAATGACCTTAAATCCAATCTTATAAAGAGGCCTTTAAAGTGGAAATAAATAAATCCCTTAAAGAAGTACGGAAAACTACAATGAAACAGAGGTTTTAAAAGAGGAAATAAATAAAGCCCTTAAAGACATACAGGAAAATATAATTTAAAAGGTGAAATAAATAAATGAAACTGTTCAAGATCTTAAACTGGAAATAGAAGCAAGAAAGAAGGACAAATTTAGGTTGTTTGGGATATGGAAAACCTAGGAAAGGCAACAGGAACAACAGATACAAACAAGCATCACCAACAGAGTATAGGAGACTGAAGACAGAATCTCAGGTCTAGGAGATACAACAGAAGAAATTCATACATCAATCAAAGACAATATTAAATCTAAAAAAATTCCTGACACAAAACATCCAGAAAGTCAAGGATATCATGAAAAGCCCTGACCTAAAAATAATAGGAATATACGAGGGAGAGTCTCAACTCCAAGGACCAGAAAATATTTTCAACAAAATCATAAAAGAAAACATTCAAGTTAAAGTAAGAGATGCCTATAAACATACAAGAAGCTTATAGAACACCAGTTAAACTGGACCAGAAACAAAAATCCTCCTGTTAGATCATAATGAAAATGTAAAATCTATAGAACAAAGGAAGATTATTAAAAGCTGCAAGGAAAAAAAGGTCCTGTAACATACAAAGGCAAACCTGTCAGAATTACATCTGATTCTCAACAGTTTATTAAGGCAAGAAGGGCCTAGAATGATGTCTTGCAACCTTTAAAATCCACAAATGTAAACCTAGACTATTATATCCAACAAAACTCTGAATCACCATATATTGTGAAAACAAGATATTTCAAGGCAAGTCCAAATTTAAACAGTATCTACTCACAAATCCAGACCTACAAAAAAATACTAGAAGAAATAAACTCACCTACAAAGGATAACTACATCTAAGAAAACAGAGGAACTATATAATTCCATGACATCAAAAACAAACACACACACACACACACACACACACACACACACACACACTGACACTTGCACCACCAACATTAAAATAACTGATCATTAATACCCCTCAACACTAATGGACTAATTTCCCAATAAAACAACACAGGCTCACAGACAGATTAGAAAACACGTTGTATCATTCTGCTGCATATAGGAAATATATCTCAGCAATAAAGATAGGTATTACCTCAGAGTAAAGGGCTGGATAAAAGGTTTTCCAATAAATGGAACAAAGAAGCAAGCTGGAGTTGCCACTGTAAAATTTATTAGAATAGAATTTCAAACAAAATTAATCAAAGGAGACTGGGAAGGACACTTCATACTCATCAAAGGAAAAATTTACTAAGATGGTTTCTCAGATCTGAACATCTATTCATCAAACACAAGGGCACCTACATTTGTAAAAGAAACATTGCTAAAGCTTAACTCACACATTGAATTCCACACATTAGTAATGGGAGTCTACGATACCCCACTCTCACAAATTGACAGGTCAGCCAGACAAAAGCTAAACAGAGAAATAACAAAACTAGAAGTCATTATGAATGAAATGGATGTAACAGACATCTATAGAATATTTTACCCATATACAAAAGAATATAGCTTCTTGTCAGAACCTCATGGATCCTTCTCAAAAATTGACCATATAGTCTGTCACATAGCAAGCCTCAACAAATAAATGAAAAATGAAATAATGCCTTGTATTTTATCAGACCATGAATTAAAGCTGGGCTTCAACAACAACAGAAAAATCAGAAAGCCTACACACTCTCTATTCAGTTGAACAACTCTCTGCTCAATGAACTCAGAGTCAGGGAAGAAATAGAGAAAGAATTTAAAGCCTTTTGATGACAATGAAGACACAACATACCAAATTTATGAGACACAATGAAAGCAGTGCTAAGAGGAAAGTTCATAGCACTAAATGCCTCCATAAAGAAATTTGAATGTTCTCACAGTAGTAATTTAAATGTACACCTGAAAGCTGTAGGGAAAAAAGGCATAGAAGGCAAGAAATAATCAATATCAGGGCAGAAATCAATCAGTTAGAAACAAAGAAAACAAAAGAATGAATGAACAAAAACAAGAGAAGGTTCTTTGAGGAAAATCAACAAAATGGACAAACCATTTGACAAAATAACCACAAGACAGAGAGACAGCACCCAGATAAACAGAGTCAGAAATAAAAAGAGAGAGGTAACAATGGACACTGGAAATTCAAAGAATAATTAAATTTTACTTTAAAAGGTTGTACTTCAAAAAATGGAAAATCTTAACAAAATTTTCTAGACAGATACTACTAATTACCTAAACAGCCCTGTAACCCCTAAATATCCTCCCAAAAGCCCAGGGCTACATGGTTTTAGTACAGAATTCTACCAGAATTTCAAAGAAGATCTAATACCAATACTCCTTAAACTATTCTCCAAAACAGAAACACAAGGAACACTGTCTAATTCATCCTGTGGGGCCACAGTCACCCTGATACCTAAACCACACAAAGACTCAACAAAGAAAGAAAACTTCAGACCAATTTCTCTAATGAACATTATTGTAAAAATACTCAATGAAATACTCATAAACTGAATCCAGAAACACTTCAAAAGTATCATCCATCACAATCAAGTAGGTTTTATCCCAGGGATTGCAGGGATGGTAATATATACAATAATCCATCAATGTAATCCACCATATGAATAAACTGCAAAAAAAATCACATTATCAACTCAATAGATGGCAAAAAAGCATTGGACAAAATCCTATATGCCTTCATGTTAGAAGTATTAGTGAGACCAGGGATATAAGGCACATACCTAAACATAATCAAAGCAATATATAGCAAGACAATAGCCAACATCAAGCTAAATGGAGAGAAACTTAAAGCAATTCCACTATAATCAGAAACAAGACAAGGCTGCCCACTAACTCCCTATCTATTCAATATAGCACTTGAAGTTCTAGCTAGAGAACAACTAACAACTGAAGGAGATCAAGGGGATACAAATCAGAAAAGAAGAAATCAAAGCATTGCTATCTGCAGATAATATGATAATATATATAAGCAACTGGCAAAATTCTACTAGAAATTTCTACATGGGATAAACAGCTTCAGCAAAATGGCTAAATAAAAAATTTACTTAAAGAAATCAGTACCCCTCCTTTATATAAGTGATAAATAGGCCAAGAAAACAACACTCTTTACAATCACCACAGATAATATAAAATATATATTTTTCACCTTGCACAAGGTTCAAGTCAAAATGTATCATGGATGTCAACAGAAAACTGGATACCTGAATCTCAGAGAAAAGATAGTGGAAAATATCTTCAAACACATTGGTACAGGAGACAATTTCATGAACAGAACATCAATGGCTCACATATATCTTCCAGTTTTGCCCAATAATATTTCTGGGTCAATCTTTCTATTATTAGTGATCTCCCCTCATGGGGGCACTTACCTTTATTTTTCCTACAGATATCTCTGTCCTTCCTCACTAAGGCCTAATGTTCGTGTTCTTTTGCCTTTTCCTTATGGTCTTCAATTCCCTTAATTACTAAAACTCAAGGTTTCTCAAAAATACTCCCTGCTTCAACTAGTTCCTGGTACAACTTGATTATCATTAGTTTGCTAAAATATTCCAGAGAACTATTAATTTAGTCAGCCTCCACTTCCAGAATCCCTTTTCCTGTTTTCCCTGGGTTGACTGCTTGAATAGTCAGAGCCACTGTAGTATGTTCCTAATAGACATTGATGTCATTTTCTTTTCTAGTAATGCCCTCAGTCCCTCTCACAGAAAATTTTACCAAAGTTGTATTTTAGGACAAGTCAAACCACACAAAAATAATGGAGTAACACAATCTGTATATAAGAATGCATTATTCAGGTTGAAGGTGCTCTGGCATCTAAAACTGTGTCATGAAGGGGCATTTGCAATCTTGTCGCCCCTGACAGAATATCATCCTGAGTCAGGTAATCCAGTCCTAAAATAACATGTATAGTATTTATGTACTCACTTATAAGTAGATATTAGCCATAAAATACAATATACCCATGCTACAATTTACAGACACAAAGAAGCTAAACAAGAAGGAAGGCACAAGTAAGGATGCTTGAATCTCACTTAGAATAAAATAAAATAGTCATTAGAGGTAAATGGAAGGAAGGAACTGGGTGGGAGAGGGAATGGGGAGGGTAATGGGGGGTTTCAGCATTAGGTGTGGGGAGGAACTAGAGAGATGGCCAAATGTCCATGAGAATGAATGGAAATCTGCAACTGACAGGGGTGGGGCAGTAGTGGGCATCTCCAGGAAAGAGATAGAGACTTGGGATAAGGAACATGCCCAAGAGTCAATGAGGTGTCATTCTCTATGACTCACAGCATTGGGGATATGGAACCTGGAGAGGCCACATCCTGTTGCCAGGTAAGGACCCCAGTGTAGCAACAGGGACACCAACCTACCCACAAAACTTTCGACCCAAAATTTATCCTGTCTAAAAGAAATGCAAGGACAGGATATGAAGCAGAGTCTGAGGGAATGGTCAACCAATAAATTGCTCCACTTGAGATCCATCCAGGGAGCAAGCACCAATTCCTGACACTATTAGTGATAGATACTCTGTTATGCTTGCAGACAAGAGTCTAGCATAGCTGTCCTCTGATAGGCTCCACCTGGCACCTGTCTCAGACAGATGGAGACACCCACATTCAAAGAGTGGATAGAGTTTGAGGACTCTTAAGGATGAATAAGAGGAAGGATTGAGGCCCAAAGGAGATAGGGACTCCACAATAAGACCAACAGAGTCAACTAACCTGGACCTCTTGGGGCTTTCAGAGATTGAACCACCAACAAAAGAACATACATGGGTTGGACCTAGGCTTTCCTGCACATACGTAACACATGTGTAACTTGGTGTTTGTGAGGGTCCTGAACAACTTGAGCAGGGGCTATCCTAAAGCTGTTACTTATATGTGTGATGTGTTCTTCTAGTTGGGCTGCCTTGTCTGGCCTCAGTGGGAGGGGATGTACCTAGCCTTGCAGAGACTTGATGTGACAGGGTGGTGGAATACCCAGGAGGCCCCCACCTTCGCAGAAGAATAGGGAGGAGGTAATGTTCGGAAGAATTCTGGGAGGAGGGCAGTGAGTGAGATGTAAGGTGAATAAGTAAAATAATAATAATAAAACACTAATTATTTGAATCAAACAAAACATAAAAGTTAAGGAAATACATACTTATGTTAACTTTTTAAAACAAAGCATAAAAATAAGTTAAATAAATACATATATAATAAAAATGAAAAACAGGAAAACTCACAAAGTACAAGGAAAATGGTAAATACTCTAAAACATTTTTGTATTTTTTTAACAAATGAAAATTCTGTATTATACAAAAATTATTATTATTGATAATAATGTTTCCAGTATCTTGTGAGGCATGTTTATACTAGTTGTGATATTTCATCACTAGAATCTCAGCACTAGAGGCGGATAAAAGTATCTTAATGTTTAATTTGTGTACTTACTGAGTTCCTGTCTAGACTAAGTTGCACAATAAAACTATGACTCAAGAAAACAAAACAAAAGCCTTCTCAAATCCACAGTAAGTCTACCTATGAGAAGAGTTTGAAGAAGGACATGGTATCTCCTGTCCCAATCATGAAACATTACTATGAGTTTTTGGTCCCTCCTTGGCTAAGTGGCTAAGGAGCTATCTCTAGACAGTAAGAGATAAAATTTTAGGTGTTTTGTCACTCAGAGCCTGACAAAGCACAATAACTTCTTTTCTCTGTCCAGTCTTCACAGATGAAGCTTCTAGACCTACCAGAACATTAGACCACCCAAAATCTATTTGGAGAGAATTCTGTTCTATCCCTACTTATATCACTACCTGTCTTGAGAAAGAAAAAACCTCAGGCCATATATAATCTGTGAGAGTCTGAGGTGACACAGAATCATATCACAATGGCAATGAAAGTTGTTGCTGTGACCTTCTTTCCTTAAATTTTGGTCAAAGGCCACAAAACTGCTGTAAGCTTTCTGCCTGCATTTGAGACCACAAAACATGGAGAAATTAAATGTTTAGAAGTAAAAAAGCAGATAATGCCAAGTCATTGGCTAGTAGACTGGTATAGTACCTTCATAGTATTATTCATGTGCAGCAAAATTCTATGGTCGCCGACTGTAGGACAGTACATGGGAAGAATAACATCTAATTACAATATTTCTTTAGGTGGTGTCTTGCAGGGATAGAGCTGCTTTTATAGAAAATTCTCAGCTCATTTAAATGCATATTCCAACTGATGATCAAACAATCATCTAAACTAGATACTGCCTATAATACTAGATGAAACATACCAACTGCAGACTTGCAAATACTCTTGAATTAGGTTTTATGTTAGGAGAGTGGTGATTCTAAATTGTAAAGAAATTAAACAGCTTACTTTGAATTTTTAGGAAGAAAAATACCAGTTATTACTAGATTATAAGGGCAATAATAATTTGCCTTAATCCTTTGATATGAAAATGTTGTCAGATAACAGTGTTATAATGAAGAACTTTAAAGGAATAGTTTATTTAGTGTGTAACATACAATGTCAGAAATCATACAGAAACTAGCACAAATGAACACACACAGAGAATTTAAAAGTTGTTCAGTATCATTCACTAAATAAATAAATAAATAAATACATACATACATACATACATACATACATACATAAGCAGGAAAAGTGTTTAATGCTCCCAAAAGAAAGTTAACAAAGCAGTTTCAATCATAGTAGAAATCATTAGCCAAAAAATGCACAGAGAAATTTATGACATGTTTGAAAAGGACAATAACAAGATAGAACAAACAAAACCAGACTAGTGCAAAGACAGAATGTCTGAAAATACCTTATCAAACAACACTCTAAAATAAGACTCTGTAACTCAATAGAGGTTATGGAGACCATGGATCATATGAAACCTAGAAAAAAATCAAATGATTAAAATTTAGGAAAAACCTGATAATGCTAAATTAATAGAAGTTCTAAAAAATAATTACACATTATTGGCCAAATACACAGGATGATGACACAACTATTCAAATACAGGAAAGTGAAGATAATTACCCATATTAAATATAACCAAATTTTCCGTGAGGTACTTCATTATAAACATATAAGAAAATGTCTATTTCTTAAGTCAGCAAGAGAATATAAACAAATAAGCCTGAAAATTGTCTCAACCAGGTTCTACATAAGAATATAATTTGTCTGTTCTTGGGTGGCACAAATTTTTAATACCAGAACTCAGGAAGCAGAAGCAAGCATATCTCTGTGAGTTCAAGGTCAGCATGGTCTACAGAGATAGTTCCATGACAGCCAGGTATACACAAGGAGACCTTGCTCTGAAAAACCAACCAACCAGCAAACAATCAAAAAGCTGAGAGAATGTGATATCTCCCAAATATACGAAATACTTAAGGAAGATAATCAAAGACAGACATGCTACTAAGTGAAAGAAATGCATAAAAAGAGAGTAGATACAGATAGATTTAAGTTTCTCTTATACTGTATACATATTGCTGGATTTTGACTGATGACTAAACACGATGTCAGAAAAAGTAATAATTTTAATATATTCATCCACAATCCTTAAAGAATAATGTGAATAATATATATTTAAAATTAGAGTAGGAATTAAGCAATTCTTAAGCAATAATTTTGGTTTTAGGCTTTTAGAATATTATTACAATAAACATTATGTTACCATTATATTAAAATTATTAATTACTATGAGATTGTTGATTGTCGGTCTTTTGCTTGTATTGTAATGCTAAATACTGGCCCCCATGACCTGTGGGAGGATGAGAGAGTCAACATGTACTCAAGTGACATGCCCAAGTGACTCTCTGTAACCTTGCCCTCCCAAGTTATTTATGTTTGGTGAATAAAGATGCCTACAACCAATACCTAGGCAGAAGAGAGATAGGTAGAGCTCTTGGATTCCTGGGCTTGAGGTCTGAGGAGACTATGAGTAGAGAGAGGAGGAAGCCATCATGGTGTACATGAATTGGGAAAAGAGTCATGAATGGTAGCCAATTGGAATTAAAAAATATCTATAAAGAATGTGAAGAATTATAGAAAAGATTTAAGGGTAGAAAATAGATTCTAATAACACAGTGGGTAGATATCTGCCTGGCTCTAGTGCTGATTAAGGCTTATTATAAATATTAAATATCTGTCTTTTATCTGGGAACTGAATGATCAAAGGTGGTATAGAAGCACCTGACTGGGATTAAATATTCATAAAAACAGTTTTGTAACCCATTTATATTCTTTAAAATACAGTATAGGTGAACACTTCAAGACAAATTAATCAAAAGACTGAACTCTACAGAGATATACCAACATTAAGGAGGTAATAAGAGCATCTGTTGAGTAAATCACTTAGCTATAAATGAACATTGAAAGATATGTTAATAAAGAAAAGTAGTTGCAATTAAATTAGAAGATAAGAATTAAAATTATAATGGTAAGATATTCTGCATCAGTTATTACCAGATGAGCAAGAACTATATCATTGAATTAAATACAATGGGAAAGCCTACATTTAAAAAAAAGACATCCATACATTTAAAAAAATTAGCATCCATATGCTAATTTTTCTTTTTGAGAAACAAATTCCATTTTCTTATCGTACCTAAACTAAAAATGAAAGCATAAAATATGATATTTCACTCAATGGAAAACAAAAAATAATAAGTAACCATATATTATATCATAATGATGTTGTGTGTATGTGTAAAAAATAAAGATATGTACAGAAATATATACAATGAGAAGAAATGGCAATTATATATGAATATATGTATGTATGTATATATACAAAAACCTGATTAGAAATCAGGTTAGAAAAACTGATATATCAAGCCAAAATTCTGAGTAAAGTAGAAACAGATTATAGTAACACAAGTAGTCTGAAAACTCCACTCTATACAATATAATCTGGAGAAGTAAAAGTGTTAAAATATATCTCCAAAGTCCAGAGGACATACCAGGAGTCAATTGCATGCCTGAAGAATGCCATTGCTTAAAGTCTTACTCTATATTCATCCTACATTGATTTGTGTCCCGGTTCAGCTCTATCAAAACCTCTAATTCCCTGTAGACAACTGTATTTGAATTCTATGACTAGCTGGAAAAGTATGCACTGAATCATACCTTGTTTTTCTGTAACATGTTTCAAACCTGCCCATCCCTATAAGAATTTTAAATCTAGGCATCAGACTTTTAAAATCTTTGTTCAAATGTTCCTCTAGATTTTATCCTGTGTCTTTTCCCTATACATTTTGATTTAATATGCACTCTAAAAAAAACTTTTTGGAAAATTCCATTGTACAAAGCATGTTGTTGGATATAGCTGTATGAAATTGTTATGTCCAATCTGTGAGCTATTTACTAGTGGGCAATAGTTACTGTTAACAAGAGGTTAATGTATCCAAGAATGATGATGTTAAAGTGAAATGTACATAAAGTTAAATAATAATTTTGGATTAGGGCTGCCATATTGGGCAGTATTAGATTCTAGGCATTGAAATGTGTAAGCTTATAAAAAAATTCAAATATTCAGAGATAATTTTAATATAATTGAGCCAGACTTCACATATTAAACAGATTCCCATGTGAACTACCTAACAAAAATTGATTCATTTTTTGAAAATAAAGTTACTGCAAATTAAATGGATCTAGAGTTAAAATTTTTCATCTGAGTAGCTACAATTGACATTGCTATCAAGTCACTGAATATTTTGAAAAAATCAGAAGGAAATGTAAAACATAGTTTTTAAAGAAAACATTACATATTTAGAGATATATTTAAGAAAATCATGAAATATGTACCATCAATTTTTTAAATAGAAATAATATCTTTTCTAGTAACAAGGGACAAAACTAAATATGGGTGACAGGAAGAAACAGAAATGATAAAATTACAAAGGAATTTTAAAATGCATTTCCTTTTTTAAAAAATTAATTAATATATTTATTTATTTACATTCAAATGCTGCTCCCCCTCCTGGTCACTCCATTGCAGAGTCCCTCCCCTTGACTCCTCCAACTTTTTCTCCTATGAAAAGGTGTCCCCACCCCTGGTGTCCTCCCACCCTGGCACATCTTGTCTTTGCCAGATTAGGCACATCCTCCCCCACTGTGACCAAACAAGACAGCTATAAAAACTGAGCTGTTTGTCTGCTTCCTGGGTTCTTCTTCTAGCTCCTCTATGTTCTTTTGTTGGTGATTTCAACTCTGAGAGCTCCCACTGGTACAGTTTTGTTGTCTCTGTTTGTCTTCCTTTGGGGTTCCCATCCTCATAAAGGCCTTCAATCCTTCCCTCAACTCTTCCAAAAATACTTTCCACTTCTGTCCAATGTTCTGCTGTGGGTATCTGCATCTGTTTCAGTCCACTGCTGGGTAGAGCCTCTCAGTGTCTCCTATATGCAAATATAACAGAGTATCATTAATTATGTCAGGGATTGGTGTTTGCTCATGGGGTAGGTTTCAAGTTGGCTAGTTATTGGTTAGTCTTTCCTTTGGTCTCTGCTTCCTTCCTGTATTTCTTTGAGACAGGACAAATATTGAGTTGAAAGTTTTGTGGGTAGGTTGGTGGTCTTAGTTTTTCACCAAGGGTCTTGCCTGACTACAAGAGGTAGCCTCTTTAGGTTTCATGTCCCCATTGTTAGGCATCTCAGCTAAGGTCACCAGTATGGATTCCTGGGAGTCTCCCCTTTCCCAGTTCTCTGGGACTTCCTAGAGATTCTCTACTTCCCCAAACCCTAGCAGCTGCTCAATTCCATTCATTCTCTTGGGCCTCTGGGCCTCTTTCCTATCCCAGCAATGAAAGCAATGCTTAGAGAAAAAATTCATAACACTAAGTACTTTCATAAAGAAATTGAAGAGATCCTATACTAGTAAACACCCGAAAAGCTCCAGAATTAAAAGAAGCAAACACATCCAAGAGAAGTAGATGGACAGAAATAGTCAAACTCAGGGCTGAAACCAATCAGAAACAAAGAAAACAATACAAATAATCAACAAGACGAAGATAAACCAACCTTAGGTAAACTGACTAAAGGACAAAGACAGTATGGAAATGAAAAAAAATTAGAAAGGAAAAGAAAGACATAACAGTAGAAACTGAGGAAATCCAAAATATCATTCTATCTTACTTCAAAAGTCTGTACTCCTCAAAACTGGAAAACTCTAACGAAAAGGATGAATTTCTAGACAGACACTACATACCAAAACATGTTTCTTAACAACCAATGTATTCAAAATGGTGCTAATTAGCTTTGTATCTTAAAACAGCAAATGGATTAAATGCCCTTCAATACACAAATGCAATAAATACTGTGTTGTAGTTATCAGTCTTTTTCTCACATTACACTAAAAAGTGAACTACTGAAATGCACACAGAGTATGAGAGACTCCTAGAGATTTTGTTGTGGAAAGAAAATTGAACAAAAGCTATTTGTAATGTATAGCATTATTCACATACAACTTAATACACTGTGGAGTATCTAGAAGACAGTTCTTTCACTATGAGCAGTGGTATGGATTGAGGGGGTCACAGGAGTCTTTTAAAGAAGAATGCATTCATTAGTTCTCAGGAGTATTTTTGTGAGTGTATGCATGTTTTTGCATAAACTTTATGTACTTTATGACTATATACTATTTCTTGTTCACAGAGCTTAGTTTGTCATAAAATATATTGGAATAGCAAAAAAGGAATGTGAAAGAAATATTCAGGAAATTCATAAAGTTTAATGTATATTATTCTAAATGGTTTTAAATGAAAAAGTACATGCATATATATATACATGTATACATGTTAGGAAATAAAGCAGTCCCAAGTTTTTAAATGATGCTTAGTTTAAGTATTTTAAAATATTTGTAGCAGAAAGTTTTAATTAACAGTGTCCATAAAATGCTCAATATATTCCTACCTCTTAGAATTCAATATATGTAAGTCTAGACACTACATCAATATACCACATCCTTCAGGGTAAATCAGTTAATAGTAAGTAAAAGAAATCCATTCACCCAGTAAGTATTCTATCAAAAGAATGACAGGAATCGTCACTAAGACTGATAATGTAGCTACGAAGATTCAAATATAGACTTAGGAGATTTTTCCTTGGTTTGTTTTGTTGGTAATGACATAAATAGCACAACGATTTTATTTGTGATTTCCAGGCACACATGAAACTTATGCATAATTTACCATTTTTTCCTCTGGAAATGACTACATACTTGAATAAAGTGGTGAAATGATATGATTGATATAATCACAAATAAAAAGTATTTCAAGTCTTTTATGGTGAAGATTTTTAAAATGTAGTAGTATGTGAGGTGCCATAGCCACTTTATTTTATTGGATAAACAAATCCAATTAAGCTGTGGCTGCTGTAGCTGGCTATAGAGGCAAATGCACAATATAAAATATGGTGTGATGAGAATGAATGCTTTATATAAAAGTGTGTGAGTCAACATTTACACACGAATTATAGTGTTTCCTATCCCACGTTAAGCTGTATATTTAAGCGAAAATTTAATTTTGCTTTTCTTTAGTTTTCCCATAAACAATATGACGAAGGTGAATCATGTTTAAACAACCATCAGCACTAAATATGTCCGTATTTGAGCTCTCTATGACAAAAAGGCAGATATGGATATCAGCCAATTAACATCTACAAGGTTTTGCTTTTTAGCAGTTATAAGTAAAGCAGCAATGGATATTAGAGTAAAAACATGTTATCGCACTAAAAATGAAATTATGAAATTTGCAGGTAAATGGACAAAGCTGCATAATGTGTTTTCAGTGAGCTGATGTGAACCCAGAAATAAAAATATTGCTTATTTTCTTCAAATTCTGATTTTAGGTTCAAGTATTAGGATTCCTTGTTTAACATGAAGTGCCTCTATGGCCAGGAAGCTAGCAAGAGGCTAACACACACACCCACATGAACACACACACACACACACACACACACACACACACATACACACACACACACACATTCATCTCAAGTAAAGAAGTTTTAATCTAGCAACACAGCTTCCCTGGGAAGGAATCATATCCAAAGACTACTAGGTCTATATGATCTGACTAGAATGAAACACCCTTAACCTCTCTAGCTAGAATACAGACAGACCTTTAGTACATTCCTTTAGTCCCAAACAATGAGGTAAAGTTAGTAAAAGGAAGCAGCCATGTTTGAATGTGACAGCAAATTGAGTGCAGACAAAGCGACAAATCAAAGATTTGACAGAATGAGTCAGAGATAGGACACACACAATTCTTACTAGAATGAAGAGTAACAGTAGCAAGAGGCAATTTAAGAGCAGCATATAGTCAGTGCATGGAGTTGAGATTGTTTGAGTTCACTTTCAGTGGCAGTTTTACCAGGAGAGTCTTTTTATTACTGTTGTTGTTGTTATATTATTATTATTATTATTATTATTATTATTATTATTATTATTCATTCCATTTATTTACATCTCAAATGATATCCAACTTCCCAGTTACCCCTCCACAAGCTCCCTACCCCATCTGCCCTCTGCTTTCTCCACTTTGCCTCTGTGAGGGAGTTCCTACCCACCCATCCTCTCCCACCCCACCATGCCAGCATCCCCTTATGCTGTGGCATCAAACCTCCACAGGACCAAGGGCCTCCCCTCCCGTTGATGTCAGACAAGGCCATTCTCTGCTACCTATGTATCTTGAACCATGGATCCCTCTCTGTATACTCCTTGGTCTAATCCTTGGGAACACTGTGTGGTCTGGCCAGCTGACGTTGTTCTTCTTATAGGGTTGTAATACCCACCATCTTCTCCAGTTCTTCAACAGTTTCCCCACCAGAGTCCCTGAACTCAGTCTGATGGTTGGCTCCAAGCACCCACATCTGAATTCGCCAGTTGCTGCCTGAACTTCCCAATGAGCAGTCATACCAAGTTTCTGTCAGCAAGTACCTTATACAGACAGTTTGTAGAGAACAAGCTAGACATAGGTGACTACAAAATCAACCAGAGAAAAAGGAGCCAGAAGATTAAATTAAATTGTCATAGTTAGTTTGTGGCATAGCATGGCAATTCAGTAAGAAGCTGTGAGAAGGCAGTTTGAATCAATGAGGTCAAAGAGAAGTTTGAGGCAGAATTGAAACAGAATTTAGAAACTACTAGAAAAGGTGAGCGTATTCAGCAGAAATCCTTGGAGACTGAAATCACATTTGGCAAATAAAAGTTGCCTTTCTATTCTCTCAGGTATTGTATCCCAACCATAGGTTCCCTTTTCTCCTCTGCTCCAAGTCCCTCCTTCTGCACTTTTCCTCTTTCCGAGATCTCTTCTCTTTCCCTTCAGAAAAGAACAGGCTTCCCAGGGATGTCAACCAAATTTGGCATAGCAAGTTACAATAAGACTAGGCAGATATTCTCATATTGAGGCTCAATGATGTAACCTAGTAAGAAAAAAAAGTCGTGGGAGTAGACTAAAGAGTTAGAAACATCCACAATCATACTGTCACTGTTAAGAATCCTAAAAGAGTTCTTTGTATACAATGGATATTAGCCATCTATCGGATGTGGGATTGGTAAAGATCTTTTCCCAATCTATAGGTTGCCATTTTGTCCTATTTACAATATCCTTTGCCTTACAGAAGCTTTGTAATTTTATGAGGTCCCATCTGTCGATTCTTAATCTTGGAGCGCAAGCCATTGGTGTTCTGTTCAAGAACTTTCCCCCTGTGCCCATGTGTTCAAGACTCTTCCCTACTTCTCTTCTATTAGATTCAGTGCATCTGGTTTTATGTGGAGGTCCTTGATCCACTTGGACTTGAGCTTTGTACAGAGAGATAGGAATCTATCAATTTGCAATCTTCTACATGTAGACTCCCAGTTGAACCAGCACCGTTTGTTGAAGATGCTGTCTTTTTTCCATTGTATGGTTTTAGCTCCTTTGTCAAAGATCAAGTGACCATAAGTGTGTGGGTTCATTTCTGGGTCTTTGATTCTATTCCATTGATCTACCCGCCTGTCCAATACCATGCAGTTTTTATCACTACTGCTCTGTAGTACAGCTTGAAGTCAGGGAGGCTGATTCCCCCAGAAGTCCTTTTATTGTTGAGAATAGTTTTTGCTATCCTGGGTTTCCAATACAAATAACTCAAGAAGCTAGACTTCAGAGATCCAAATAACCCTATCAAAAAATGGGGAAGAGAGCTAAACAGAGAATTCTCAACTGAGGAAACTCGAATGGCTGAGAAGCACCTAAAGAGATGTACAACTCCCTTAGTCATCAGAGAAATGCAAATCAAAACAACCCTGAGATTTCACCTCACACCAGTAAGAATGGCTAAGATCAACAACTCAGGTGACAGCAGATGTTGGCGAGGATATAGAGAAAGAGGAACACTCCTCCAATGCTGGTGGCAATGTAAGTTGATACAACCTCTCTGGAAATCAGTTTGGAGGACCCTCAGAAAAATGAACATAATACTACCTGAGTACCTTGCTATTCCACTCCTGGGCATATACCCAGAAGATGCTCCAACATGTAATAAAGATACATGTTCCACTATGTTCATAGCAGCCATATTTATAAGTCAGAAGCTGGAAACAACCCAGATGTCCCTCCACAGAGGAATGGATACAGAATATGTGGTCCATTTACACAATGAAATACTACTCAGCTATTAAAACCAATGACTTCATGAAATTCTCAGACAAATGGATGGATTTTGAAAATATCATCCTGAGCGAGGTAACACAGTCGCAAAAGAATGAACATGGTATGTACTCACTGTTAAGTGGTTATTAGCCCAAAAGTTCGAAATACCCAAGAGTCACTTCCCAGCAACAGTAGGGCAGAGTGTGAGGTCCCAGATGGAGGACATGGAGAAGGGACTGAAGTAGCTGAGGGAGTTTGCATCCCCAGAGAGGCAGCAACAGTGTCAAC
The DNA here is from genome assembly GCA_019843965.1 of Rhynchomys soricoides. NCBI lineage: Eukaryota > Metazoa > Chordata > Mammalia > Rodentia > Muridae > Rhynchomys > Rhynchomys soricoides. The sequence continues at coordinate 23,496,678 of JADRCH010000010.1, forward strand.
TGGCCTGAACCCCAGATACTCCCGGAGACTGATCCACCAACCGAAGAATACACATGAAGTTACCCATGGTGCTAGCCACATATGCAACAGAGGAGGGTCTTGTTAGCCATCCAGGGGAGGAGAGGTCCTTGGGCTTGAGAGTGTTAGATTCCCCAATAGAGGAGAATGCCAAGGAGGGAGGATGAGAGTAGGTGGGTGGTAGAATACCCCCATAGTGGCAGGGGGAGGGGGGATGAAATGGGGAGGTTCCAAAGGAGAGATCTGGAAAGGGGGAAACATTTGAAATGTAAATGAAGTAGGAAAAGTAATAATTAAAAAAAATAGAAAAAAGGAAAAAAAAATGAATCCTATTCAGCTGTAGGCATATGCAGAGGACTACATCAGATATACTGGATTCATGCTTGTCATTCCAGTCCTGTGTACCCCTAAGAACCCTGGTTACTTGATTCTATGGGCTGTCTGTTGAGGTTTGATATATTGCTATGTGTAGTAATGCTAAATGCAGGCCCCCAAGGCCTGGTTGCCCCAGAGATGAGAGAGTCCGAACATAGACCCAGTTGACACTATGTGACATTACCCTCAAGCTATTTCTGATTGATAAATAAAGATGCCTACAGTCTATATTTGGGCAGAATTGAGATAGGTGGGGCTTGGTGTTCCCAGACTGGAGGATGGAGATCATGAGGGGTAAAGGAGGTGAATAGAGGAGGAAGCCACTGTGGGTAGGGTGAGTCATGAAATAATGACCATGTGGGTTTACTTGATTTAAGAGCATCACAGATAAAACATGAGAACATAATTAAACAGATTATTGGCTGGAAGATGAACATAATAGCATGAAGGATAGATATCTGCCCAGCTCTTATGCTCATTACGACATATTGTAAAATATAAATGTTGTGTGTGCCTTTAATCCAGGAACTAAATGTTCAAAGACAAGGTTGAAACCTTGAATTGGGGTTAAAAATTTCTACAACATATCTCCTCTGGCTCTTAAATTCCTTCCTCCCCCTCTTTATAGAAATATTTTAAAGAAGAGGAAAATAATGGAACACACATGTTATAAAAGTAGATTTAGTAACTACACAACTAGTAAATTAAGTAGGGGTAGAAGGATGGGAGAGAGCCAGTATGGAAAGGGTTAACTAACAACAATGATATTAGAAGTTCATTTAAAACCAGAATTGTATTTACAATATTTTAAGAAAACAGACAGTTCATGGGTGGAACATGGTTCTCCTAATAGCCATGTTTTCAAACAAAATTGCCACCACTTATTGTGGCATACTTTCTAATGAGTTATTGGTCACACTAGCCACAGAAGCCCCCCAAAGAAAACATTGTCATTGGCCTTAGTTTTCCTTTAAAATGAGACAAATGAGAGGGCAGGGAGGCGGGAGTGGGTGGGTAGGTGGGAGAACCCTCTCATAGAAGCAGGGGGAGTGGTGATGGGATAGGGAATTTCCAGAGGGGAAACCTGAAAAGGGGATAACATTTTAAGTGTAAATGAATAAAATATATAATAAGAAAAGAACACTGAAGAGAAATAAAACTAGACAATAAGTCTAGTTGCTGAAGATAACACATACTTTGGTGTATGATATACATACACACACATAACTATTAGAGAGAGAGAGAGAGAGAGAGAGAGAGAGAGAGAGAGAGAGAGAGAGA